>CM076577.1:1424189577-1424639320 GCA_034641835.2 Pinus albicaulis
GCAGTAATAATAGAATAAACCATCACACATAAGCAACACACATGAACACTAGGATTTTAGGTGGAAACCCAAGTCGGGAGAAAACCACCACTGTCGTTGTCTCAGCCTTCACTATTTTATTATAGAAACATCTTACAACCCTTCATAATCGTTAATGTACTCAAACCAAGATGGAGGAACTCAATTTAAGGCTACAAACTCACTCTCATTTACCAAATTCCTCTCCTGGAAGGGGAGCTACAACCCCCTCAAGCCTCTGCTACTAAATTTCTTGGAAGGGGAGCCACGACCCCCTCGTCTCGTCTACGAGCCTCACCTCGAAGGGAGCTACAACCCCCGACCGAAGGCCGCAACCCTACACCCCTGCAGACCACGTTCATCGATTTTCAAACTAGATCCAACAACTTCCATTGTATATATCTTTGTAGGCCACTTTTCTTACTCTGATTTCAATGACCCACTCCACACATTTAAGCTCAACATACATCAAACTGAAACTTATAACCCCATCAATTCATTCATTGAATCATCAACCAATCAACCAACAAATTGATCTTTAATCAACATAATCAACAGCATAATCAACATTCAAACAACCCAGATCTGTATGAATACATCATTGACAAGATAGCAAGAAATAACAGTAATTGTGATTTTATTTCCATACCACATACTTCAATAAGAAACCTATATTCCACGCTTTACTTCACTCAACTCGCGTATGTACGCGTCATATATCAACTCCGCGATACTTCAAATGGTGTCCAAATTAAAATCCTCTCATTTACAATGTGCTTTCCTAATCAGACCCACGTATACATGCGTCATTGCGAACTCATGTGACATCTGTAGAATCCTTCGTGACTGTGTAGCTCTTCGCATCGTGATAAAAACTCGATTCATCCCTACTTCAGAGTATGTCGCCATCTCTCGATCTTTAAACAATCCATAATCGATCTAAACATATATACATTTCAAATCTAGGTAGATCCTCATCATTTTCTCTGCAAAAATTGCGATTCGCATCTATCAATCAAGAACAGAGTTCATCCATGTAGATATTCCTTAGAGATATTTATTCATTCACAACCCTTACTCATGCCATGTCTTGCACTATGGTTTTCTTCTCCTTAAATAGATTTGGCCTTTATCAATTCCATGAGCCAAAACCACACAACTTCCAATGGTATTCCTGGACGGGATCAAATAGATAATCCAACACTCAATACAATGGGTCAATACCATGGTAATGCCCCTAGGTATCATAGTTTTTAGAGCGCAAAAGGCATACGCGACTTTGAGCGTGCGTATTCGCGTGTATACGCAACTTTTCCTCATAAAAACTGCGTATATGCTAACCCTGAATGTATACGCGGGTTCCCTTCACAAAAGTAGCGTATATACGCGGGTTGCCTTCACAAAAGTAGCGTATACATTGTGACATATTATATTTATCATTTTTTTGGCACTTACTGGAAATTTTTTCTCTGTCACATCTGAACTGATCTGTAGATACATCATTCTTACACCTTTAGCACATAGGTTGCTTATCATAGGCAACTCATCAAGTAGGTTTCCATCAAGGAAAACTTCATTAAGCAGATTTCCATTATCTTCATCATGTACAAGCATCACATGTCACTCCATCTATTACACAATAAATGACACCTCATGGACCGATTAACGTAGTTTTTGTGCCCCAAACAAGGTACCATACGCTTTTTTGCCCGACTCTGCCTATGCCCCTGTGCTTCAAACACTGTTAATTATATCACCACCTACTCGACTCTGTCTCCTCTCCTTTGATTTGCGTCGGGTCACTTACCCGAGTTTCTCTACCACGTTCTGCCTATTTCTCATTACCAAGGCGTTTCACCGGTTTTACGTTATAACCCTCTTTTCTTCCTCCGACACGGTTTAACACGAGAAATTATTTACCTACAGATGTGAAAACCTTTGAAGTTCAATGTTGAAACTGCATCACATCTGCCCGCACATCGCGCTTCGTTGCCTTTAACTTTTCCTTAACACTTATCTTTTAAAACTAGTGATGTGCGGTATACGATCGGGTCCCACCTGGCATCACACATCCTACTTTGGTGACTTTATCACTTACCTCCCATGGTTATCCTCTAAAACTTGTGATTTGTGATTTTGCTATCGGACCCCACCACATCACACATCGCACTTCGATGAGTATAACATTAAACCTTGGCCCTTAACTGTTAAAACTAGTGAAGTGCGCTATGCGGTCGAGTCCCACCGGGCATCACATATCACACATCGGCTACTTTATCATTTACCTCTCGCGCCTGTCTTTCGAAACTTGCGATTTGTGGTTAGCGATTTAATCTTCGCCATCCCTCTCTCCGCTTCACCTCTGTGCTTCGATCTGGACCATCTGTTTTTCCTTTTGTGCCTCCTTCGAGACTCTTAATTTTTTAAGGGAAATGAACCCCTTCTTCTGACTTTGGGAAATTAGTTTGTTTGCTTCACAACATAACCCTTATGAGCTTACGAAGGAGCCCGAATCGACCCACCTTTACATCTCATCATAGTATGTTAATTTTCCGGCATATAAATCAAAATTATTCTATGAAAAATAAACTTTTACATTTTCTAACATATATGTTTTTTTTGGTATTTTGAAACATATTTCAAAGGTAAATGCAAACGAGCCACAACAAGGAGTAAGGAAGAGAGTTGATGCTAAATCCAGTTGATAACAATTAATCACAACTAAAAATCATATGCACATATACTATTAATATTTCTTGGCTATTACATCCAAGAAAGAAGTGGGATATAACAAGGGGTTGTGTTGTGGAGAAGGGTAGTCCCTTATTTGAGTTGTGTAGGTTGAGGAGAAAGGATAAATAGTTTGTTGAGATTGTTGTCATAGTGAATAGAATATTATAGGGTGAAAGGTTTAATACACAAGGATTAGATCTGGTGAGAATCATCTATTATTATGGAATCATAGCCCCAACTTGTGAGAGACCTATGGTAATTAGATTAAATGCAATGGAGCCTATGCTTAGATGTCACATCCAACATCAATATGCAGTAAATGTAATTATCTTATAAACATAAGTGTTATGATCATAATATTTTTATTCTCTGTATGTTGAATATGTTGTGCGTTTATGTTCTATAAATTGAATGAGAAATCATATCTATAAAATAAGAATGGTATCTTGATATTTTCAAGAGTTTTCTTGTTAGTTGCATGTCTTCATTAATTAAGTCAGAACTATATCATATGTTATTATAGCTACGTGGAATCATTTAAATAATGGAAACCTTTAAGTGGCTCATCATCCTAACGAGCACCATGATGGTTGGGTATATTACAAAGCAATATAAAAATGAACTTACAACATTAGGACTACATGTGCTAGAGACCATAAAGGATTTTGAAATTCCAATAAATGGTTGAATTGGCCTACATTAAAATTAAGATGTCAAATAAAATTTCTTGGATATTTTCAAGTGGATAAACTTCAACACATTTTGTAAGACAACTACTGCATACTAAAGTATACTTGAACTAATAAGAAAATTGATTGATAGTTCTACTAGTCAAATGAGTACCCCACTAATCACATGCATCTCAGGAAATGAATTCCTACACTAGCATTTCTTTTGATTTTGTAGGTTGACCCATTTTATAATCAGAATCACAATGTATAACATACTCTTAAGTATATTTATGAATTTTTTGCTAATATTAACCAATGGAACACATTTTATCATTTTTTTTGTGGCTGCAAAATGTCCTCTACATGGATCTTCATAAAAAACTTATAATATTTCAAATAATTTGTCTTCAAGATCCTTATGAACTAGAAGAATGTATTTTCATTGTTCTTCTTGTGGCTTCAAATTTCCTCTAAATGGATCTTTGTAGAAAATTTTAATAATTCATATGCTGTGTCGTCCTTGATGCATCTTCGAATAACTTTATATTGTCCTAACTAAAATAGGTATCCTTTTATCGATGTGAGTGGTACACTTTTATGTATTAGAGTGCAATTCTTTTGGTATCAGAAGTGTTGAGATAGCTTATTTCCTATTAAATATTTTACACTCTCTTTAAACCATGGTGTTATAACTGAAACTTCAAAAAGATGTTCATATTTTATGGGATCAACCATAGCTTCATACACTATGCATATAGTAAGCCTCGAAAGGAAATATGCAACAACATTTTCATAACTAGGTTTATCAAGTAGAGGTAAAACTCTGATATAACTAATGGGCATTAGGTTATTCCACCATTTATGTCTATTTTATTCATAAGATACCTAATGTTTACATCATTTGTGTGAAAAAATGTAGAATTACATGTGTTGTAATGGAAAATTTTATTGATGGTATAAAATAATATTAAAAAATCTTTCTCATTTATTGTATAATTGTGTTTTGAATCACTAAGATTAATTTTGATGTAATATATTGAATGCAATACTCTACCTTATTTTAATTTAACACAAAACCTAAACTCTTTTACACACATCAAAATAAGCATGCAATTGTAATGCCTAGTTAGGCCCTTGTAAAGCATGAGCATATGTAAGGTTTTCCTTAAGAGTATAAAATGTGTGTTGATAGGTTTGTGTCCAAAGTATTTTTTCATCCTTTTATAATAAAAAAAACAATGGACAAGACGTTTTACTAAAATTTTGAATAAATCTTCTATAACAACAAGCGTGGCCTAAAAAGCTTATAACATCTCATTATTTTGTAGAAACATGAAATTTTCTTATGAAAATGATATTTTGAGGATATATTTTAATATTACTAGATGAAACATGATGTCCTAATACAATTATGTAAGTCACAATTAAAAAAAATAATCATTACTTAAGGAGGGGTGATTTTGTTTGTGCTTTTGAAGGACTTTCTCTGATCTAGAAAGTTCTTCATCAAAACTATCTCTAAAAGTTACATAAACAAATTTTAGGCCAACACAAAAAATACATACACAATGAATCATATACATCATTAATTGGAGTATATGGGACATTCATGTAGGCATAGGTGAATCTTTACAATTAGTAGAATCTCATTCCTAGCAGTAGACCAATAACTAGTTTTTGTACCCATTGTAGATACATGGTTGAAGAGGAGTGACAATTGGTAAAATAATTTGATTTCCGAATACGGTAAATGGATTTGTTATTTCACGAAAAGATGAATTTTATTATTAGTTATGCAAACAAAGAACTTCATATTAAGTTAATTTTTTAGCTAAAAATTCTTTGGGCGTACAATTGTTTTTCTAATGGATTTCATAAGAAATATAGGGAAAAAAATTGAGTAGTTTATTGATGGAAAGAATTATGATTTCTAGTCATTAAAAATGGAAACCTTCTTACAAGTTTAGTAAAGTTGAGAACCAATGGAGAATGGATTCTCAAATCCTTATCAAACATATCTATAGGCCATGACTAACTATGAAAGAAGTAAACATGGATAACTGAGTAAGGACAAAATGTTAGTTATTGAATCTAGATTTGATAGATAACTCAATATTTCCCGAGATAACAAGAGCATATAGTTCAAAGCAAGCCTAGGATATCCTAGATATAGGATATCAAATTAATGAAAGAGTGAAAGAAATAAAACTTCAAACTCAAACGAGAGAGCTTGAAACCTTGAATTTGAAGGAGACAAATAAAATTAACTAGTTTATGGCTTAATTGACAGTAGTTGGGAATTATTTGCAAATCCATGGCGAGAAGATTCAAAATGAAATTATTGAAAATGTTCTCAGAAGCTTGCCAAATAAATTTTAAATGGTTATCATTTCAATGGAAAATTCCAATGATATATCTAATATGAAAAATAAGAATTGATGTGTTCTCTTTGTCACATGAATCAAGAATCAACATGGAATATGAAGCATTAGAACATTCCTTTAGGATTTAAGAACTTATTGTTAGAATAAGAGGTAAAGGAAATTAAAAAATGAAATGACATAATAAAATGAAATAAATGACACATTAGAATAGTTAGAGTAATTAAATCAACCTAAACACTCTCAAATTCAAAGGGGGAGAAGAAAGGACTAGACATAAAAATCCAAAATCCAACATTGAAACTGCAAAAAATGTGGTCACTATGAGTGTTAATGTGGATATAAATTGTAAGATATAAAAAATGGAAGAAATAATGTCTTCAACATTGAGAAAGGAACATATGGAAAAATTCTCATTTCATGTCAAATAATTGAAGATGATACATTGAGGATATTTTGACATTAGATGGTGATTGCAACAATCATATTATAGGTACTAACAAATAGTTATTTCCTATTATTGTTATCTCTATTTTACTTGAAATTAATTTAAGATATGATTATGATGTCAGGTCCTTATGTAAAAGTTTTGTTTCTATGTTAACCAAACAAGAACAAAACAAAGATTTTCTTGATGTCTTCTTTGTAGCTGATCTTATACATAACCTAATAGGAATAGGACAATTGATTCAAAATGGTTATTAGGTTAGATTGAATGAATATACATGCATAATATTGGATAAGCCACATACTAGAAGACTTATTTAAAATTTTCAATGACCAAGAATATAATTTTTCCATTTGATGTCGAAAGTGTAGATTTAAAATAGTCATATCCACAAAATTCCTGAAGTATAAATGAGACTTGGTTGTGGAATCTTAAGTATATTCACATACATTCTAGGAGTTTTATTTTCCTTCAAATAACCAAGAATACAATGTTTCCATTGAATCTAGGAAACTTTATAAATATGTCACAATCATATGCACAAAATATCTCAAAGACATATGAGACTTGGTTATGGTATCTTAGGTGTTACATGTCATTTTGTCACCATCAGGAAAATTACCACCAATCTAGATCTCTCGCTATATGATGAAGTGTGCCAATAATTCCCCTACAATTTTGGAAGAAAAAAATTCCGAAAGACAACATGAATCCTAGATTCCATTTCTCAAAAGCATAATTTTAAGAACTTGTGCAGTTTCTCTAGGAATTCCCTGCATAAGCACAAATTTGACCATTGTGGCCTGTGTAATCTTACGCTTTGGCTTCCACTAAAAGCTGCGCAAATCACTTAACGAAGGTGAAAATAAAAACAAAATCTAGAAACCTTGTTGGAGGAATACTTCTAAGCCAAAAGGCCTTGAGCCCCTACATACTTATGCCTCGTCCCTTTGTTCATGAATCAAACCCCCTCTCTTTGCGGAACTCCATTACCTCCCTTTATGGATCTCATCGCTTTAGAAGAGGATCTCAAACCTCCTCCTCTTGGCCTATAAATTCAACATAGATTAGAGGGTGAAAGGGGACTTGAGAATGAAAACTTATGTTATCAAAATAGGGTTGGATGTTTGTCACCCGTGGGGAGGATTGGAGAATATTGGGAGGAGTCTTATATCATCAAGGCTAAGGTTTTATTTTTCCTTCTTAATGAAGATTAATACAAGAAACTCCTATTTTCACTTGTTATTATGCTCTTCCAAAATATCCTTGATCTTTCACATATTATATAATTGAATGATAGATTAACATCGTGATCTATGTTGTGTTGCAATTTCCATTCATTTTTTGCTGCACTTTTATCTATGTTATGCTTTTATTCCTTGATTTTTTCTGTTTATGCTGATTTTTTCTTGAAGAAATAAGGAAAGGCTTCTGAAAGTGTTGGAAGGACATCCAAAATCCTGTCGTATAAAGTTAAGTGGCTCTTGCACATTTCATACATCATATTTAAGTTATAAATTAAGGAAAGCTAGCAGTTACTTGTATGCTTGTTTCTAGATTTTCCTTTGAAGCTAGGTAGATTGTTCTTGGTCCCAAGAGTGATTTGTCTCCAATAAAAAATTGGCGACGATATTGGCTAACAATTTGTTCTTTATTATGTCCTCTTGTAACTTCTGATCAATTTTTGTAGCCTTTGTTGACTATGTTATGAAATTTGAAGATATAAATTTCTGGATTTTTTGGCTTTATTTTTTATTTTTCTTTAGTTCTCTTGGTTTTTGCATCTTTTATTTAGCAACAATGTGCAAGTTGCAACTTTTCGTTTACCAAAACTGGGTTTATACATTAAACCTAACTTGTTAATCAAGTAATTATCTAAAATTTAAAAAAAATTAGGGTTTTCATCTGTTGGGTCTAGAATTTTTAATTGATATAATTTCTGGGGTATATTTGCATTCTGGAAAAGTCTGGTTTAATTCAATTGCGATTTGTGGCTTTTCTTCTTGATAAATAAATTATATTTGCAAATTAGGATTTAGGGTTTGATATGGTGATTTCTTGATTTATCAAAGGAAGGATCGATAGTTTTCGAGATATTGTCTTCATGTCCTTCTTCTATCAAAATATCGGATTTAGAAATTTCTTTACCTATTTGTAAAGGATAATTGCATCGCTAAACGATAATGTTTTTCAATGTTGAGTATTTTTTGCTCATAAAATTGATTATTTTGGTGAAATTGAAATGAACAGTTATTGTTATTTTTAGTAGTGAAGCTTCTCATAATTATACTTTAGGCAGTTTCATATTCATGGCATTCATTTGAAATATTCATCTTAAAGATTTTTTTTTTCTTTTACATTTTGAAAAGCTTTGGATGTTGTGTGTTCAAAATAATTTGTTATGATTCTTGTATTTTTTGAGTGAGTTTAAATTAGAAGGTAGAAATTTTTCATTGAGTCAATTTGAAAGTGGCAATTTTACATTGACTGAAAGGAATTATGGCGAAAATACAAGTTTTTCATTTTGTTTGAATATTGAAAATACTTCCTCTTTACCATAGATAAAAATTATTCAAAGTAAAAGATTCATTTTTTTCATATTTGATGCATTCGGTTTGGAGTCAAAAACCGATATCATTTACACCACATATATTAAGTTGACTTTAATGGGAAGAGGAACTGTAAAATCAATCAAAATTTTAAATTGACCAAACATTACTGGTTGTAGGTTAGAAGACATGTAATGGCATATATAAACATTACAACTGCCATTTTGTGTGGATGATACATTTTGCAGGTAGTTGGTATCCCATATATGTAAATATATCTGACTATTCTACACGTACCTTCAATAATGTCGATCGACGATCCACGTATGAAAAGTATATCAAGATCCTTCTGACCATGAAGACTCGCATTAGAATGTACTAGTAAAAACTATACCTCCATGTACCTTGAGTATATTTTGGAGGCCCCATTGTAGGTTTCATTCCATCCATAAGTAACTGAGTCGACCACATTTTCATTTATGATACATCAAATACAGTATTTGGGGAGATTACCTGCACGTATTGGAAACAATATTTTATAGCTCACAGTGGCTTAGTAATATCTTATACCTAGTTACCCTTTCACTTCTTTGATTTCTTCTATTTATTTGATTGAATAAAATTGGAACAAACATTTAATAAAATTCCCCGTGTTCAAGTTACTGAGATATTCACGTAGAATGCAGGGTTTACCCACTAAGTACACATATCGTCAATTGGATAAAATCAAAGAAGAAAGATCAAAATCCGCAGGATCTGGAACCTCAAAACAACCTGAAACATATGGAGTTGTAAAATTTGAAGAAATTGAAGTAACTCAACCACACATAAAATAATAAGACATAGTTTAATATAGACATGAACTTACTGATATTATTCAAGGTGAGTATGAGATTGGTGAAACATTAGAGACAAAGATAATTAAACTTGGCATTGAAGAACCTGAATCTGATATTTATGATCCTGAATTACCTTAAGCCACAATAGCCCCTACTCCTTTACTCACTTCATATCGAAGGAGAGCTATAATTACAACTAATTTACCCCTCGGTCTTATAAGCATTGACGCTATTAATGCAGGTGAAGAGGAAGAATGACCACATACTCCTCTCACTCCTAGTGATCATTTAATTTTTACAAGGTTTCCTTTTGATCCTTTCTACCATATCCTTGGTATTGTACCCCTTTCAACTATTTAGGTCAAGGTATTCCTCGTTTACGCGTTCCTTTTGATTTTACACCTAGTTAAATCATGGAAGAAACTCCTCCTGTAAGCCAACCTATTGTAACCTCTATGTTTTCAAGTTATCGAGAGTCATTCCTATATGGTGGGCCATCGGTTCCCGTTGTGTTTCAGTCGCTTATTGGAAATTTATCAATCCAATCATTTTTCTCAAGTTTATAATTGGATTTTGGAACCTAATCTGGTTTATCTACCTCTAATATAGATACTACTACTTAGAACATGAATTCTAAGCCTGAAATACCTTTGGCATCAGACGAATACATTAATATGGTTTCTAGTAATACAAGTAATGCAAAACCAACTCCAACTCCCATTTACAATCCATTTAGGGGGAAATCATCATATGTTATGTCAGGAGGAAAACCCCCTAGTGGAATATATCCTCGAGTTGTAGGACAACCTCTTTCTAGAACATATACAAATTTTGGTAAGATACCATAGATCGGTCCAAGTCAAATTGTTACATATCAACCCTTGATTCATGCTCATTTTCCGAGGAATGGGGAGTACTATTTGGAACCCATCTTATGTTCAAAATATTCTTCAAGCTACTCCCAAAGTTCATTTTTATCAACCAAACCACTCTACTGGCTCATACATAGCACAAACACCTATTCAAAGAGCTCCATAAGTGTTTGTCTAACAACCTGTAAAAAAATTTCTGCACACACATGCTCAAAAACCTATCCAAGGGACCCTAAAAGTATCTATTCAACATCCTATTCAGGGTATTCCTCAAACATTCGTTGAAGCTAATGTGAAAATAAGTGTTTAAAAACAAGTTCCAAGTCACCTAAAACACCCATCATATTTATGCCACAAATGAATATCCAAGGTACGCTTCACATATCGGTTCAAAAAACTACATAGGCTATGCCTCAAAAATATTCTTATCAAAATAGTCCACATTAGAGGAAATTTGAGTCTAAAATTTCCCATGAAATTTCACGTAACTTTGATGTCATAATATGTAAAACAATAAAAATCCTTTAAATTTAAAAAGAGGTAGATGTAAATATTTTGGAGGGAAAAGAAGAAAAGCTACCTTTCTAAATTGTATTTTTGGATTATCTCCTTACATGTTTACTAAAATTTGACGTGGAATTAAATTTTTCATCCAACGAGTACCCATCATGCATAATTTTGAGAAGACCCACATTGATAAAAATTGAAGATACATTAAAAAAATGTGTTCAAAACGATTTTTTAATGTATCTTCAATTTTTTTCAATGTAGGTCTTCTTAAAAGTATGTGTGATCGGTACTGATTGGATGGTAAATTTAATTCCGCATCCAATGAGTGTCTACACTTGAAATTTTAGTAAACATCTAAGGAGATAAGCCAAAAATACAATTAAAAAAAGTAGTTTTCTTCTTTTTCCTCCAAAATTCATAACTCTTATTTTATTATTTTCACTATTATTTTATTAATTTTCCTTAGGATGCCACTTTTATGTTGAAATTTCCTCTAATGAATTTTTAGTCTACAACACCGATACCTATTTTCTAACGTAGTGTAGGAACAAGTCAAACTTTTGAAGGGAAACCTTTTGAAGGGTAATATTTTCAAGGTCAAACTTTTCAAGGAAAACCTTTTCAAGGTCAACCTTTAAAACACCATATTTAGTTGTGTCAAATGGTACAGGGTCAATCCTATCATAATCAACCTTTTCAATGTCAATCATACCTTGGTCATACATTTTAAATTTCATTTCAACTGCAACCTGGCCCGAACTTACCCTGGTTACCCTGGGGGAATGCAAACTCTCATTACTCAAGCTATTGTAGGATATCTTAGATATCCTTCGCCAGGGGTTGGGATTAATCATGAAGGGTATCAATATCCTCAACAAGACTTTAGCTGGAACGTACTTTTCATAGAAACTTTGGTTTTACTAGATTTATGCCGACTCATAAATGATCCCATTTATTATTATCATTTTTGGCTACTTATTCCCACTAAATTTCTAAGAAATATACTACAATTTTAAGGTAAATAAGGAGAATATCCATCAAATCATGTCATGACATATCACCTCTGGAATCATCGAATGATGATTCCATCAGATTACAACCTTTCCAATGAACTCTAACCCGTTCAACAACAAAATGATACATTGAGTTACCAGGTGCCTCTTTCCACAATTTAAATTCCTTGGCAACTGCATTTTTAATGAATTTTCATTTACCTATTGTATATGATAATGGTAGTGAACTTTTGACTTTGTTAAAACAATATAATTCTACCTACATTTCAAATCACATACATGAATGGAGACGTAGATGTCATTTAGTCAAAGTTTATATTCTAGACCAAATATCAGTTGAATGGTTCACTAAATATTTACCTACTAATATAACCGAAGATGTTTGTAATGGAGGAGTTGTAACAAAATAGAATGTTATAGCTCGTGCCCAATATTTATGCCTTTTCTATTCAAAATTTGAAATGATGCTAGTCAATATAGTCAACCTTATGTATCAATTCCATTTCGTTTTAAAAATTTACAGATAGATAAATCAAATTTTGACATTAAAATCCATCTGCCTCCATAAGGTGTTATTCGAAAGTCGTCTTTTAATCCACATGCTAGAGTGGCTCATAATTACAACATTGTTGAAGACCTAGCTCAATTTCCTTCGACAATGTCGACCCTTGAAGTGTTGCAAACATGTATAGCACAAAGGAAATTACTGTTGTTAGCTATTGGAATAATTGATCCTGAGGACTCTAATCTCATAGTCTTCGATCATGAAAGTCATCATGGGGGCTTCACTCAATGGAGGTCTGACATATCATGTGTGTTCGTGGCATATTAAAAAATACCCTTAATTTGAATAAATATTGGAAAATACCTTTAAAAACCACATTATTTAATCCCCTACCAATGCAAACCGAATACATATTCCGAATTTAAGAAACCCCTACTTTCACTAGATATTCTAGGTATCCATTTTTTCATTGGCATTTTTATACCCATTTATATTTTTTCATTAACTTTGAGCTCTATTGTTTATAACTACCAATACAAAAACCTTTTACCCCCTCTATATCACCAAATATATTATGCCATTTTTTCCTCAATAGATATACACAAATATAAATGCATGTGGTATGGTTTTTATCCCCCAGTGAAGTCCCCATGAAATTCATACGCGTAGACTCCCACATCATCTGGCATTTCAAATTCTAGTTTTTGGTAAAACCAAAAACGTTTTTCGTACAATGATTGACGAGGGAGCCTCTACGTGTATTATGTCTATTTCTTGTGTGAAAGCTTTGGGTTATCCAAATATCAATGAATCACATACAACTCTCAAATCCTTTGATGGAAGAGGAATTTGACCTTACGGTATTTTCAATGACCTGCTAGTAAATTTGGAAGGTAAAATGGTTTCCATTGAAGAGGAATTTTTCGATGCTCAACTCGATTACAATCATTTGTTGGGTTGAATTTGCACTTATGCAATGTCTGCAGTGGTCTCATCAATTTTTCGAATGATATTATTTCCTTGTCCAGGAAGGATAGTGAAAGTAGACCAACTTCCTTATTACACTTTTGATCCTAACTCTACTCGTAGTGTACCCTTTATGAGGAAAACAATTACTTCTTATGAGTATTTAGGCATTAGTTTTCTTAAGGATTTGTCATTGATGGGAACTTTTTCACTCCGTCCACCCTACATTTCTTCTATTTTTTCCCGAGTCAACATGATCTCTACAATAATAACTCTAAAATAATATGATACCTGGATTGTGCCTTCAGAATATGATTTTACCACATATGGTGACATAATACTTCTAAGCCCATTGAAACTAGCTTATCGTATTTCTCAACCATTTTTGGAACCATTTCGTATTGAAAATGATCGAGTGAATGTGATCATTGATTAGTATTCTCAGTCCTCCTATCGAGAACCAATATCGTTTCTCAATCCTTTCGATAACATGTTTCTAATAGATGAAAGTATCATGGAAGTTATGACTTTGGATGAAATTTCTTGGGAAAATTATCATCTTGAATGCCCTATATTTATTTTTGAATCTAAATCTTAAAATACTTGATGCAGGACCAACCTGCAAAATCCAGGATCTTTCCCTCACTGCACATCAACAAACATCTCAGCATAAAAATTTCAATACCCTGCCATTATCATGCGGAAATTATCTTCAACATATGTTTCAGCTCCATAAACCCAATAATCAACCTTTTCATTCAATTAAACACAAACTTCAGTTGGCACAATGCACCCATCATCTCAACTTACAATAAAACAAAATGTTCCTTAAACTGACAATTTAATACCCCTCTCTATTTCAGAACGCTGCATCGATTTTCATCACTTCTGCAAAGGCAATTCTTAGTCGGAGGATTCCGCCTCTGCAATTGCTCATTCCATTCAACATTACAATAGATCAATCTTTAAATTGCTCATATTGTGATAGATCTAACTACAGTAAATACAATTGCGCATACCATGAGTACCTACGCAAACTCAAATGCAACTTTTCTTTTCCCAACGCTCTCTCTTCCGTGATACTTTCGCTTCTGCAGTCGATATATTAGTATTTATATTTCATTGATACTTTGGATACTCTATTCACAAAATCGACTTTGATTTAACCTTAATCGATGTTTCCAACATTCACATACAGTTTTTAATGCCGGATTCCCAAATACAATCCCATAAACAAGTGCGCTCTTTCTCCTTTACTTACCAAGTGGTTTAATGCTTTCTGCGTGCTTGTTTGTAATGACAGTTTGTCTACACATTCAAGTTTTTAATCGATAACCACAATTTCTCAGATACTAAACTTACCACACATGACTTTCTGTGCCAATCGACTTTCCTGGACGCATTCTACCTCATCACTTAACAACGTATTTACTGGGTATATCACACAGTAGCGTTTTTTTTACCTTTGGCTGTATAATGCATTTGATTTAACAATTAAATTTGTTTTAAATAAGCACTGTCTGAATCAGCATTTCTGCTCCATATCTTTCTGCACCATCATAATTCAGAACCGGATTTTATTCCACTGCACATGTTGCCACTGTGTAATATTCAACCTGCTCATATATTCAATCATCACCGAATTGATTAATTTTAATGTCAAACATAAAACCGTTCCATTTACTTTGAAAACAGGCCGAGCACATCCTTATATTGCTGATCACAATATCGACTTTATACAATCGATATAACCCACACCACCACGCAGTCAACGAACTATATAAATGCAGAATCAATACAAATTTAATTATATCGATTTCCTTTCCCTGTATACAGCTCCAATTATGAACTACAGACCAATGCAAAACATTCATACCCAATTCAGCATAATTGACATCGACTATTTAAATCTGCGCCCAAGTCATGCTACAGTTCTTCAACTCATTATAACTGAATGCCAGTATTAACAACATCAGACTTATCACATTGGATTTAAAAATGCTGTTTTAATGTTGGAAGGTAAAATCGACCCCAATCTGATCTGAAATTCACTGAATTAAATAAGATAGCGCCCTTATGCCTATGAACAATCCAATTCACCATTGCCAGTCTTAACACAAAGAACAAGGTTCGATTTCAATATGCAGCTTCAGCACTTCATAAAACACATGTAACAACTACAGAATTTAAAACTCTGCTCATCGCAGAGCTATTCATGAAATCGACCTTCGAACAATTTGAAATTCACTGTAATGGATATTCAATTTAACATATAAAACAGTTTCCGCCTTGTCATATTACTGTTTATGTCCAATCACCCATGCGCACTCTTATTCCAAATCACAGCATTTAAATACTCAGTTTCTAAATGCACTCATAAACTCTAAAACACACTTATCAAATTAATAACAAAAATACTTACAAACTGTTCTTCTTGGCCAGATATCCAATAGTCGTGGCCCTTACAATTTGCTCAGAGGTATCCAAACAGAAAACCTCTCACTCTCTACTCACACTCACTCACAATCTCAATGTCTTTTTCTCTAAAACCCCCTCCTATTTATACAATTTTTAAAAATGATCTAATTTAATGCTTTATCCCTTCAATTCCTCAACAAACCCCTAAATCTCTCAACATCCCTAAAAGATAGATTCTTATCCCTAAGACTTAGAAACTAATTCCAACTTAGGCTCCATCATTAATTCTAAATAATCTAGAACTAATTTCTCTCACATTTACAAATTCTCACAAATGATTAATTAAAATATAATTAATCACTCAAAATAATATTAATATTTACATTTCTTCAAAACATGAAACCCCCTAGCTTAGATAAAATATAAGGTGTTTTTCGGAGCTAATGCTCCAGCATCAGACTCCCCATGTAAGAAAATTCATGACCACCTGGTCATAAGTCTGGATAATTATTTCCTCCTGGATCCCAAATCTTATTTTGTAATCTTTCCTTGCTTGTCAATTGCTTTACTGCTATTGCTATCTGCTGTTGTCCTCCAGGTTTCCATATTTTGTGCTGTAATGATCCACTTGCTTTGCCTTCAAGATCTGCTACTGTCTTCCTCTTGTTGTCACTCCTTTTCTTTCTTGCTACTGTCTTTCTCTGGGATGTTTTTATCATTAACCTCCTTATCAACTCAATTTATTTGTTCAGTATGTTCTCTGTCTGTTGATTGTTTCCATCTCTTGATTGCTGAACTCTCATTCTTGCTTGTTCTTCACTTGTTTTCATCACTTCCTTTTCACCCTTACTGATGTTTTGCACCTTTTCTGCTGCTTCTACTATAAATGTTGAGGCCTCCCAAACTTCCTGTCCCTCTGCAACATTCCTTTGCTCATCATCTGCAATTTCTTTTTGATTATTATTTATGACAACTGCTTTGTCATCCTTCTTCAGCAATCTATCCTTAACATCCTTCAGTAGATGTTCTTCCTCTCCTTCTTCCATTTGGCTATCCACCTATGCCAAATATGTTCCAGCGTCTGCAACAACATCTTCAATCATAAGACAATCATTATAATAAAAAAAATAAGGCCTCCATACCTCTTTTCCCTTAAGCAACACTTCAGTATGTTGCGTTGATTTCTCTTCTTCTTTCAGCATATCAGTATGCTGATCCAAACTCAAAGAACTCTTGAGACTGTCAGCTAGTCTCTCTTTCTCATCAGCTATTTCAATGATGTCTTCCAGCATTTGTCCACTGTAGTGAACTGATTCTTTCCCAGCCTCTGCTTCAAAACTTTCATCTTCTGGAAGGTACTCTTTCACATCTTTGACAACTTCAAAACACTGCCTATCTTCTTCCAAACCTACAATCACACACAAATCATTAGTTTTAAAATCACAAGACCTTACGGTCTTATTTGATGCTTCAGTCATCAAGTCCTCAGGCTGCTTCAAATCATTCATATGATTCAACTCCTCTAGCTCTTCATCACTTTCAAAAAGTAATGGTCCACTCTCTGGGTAACATATCGAAACTTCAACATCTTCTTCAGCATCTTCATTTTGCTGTAGCTCAACTCTTTTGAGCTTCTCTATCCTCTGTCTGGCATCTATAACCTGTTCAAGTTCCCTTAGTTCCTTTATCAACTGCATATTCACCTGATGATTCCTCTTCTCTTGTAGCCTCTGCCACTTCAGCTTCTTTCTCATGACATAACCATGCTTCTGGTCTACCTCATTTCTTTGCAACATCTCCATTAACACCTCAAGCTGAACTTCTATTTCAGCCTTCTCCCTTTCATATTCCTCTTTTCTTAACTGTCTCTGTATGCCAATTGCCTTGGCATCCTTCTTCTTTTGTCCTCTGCTGTGGTTGATTTCAGAACCTCTGTTACGACTGTCACTAGTCATCATCCTTTCCATCTCTATGAGTCCCTCACTCACTTTACTATGAGTTGCACTAAAGCCTCTTCAGCAGCAAGTCCTGTCCTGCCGCCACTTACCTCACCAAGCTCTCCTCACTCAGTATTTTGGCAAGCAATTGGTTCTCTATCTCTGGAACCTCCTTTGAGCACTTCTCTTTGCTCTTCCTGGGCTTCAACTCATCTACCTGTTCTAAGAACACAACTGTCTCCTTTTCCAATCTCTATTGGAATTCCACAAGATTCTGCCACATCTATGTTTTTACTAAGAAACATTCACCAACTTCCCTTATCTGTTAGCAATTGCCTTTTGGGAGTTGCAATAATACTTCAATGCAAAGACTACAATATTCTATCCAAATAAAACCATATCATCTTACCTCCAAGATCTTGTCCTTCCATTCACCTGCACTTCAATTACCTTCAGAATCTCATCATTCCTGCAAATTTGTTTCAACAAATTTTTATGCTTCCTCTGCACATTTTCTTGATAACTACTGTCAATCATATTTTAAAATCTGATCCTCTCTTCCAATCTTCTGGAAAACTTCAGCTGTCAGCAATAATTCCTTCTTTGCTGAGTTTCTTCATTGTTGCAACCATCAATCCTCATTCCATTTCTTTGTCAGTAAAACTCAAATTAAACAAACACAATACCTGCACGATCCAAGTGAATTTCCATTCCTCAACATCGCTGTGGATTCTCTCTGTCTCTGCAATCTCTTCTTAATTCTGATTTACCTGTCTCTAAGAACTTAATTGTTCTTCTCTATTCTCCCAGCTGTACTCTGGTTGCTTGACTTTCAGATTAGAATATGATGTCCTTTACCTGCATACACATCTCTCCACACATGATTTGATATAAATCCAAATTCAGTCTTCAACGCTTTTCAAGAAACTTTCATTCAGAACTAATACAGAGCTATTCTAGCTCTGATACCAAAAATGATGCAGGACCAACCTGCAAAATCCAGGATCTTTTCCTCACTGCACATCAACAGACATCTCATCATAAAAATTTCAATACCCTGCCATTATCATGCGGAAATTATCTTCAACATATGTTTCAGCTCCATAAACCCAATAATCAACCTTTTCATTCAATTAAACACAAACTTCAGTTGGCACAATACGCCCATCATCTCAACTTACAATAAAACAAAATGTGCCTTAAACTGACAATTTAATACCCCTCTCTATTTCAGAACGCTGCATCGATTTTCATCACTTCTGCAAAGGCAATTCTTAGTCGGAGGATTCCGCCTCTGCAATTGCTCATTCCATTCAACATTACAATAGATCAATCTTTAACTTGCTCATATTGTGATAGATTTGACTACAGTAAATACAATTGCGCATACCATGAGTACCTACGCAAACTCAAATGCAACTTTTCTTTTCCCAACGCTCTCTCTTCCGGGATACTTTCGCTTCTGCAGTCGATATATCGGTATTTATATTTCATTGATACTTTGGATACTCTATTCACAAAATCGACTTTGATTTAACCTTAATCGATGTTTCCAACATTCACATACAGTTTTTAATGTCAGATTCCCAAATACAATTCCATAAACAAGTGCGCTCTTTCTCCTTTACTTACCAAGTGGTTTAATGCTTTCTGCGTGCTTGTTTGTAATGACAGTTTGTCTACACATTCAAGTTTTTAATCGATAACCACAATTTCTCAGATACTAAACTTACCACACATGACTTGTTGTGCCAATCGACTTTCCTGGACGCATTCTGCCTCATCACTTAACAACGTATTTACTGGGTATATCACACAGTAGAGTTTTTTTTACCTTTGGCTGTATAATGCATTTGATTTAATAATTAAATTTGTTTTAAATAAGCACTGTCTGGATCAGCATTTCTGCTCGATATCTTTCTGCACCATCATAATTCAGAACCAGATTTTATTCCACTGCACATGTTGCCACTGTGTAATATTCAACCTGCTCATATATTCAATCATCACCGAATTGATTAATTTTAATGTCAAACATAAAAACGTTCCATTTACTTTGAAAACAGGCCGAGCACATCCTTATATTGCTGATCACAATATCGACTTTATACAATCGATATAACCCACACCACCGCGCAGTCAACGAACTATATAAATGCAGAATCAATACAAATTTAATTATATCGATTTCCTTTCCCTGTATACAGCTCCAATTATGAACTACAGAACAATGCAAAACATTCATACCCAATTCAGCATAATTGACATCGACTATTTAAATCTGCGCCCAAGTCATGCTACAGTTCTTCAACTAGTTATAACTGAATTCCAGTATTAACAACATTAGACTTATCACATTGGATTTAAAAATGCTGTTTTAATGTTGGAAGGTAAAATCGACCCCAATCTGATCTGAAATTCATTGAATTAAATTAGATAGCGCCCTTATGCCTATCAACAATCCAATTCACCATTGCCAGTCTTAACACAAAGAACAAGGTTTGATTTCAATATGCAGCTTCAGCACTTCATAAAACACATGTAACAACTACAGAATTTAAAACTCTGCTCATCGCAGAGCTATTCATGAAATCGACCTTCGACCAATTTGAAATTCACTGTAATGGATATTCAATTTAACATATAAAACAATTTCTGCCTTGTCATATTATTGTTTATGTCCAATCACCCATGCGCACTCTTATTCGAAATCACAGCATTTAAATACTCAGTTTCTAAATGCACTCATAAACTCTAAAACACACTTATCAAATTAATAACAAAAGTACTTACAAACTATTCTTCTTGGCCAGATATCCAACAGTCGTGGCCCTTACAATTTGCTCAGAGGTATCCAAACAGAAAACCTCTCACTCTCTACTCACACTCACTCACAATCTCAATGTCTTTTTCTCTAAAACCCCCTCCTATTTATACAATTTTTAAAAATGATATAATTTAATGCTTTATCCCTTCAATTCCTCAACAAACCCCTAAATCTCTCAACATCCCTAAAAGATAGATTATTATCCCTAAGACTTAGAAACTAATACCAACTTAGGCTCCATCATTAATTCTAAATAATCTAGAACTAATTTCTCTCACATTTACAGATTCTCACAAATGATTAATTAAAATATAATTAATCACTCAAAATAATATTAATATTTACATTTCTTCAAAACATGAAACCCCCTAGCTTAGATAAAATATAAGGTGTTTTTCGGAGCTAATGCTCCTGCATCAATACTTTAGGTAATATATATATGAAAATTACTCTTAATATCTTAGTTAAACTTGGAATTACGGAAAAAATTCATATAGGCGCCTAATTTTCACTTGAGGAAATTGAGATTTATGAGGCCATATTCCAATAATTCCATGACATTATTTCCTGGTCTTCTGAAGAGATGCCAAGAATCAATCCAATTATTGCAGTTCATGAAATAAATACTTACATGGATGCTAAGCCTATTAGACAAAGATTACATCAAGTGCATGCTCGAAAATTTCCCGCTATTTAAGTTGAAGTTGAAAACTTCTAAAAGTGGGATTTATCTATCTTGTTCCCTTGAGTGATTGGGTTTCTAACATCATTCTTGTTAACAAGAAGCAAGGGACAATTAGAGTATGCATTGATTATAGAGACATTAATAAATCTTCTCCTAAAGACAACTAACCTAGTCCCTCTATTGATGAAATAATTGATTATTATGTCAGAAATGAGATATCTTATTTTTTAAATTAACTTTATGGATACAATCAAATTAACATAATCCTAGTAGATCAACATTAAAATGCATTCATTCATCCACGAGGAACTTTCACAAATTGATAACTTCCATTTGGACTAAAGAATGTCAGCCCCATTTTCTAGCGGGCCATGTCTAGTGCCTTTCCTGACATTAAGAATATTTTACAACCATATTTAGATTATATAGCTTCCCATTTTTTGAATCATGAATGTCATCCAACGCATATAAGAGAAATAACATTAAAAATATATGCTTAAATACACAAAAATGTGGTTTTTAATTAAAATATAGTTTTTTACTTGGATGTTTCGTGTCTAATGAAAGAATTTGTGTTGACCCCCTTAAGGTAGAGGCTATTCGGAAATTTTCTCCTCCAAATTTATGCCAACTCCATAGTTTGCAATGGAAAGAAAACTTTTTACAATGATTCATTTTGAATTATGCAGAGCTAACTAACGATTTTACTCGATTTTTCAAAAAAAACATCTCTTTCAAATGTGATGAGACTACTCAAAAGGATTTCGATGAACTTAAAAATGTGTTGACTCACACACTGTTGTTACATCCGCTTGATTATCACCGATATTAATTTTTTTATTTTGTTGCATTTAAAATTATCATTGGTATGGTATTAGTCCATGAGGATGAATTAAATAATGAATATGTGATTTATTATTTTAGTAGGAATCTTACAAAATCTAAAATAAATTATGCACGTGTGGATAAATTGGCCTTGTGGGGTGTGCAAGTTGTCAAAATATTGTCACTATATTATATTGTGTAAAAAAATAGTGGTTTGAGATTGCAACCCCGTGTTTTACATTCTTACTAGACAACTTCTTGGGGGAAATTATTGCAAATGGATTGTTATCATATAGGAATTTGACTTAGGATCTGTGAAATCTAAATCGAGGAAATAATTGGTGTTTTCTAAGCTTATTTGTGACTTTCCTTATTCTGAAACATAAATCGTGGAAAAGGCTTCTCTTTCAGATGAATCACTCTTTCTCATCATTACATTATACCCTTAGTATGGATATATTATTGTTTATCTTAAAACTATTTTTTTTTTGGCTCGAATTATCTCAAACTAAATGTTTTCGCATTTGGTTCCATATGAACAATATATTATTGTTTGAGATACACTTTATTTCCATGGTGATATTTCTGTATTTATACGATGTTTGACACATGATGATGCTGAAAATTCATTAAATTAGTGTCACTATGGAGCATGTGGGGGTCATATGTCAGGGTCTTCCACTACCCAAAACATATTGTGCACTGGATATTTTTGGTGTTCCATGTTCGAAGATTGCTTTACTTTAGTTTATAAATGTCATAATTTTCAAATATATCATTGTAAATGTGTGCACCTCCTACTCCCCTTCACACAATTATTGTCATCGGTCCCTTTGAAAAGCGAGGGATCGATTTCATTACATGTAACCCTCACTCGGATGGGGGGCATGAGTATATTATCCTAGCTATGGATTATTTTTAAAAAAGGGCTAAGGCGATGCCTACATATAAGGAGGATGGTTAAATCCTCTCTATTTTCATATTCAATTATGTGATTTCTAGGTTTGGTGTCCCACAAGCCATCGTCACAGGCCATGGAATCCATTTTTGAAACATTATGATGACTGAACTTACTACAAACTTGGGCTTGTGTCAAGATAATTCAACTCCATATTACCCGCATGTAGGTTTTAATCCTGAAGAGAAATTATCTACACATGAATCTTATAACAGAAAATAAACAATAGCGAGAGTATAAAATATAATATAGATAAACACAAACATTTTCCCCTGGATCCCAAATCAGGACAACCATCTTGATATTTCATTATATTCCTTGTAGTGTTACAACACATATATATACATGCCGAAGCATACATAAACCCTAATCCATTAACCCTGGATTAGAAACTAACCGTAGTTCCCTTGACCATATCTACAAAAAATACCAGGGGCTGAAAGCCATCGTACCCAAAAACCACGTGCAAAACTATGCACAAAACCATGGGCGTGGACTGCCCACCGGAAATTAAGGACCAAAAAATTAGTCGTGGAAAGAATATAACACATACCCAACACTGCAACCAAATAGGCAAGTAGAATTTGTGAAATTTTTTTTAACCAATATTCTTAAACAAATTATAAGGGTTCATAAACAAAATTAGAATTTAATTATTTTCTCGTATTTGTGCACATATCACACCTCAAATAAAATTGCAACCAGATTTACTCCCTTCCAGCTGGTTTATTGTATGAAGGAAATCTTACACATTGGATTTGTAATCTCATGATTGAAACTAGAAATAAAAATATTTCATGGCACTTCTACAAAGGAATAATGTTTTTTATACTTAACATGCAAATATGAGACTCGTTGTGATGCTGCATGAACTAGCGAGACTCATAAAAAATGAGTTAAGGCACAATTTGATCGAAATGTAAACCCTCGCATGTATTCACAATGGGACTTTGTCTTGGATTATGATCAATAACATGATAAGTTAGGAGTCAGTAACTTTAAACCTATGTGGCATGGTCCCGATGTCATAAAATGTACACTTGAAAAAAGCGCTTATGTACTAATTGAGTATGACAATATTCCTTTAAGAAATCCCAAAAATAGGCTTTACCTTAAAAATTACTATGTGTGATTTATTGCATGGGAACTTCGTACATTGTTGTATCATATTTTACATCTCAGGAAATTTTAATTCATTTTTTGACACTCCTTCTCCTACTTATCTCGTGTTACACTTGATTTTTATATGTTAATGATCCCTCAAACTTACATAGGCTACGATGATGATGCTATTTGTAGTACTCAAATTATGTCTTCTACAGCTTGCGCCATCTATGCGCCCACCGATGAGTTAGTAATCCTGCATGGAATATGCCTCGATCAAACGACAAAAAATATTGTAGAATATAGTATGGTCATTGAACTATTATACAATCCCATTTAATTTTCCATTATTCCTTTAATCTTTAGAGTGGATTCTAAACTCATAGTATTTCATGTAAGTCTCGTTTATTGAGTTATAAGCTCCAGAATGTTAAGGATGTCCTTACGGGTCCATCTATTAGAACTAGAATTCGATTACATTGATTACTAACATATTCGAAGACATTTAAACATATTAGCTGATGCATTGGAAACTTATGTGATAAATAGACATTTGGAACATTTGTAAAAAGAAAACTATTATCATCCACATATTCTACAAAATATGTTGAGAAAATAGAAGTAGTCTTCATTAATTTTAATTTATATAAAATTCTTGAGTTTACAAAAAATTAATCCAAGACATATGAGGCCATGTGGCCTTTATTATGAAAATATGCTTATAGACCAAAAAATAAAAATCTACCTCTATGACTAGTACGTAAGAATGACACTAATGATAGCAGATAATTGCATGATCCACTCGTCATAAGAGATCTCCAATCCACCCAGGTACACCTATTGTGTGCCTCTCAGAGCAAGGAGGAAGATCATTGATCCCAATGTAAGGGATATTTAGAGTCAACACCTCCACGTTATTCATAATTATATTTAGAGTATCTATTACTTCTGGATCTTATGCCACAGGAGATGACTCCTCATCAAGTTTTTCATATTTTTGCATTGTTGTTGGTATAACTTGTCACATATATGTATGAAGAAATAAAATAAAAATTTGAAAAATACAAAACAACCATAGTGAGAATTTTTACTTATATCAGCCCATTGCATTCCTACAAGAAGAGAAATGTTTGGGTCACCTGTATAATCCATACCCACATATGGGAAATCCTCAATCATTATTATTTGGTAATTCAGTCATTTAAAAAATGCTTGAGTGTATCTAACCATTGGATTATCATCACCTCCATGGTGGGCTATTAATGTATCCCACTGTACCATACGAGGATCATTCGGACGACCCATATCCATAGAAACATGTGGGAAATGGATAGGAATCCTCTCCAAAGAAAATCATAATACTATGGCACCATATCGAAATTTATTTAGTTGTTGATGCAGGAGCATCGGGCCATATTTCAAACTCAATGTTATGAAGGGTGAAACATGGACAATCATTGTAAACTGTGGAAAATTCTGTTCAAACAGAGCTAAATTGATGGAATTGATCAGTCTCTATAAGACTTAATTGAATGTAATTATCTGTCATGTATGCGTATGGAGATATTTAGGGTTAGTTGAGCGATTGTCGGAGAAACTCATGGATCTTAAATGATCCACACCCTTTGTAATTTATTTATAAGAAATTTTGTTGTGTGAAATAGAGGAGAGTACGCAATGTAGCCATAGGGGCTTTAGTGTGATTCAAGTCGTGAGGCCTTAGCCTGTAATCGAGTATTTGTGTATTAATGAAATTGTGTGTTTTATATATGTGTGTGCTTTCTTTTAATGAATAGATAGATTGAGTGAGGGACGAAGTTCCTATGAACTTTGTTGTAGACAGATTATGGTAGAGAAATACTTATTTAAATGTGAATTCCACAGATAGTTATCAGAGTGAAGGATGAGTGAACGGGAGAACCATTGGATCTAAGAACAGATCAATGGTGGAGAGTTTAAATCGCAGCCGGAGATATTCCGCAACATCGCATCGGTGATTATTGTATTTAAAATTGAATAATTCGCAAGATAAATCATTTAGTTTGCGATGCGATGAGGGAGGAGCATGTGTTGGCATGGCACTCCAGCACATATCGCATGCGATACAGGATAATCGTTAACATAAGAGAGGTAAAATCTGTGAAATTCCAAAGTGCGATAAGTCGTGGATGTTATGATACGACATCGCCATTGCAACTTCGCATCGACATATTTATTGTTTAGAGTTAATGTTATTTTTCATATGTTACGACATGCGATGTCGTAAAAGTTCCGAACTGCGATATGGTTTTGGGAGCTGGGTTGCGATGAGTTAAGGATTGAAAACTGCGATTTTTTTGAAGCTGCGAAGTCCAATAAATGGATCCGTTGTTGCATGTTCTTTTATTTATGTGGGCCAATAACCCACAGGATCCACAAATTGAGAAATGTGTATTTTTTCTGCACCAAAGTGGTATCAGATCAGGGAAAGGATTCCCGCGACAAAGATTTTTCATGCGAGGAAGAAAAGGTACAGTTCTGTTGAAGATTTGTAAAGCTTGTGGTTTTTATATTTTGGTGAAGGTAGCAACAGAGGAAGGTGAGAAGATTGCAGCAGCATAGAGCAGGAGTGCACAAATGGTTTGAGAGGAGAGAACCAGAGAGATGCTGAAAGACTGGGCTCAGAGGAGAGAAGATTGGTGAGGTATCTGGTAGTAGGGAGGACTTGCTATTGCAGAGGTTTTGTTGTAGCAGACAAAGGAAAATTCCACAGAGGATGTGGGTAGAGTTGTTCAAGAATGTTGTTATGAGAAGATCACAAAGGGAAATTCCACAAAGGATGTGGGTAGAATTGATAACATATGTAGAAGACATATGATCAGGAGGTCATAAGAAATTTTTGTACCTCAGGAGTCTGATGCAGGAGCATTGAGCCATATTTCAAACTCAATGTTATGAAGTGTGAAACATGGACAATCATTGTAAACTAGGGAAAATTATATTCAAACAGAGATAAATTGATGTAATTGATAAGTCTCTAGAAGACTTAATTAAATGTAATTATCTTCCATGTATGCGTATAGAGATATTTAGGGTTAGTTGAGCGATTGTGGGAGAAACTCATGGATCTTAAATGATCCACGCCCTTTGTAATTTCTTTATAAGCGAGTGTGTTGTGTGAAATATAGGAGAGTACATAATGTAATCGTAGGGGCTTTAGTGTGATTCAGGTCATGAGGCCTTAGCCTGTAATCGAGTATCTGTGTATTAATGAAATTGTGTGTTTTATATATATATGTGCTTTATTTTAATGAATAGATAGATTGAGCGAGGGAAGAAGTTCCTATGAGATTTTTTGTAGACAGAGTATGGCAGAGACAGACTTTTTTAAATGTGAATTCCACAGATATTTATCAGAGTGAAGGATGAGTGAACAGGAGAACCATTAGATCTAAGAACAAATCAATGGTGGAGTGTTTATATCACAGCCGAAGATATTCCGCAATATCGCATCGGTGATTATTGTGTTTAGAAGCGAATACCTTGCAAGATAAATCATTTAGTTTGCGATGGGATGAGGGAGGAGCATTTGTCAGCATGGTGCTCCAGCACATATCGCATGCGATACAAGATAATCGTTAACAGAGGAGAGGTAAAATATGAAAAATGCTGAAGTGCGATAAGTCGTGGATGTTACGATGCAACATCGCCATTGTAACTTCACATTGGCATATTTATTGTTTATCATTAACGTTATTTGTCATATGTTGCGACATGCGATGTCGTAAAAGTTCAGAACTGCGATATGGTTTTGGGAGCTGGGTTGCGATGAGTTAAGGATTGCAAACTGTGATTTGTTTGAAGCTGCAAAGTCCGATAAATGGATTCGTTGTTGCATGTTCCATTATTTATGTGGGCCCATAACCCACAGGATCCACAAAGTGAGTAATGTGAAATTTTACTGCACCAGTTGTCCATTCTTTGCTCCGGTGAGTTGTCCTTTTATATTGGTAGTAACTCCTTCACACCAATTGAACACAGTGGGTTGCAAGCACTCTAGTGAAATATACATCTGAGCTTTGGTGACAAGGTGAAGTGCAACACTTCGACATAGTAGAGTAATCGTAAATTTTATGGTCCTTAGTGGAAGTAATTTTATTTCCTTGATCTCAATTCTTCAACCACTAATTTTTTATCTAGGAACCCAAAGCTCAAATAAGTAATTTTTTTGTTGTTTCACCGCTTATCCTACCACCAAACAATGAAATATTAGTTTCATGGTGAGAGAGCCCCGTTAATATCATCAACATCAACGAACAGTATCTGATCTCCAATCTATAAAACATTGGTCTTGAACATTCCAAGCCCGCACTAACCATTTCAACAGATCTACTTGGGCGTTAATTCCTGGAATCATGAAATATTTAAGTAGGCCATAGTTTCTCAATGATTGCATTGTAGCTGGATCATTCAATTATTCAAAATCTTGGGCTTTGTGTTATCTTTCTCTTCATTCCATTTTGACACACTTAATACTTGAAATCAATAAATAAAAATGGTTAGAAGGCAAAGAAGAAAACTATTTGCAAAAATATTTTCAGTTTTTTTATTGATTTTGGATTCCCTCGCAGCCTTGTGCAGCCACCTTTTATAGAAAATGTGTAATTTCAAATATCGATTTCAGAAAATTGGGCAAGCTGCATTTTCTTAGCATTGTAAAAATTTGGCTTATGCAACCCCAATGAATAGAAACTGTGGAAGACCATGAGCGCACCCTAAATTAATAAACACCCTAAAAAACTTGAAAACTACTATGAAATGCAAAATAAAAAGCGTCATTATTGAGAGAATAGAGCAATATCTTACCTAGAGAAGACGACACACGAAATGGTTCACATGTTTGATCACAATATGTTGTTGAAGATATAGGTGAAAATGCACTCTCAACAACTCCAAATTGGTAAAAGAAAAAATGATAATTTTTTTTTTTTGACTTTTTATAAGTAAAATATCCATATTACAATAATTTTTTTTTCCTATAGCTTTTAAATTTCAAAATATTTTAAATTTTTTTACTATTTTTTGAGCAGTTATGATATTTTTTTAGTTTAAATGTGCAGTTTATAGGTTTATTTATAGAAATAAATCATTTTGCTGGCGAGAATTTTTTTTTATTTTTTCGGGCTCTTAAAATTTATGGAAAAGAGAAGCCCTGGATTTACCTTTAAGCTATTTCCTGACTCCTGAAATAAGAAAATATTTTTGAGTGTGCTTATTTATTTCTAACTCGTTAAAGAAAACAAAAAGACTTGTACCTGGTATAAGTTTACCCCTTTTATGAACCATGTAGATGGTTTAAGAAAATAGTATACATTGAATAATCATGGTAAAAAGAGTTTTCTCATGCATTATTTTACCCTTTTCTGTACTTGAGAGACTAGCTCTATGAAAAGGGAAATTTCAGAGTCTACTCATGTTTTTCTCTTGACTCCTTAAATATGAAAAATGACGAGCTTTACTTTATCCATGCTTGTTAAAACTTCACGCTGAAATAATTGAATGAGTTTTTCTTTTCGTGCCCATTTAAAACTCTTTAAATATGAAAAAAACAGCAAGTTACCCCTTCACTCGACCCGTAAAATGAAAACAATTGAGGACTGGTCAATCATGATGAGACTAAACCACTCCATCCTTGGGTTCATTAAAAATACTTAGAAGGAATCACCTGTAGGCCGATCTTACAGGAAAAGCACATGTTATCCTCCTTACATTTGTATAAAAATAAAGAGGTACATTCCAGTAATAGTGGGAGGAAATTTGAAATAAATGTGTTTTCTTTTATCATAAAAAGGATGTATGTCACTCTCGAACATGACATTATGTCACATTTGTGTCTAGGTTTGGAGATCCATTTTCCTCTCAATTGATCATACCTTATTGAAAGTATTCAAACTAATTTTTGATCTTATTTTTGAGTCAAATACTGCCAAATCGAAATGTCGCGTCACTAATGTGTTCAAGAGAAGTTTAAACTCAGTCAAAATTACCTTTCAATTCACATCCCCCAATCACATCGACCATCCCTCAGTCAAAATTGAATCCCTCCAAATTTGTTCTTCAAAAATTGACATGAGTTTCATGTCATAGGCCCTCTTACGAAAAATCAATTCCTATCGACTCAACCTCATTATCTAGGAAGTTGATCTAGAAACCACCTTTAGTACCTTGGGAGCCTACATTCCTAAATGGAAGGTTTCTCGTGTTTGATGGTAGGTTATCTTAATTTACCTTCGATCAAATGTTTCTATGATTTTTCGACTTCAAAACATTCAATCACACTTCATAGATTGTACAAGAGTACCTTCATAACCATTTTCATTATTGGTGGTTTCTCGCACACATGTTAATGATTCACATCATTGATGAGTAATCAGGTGGTCTCTACCATGTTATAATTTGAAACATTCACTTGCATGGTAACATTCATACTATCAATCAATATACATAGAGACTAAGACCCTAGATCTATTTTTGTCCATGCAGGTTGTGTGGAGTTATCGATATTCCTGATTGAAAATATAGATCCATATTTTATGGATGTGTCCATACTTTGTCTATTCTTAACATTCATATTTCCATATTTCCATACTCATTCTTTGAGATACTTTTTCTCTTAGTATAGGAATTCCTACCCGATGATTATATGAAGATTTTCTATTGTAATCACTGATTGTTTGTTTCAGGTATCCAGCCAGTCAGTCTCTGATCAGAACATTGGCATGATAAAGTGTTTCAACCCTCAACAATATTTTCTGAATTTTCACTTTAGGGGGTAATCTCTTACACGTAATTTTTTCACCATTAGGAAAATGACCAAAAATATGTATCTATCTCTATATGATGAAGTGTTCCAAGCATTCCCCTACAATGTTGGAAGAAAAAAAAATCCCAAAGGTAACAATAATCCTATATTCCATTGCCAAAAATATTATTTTTAAGCACTTGCATACTTTTTCTAACCATTTCATGCACAAGAATAGTTTTGACCATGATGGCTTGCGAAATATTGCACCGTGTATTCCACTAAAAACATCACAAATCACTTAAATAAGGTAAAAAAACAAAAAACAAATACTAGAAACCTTGTTGGAAGAATATTTCTCAACCAAAAGGCCTCGAGCCCCTACACACTTGGGCCTCATCCCTTTCTTAATGAATCAAACCCCCTCTTTATGGAACCCTAATCCCTCTCTTTAAGGATATCATTCATTGATAAGAGGATCTGAAAGGCCCGTAAATTCAACGTACACTAGATGGTAAAATAGGACTTGGGAATGAAAACTAAGGTGTTGAATTATGGTTGGAATCTTGTCACCTAAAGGGAGGATTGTAAACTATTAGGAGGAGGATTATGTTGGAAATTTTTTCATTGATGGAAAAGGAGGCAGCAAAGACAGAGCCATAAAATGGAGGCAACAAAGAAGCAAACAAAGGAAGCAAAGGAGACAGGAAGAGGCAGAGGAAGCGAAAATAAAGGAGATAGGCAGAGGCAGAGGCAGAGGAAGTGAATACAGAGGCAGAGCCATTATCACAGAAGTAGAGGCAGAGGAAGAGAGACAGAAGTAGCAGAGGCAGAGGCAGAGCCGTTATCACAACAGTAAAGGCAGAGGCAGAGTGACAAAAGCAACAGAGGTAGAAGCAGAGCTGTTATAATTCCAACAATCGCCCAAGCCGGAGGATATATATTCCGAGAATCACCTCCCCCCACTGGAAGATACACTAAAGGATGGAGCAGCCAATTATATATATATATATAAACCTTATTCCGGGAATCATTACCCAGCCGAACGTTATATATATATATATATATATATATATATATATATATATATATATATATATATATATATTAAATTACGAGAATCACCTACCCCACTACTAGGATGCTCCAAAGTGGAACATAAAAGCATATATATATATATATATATATATATATATCTATATATATATGCAGCACAATATGTATATATGCAGCGCATTACATATTCCACAAAGGTCCAAAGTTTATATATATTAATTTATATGGAGTGCTTTATGATCAAGAATCAAAGTAGTGCGAGATCCAAAGAAACGAAGTAATATAAGGTGGGACCCTTCCCAATCACATTGGAGATTATAAGGGTAGCGAAACATGCAACCAAAGAATTGTGATTGCGATTAAGCACCGGACCCGATGGGCTTATAAAACATAATGGATATGTGTCGGAACATGCAACCAAAGAATTGCGATTGCGATTAAGATCTGGACTCGATGGGTCTATAAATCATGTTTAACAAGTGTTTGAAGTCCAGTTCCAATCGCATTGGTAAAATGTAGTGAACAGTGGTCAATCGCATCGGAAAAAACTAGACCGTCGGAACATATATTAAAAGACTTGTGATTGCGATTGAAGCCCGGACCTGATGGGCTTATAAACTATGATTAATAAGTATTTGAGTTCCAATCACATCGGCAAACAACAATGAACAGTGATCAATCGCATCGGAGCAAGGCAGCTTGCGATTGCGATCAATCGCAATCGGAAATCGCTGGAGGAGTAGCATATCGCATCAGAAAGCGTGGAAAGTGGGCCCGAAAGGGCATTAGTTATGTATTAAACATGATTCTTCAGTGTTAAGGTGGACATGGCAGTTTGTTTGTTAAAATGTTGTATAACTATGCCGAGAGTTGAAATTACGTTATATATATATAAAAAGGTGCTAGTATATATATATATATATATATATATATATATATATATATATATAGATATATATATATATATAACGCGTTGTTGAGATTGTATTAAAAGATGCCGCGTGGTCTGAGAACCCACGTGCCTCGGCTTAAGGTGGAGGGTGATTTGTAATACAAAACGATTGCGATGCATGTATGTTCTGCTTGCGGAACTCCCACATCAACAAGACACTTGCTGCGTGTAAAGGGTTGGAATTTTCCTAGAATTATAGTCAGCAGTTACACATATTTACAAAATGCACTGATATAAAAAGCTCAGTTACACACATGCAATAGTTACACCACAGCAGAGGACAGAAAAGAAAATAGAGCTAAAAAGAGATAAAACACAGTGACAGAAAAGACATGCATAGTCAAAGAAAAGACAAATGCGCAGCGAGCCAAAAGACTAAATGAGTGGAGCTAAAGTTTTCATTATATGTGAATCTAAATATTGTAATTGAATTTTTTATTGTTTGTGATGCATTGGAAAGTCTCCGGAAGAAAACAAAATCCCACTGTTAGATTAAAATAAGCACCTACAGTTACATTTTTCTTAGTGAGCTGGAAAAGAAATGAAAAGGCAGAAAGCGAAGAGGCATGGCTGCCCATTCCAAATTCATTGAGGAATGCTAACAGTCACAAGAAAATCCTTATAAATAATATCATCTTGATATGCGAAGTGAGGTGAGAGAGAGTAAACCTAGAGAAGGCAGAATATAGAAGTGTGAGGCAGAGAATATTAAGAAAAGAAGAGTAGAAAGAGAAGCTACAGAACATAGATGATATCTGAGGTAAATCAGCAAACATTCAGTTTGATAAATTGAGAAATTTGGAGCTTCCCTATCAAGTTACAGTTTGATAGCTGTCAGTTGTAGCTGACTGAGGTTGGAGCCTCCTGTAGGTTGGTGCCTACAGAAAATTGAAGGGATTTGGTGCTTCCTTGCAAGTTGTAGCTTGCAGAATTGAGGTAGGAGCCTCCTGTAGGTTGGTGCCTGCAGAAAAACAGTGGTGGGAGGGAGTTGGAGCTTGCCTTTGCATCACAACAATAATAAGATGTGTTTTTATCCCTTTATGGGTTTCCACTTACATCTGCTGTGTGTGTTTCTTATGTGTCGATGTGATTCTTTCAATCTGCTTAATTGTTTGTTGCTCTGAACATAAGTATGGTGTCACATTAATTTAATATTGGCTGCAAAATTTTAAAAATGTTCACATATTAAGCTGTAAATAAGTTTGGTGAAAATTTTAAAAGGCTTATGTATGTATTAAACTGATTCACCTCCCCCCCCCTCTCAGTTTAATTAAAGATTCAACAGCTTACATATTCAAGATAAAGTTGTATTATTCCTTCTTACTCAATATTAATTAAAGCAGTTGTTTCTTTCCTTTTTCCACTTGTTACGATTCTCTATGTAAATATGCTTGATATTTTTCATTGTTTTTAACTCAATACTAGATTAAAATTGTGATCTATGCTATGTTACATTTTCCATTCATTTTTTGTTTCACTCTCTAATGATTTTATGAGTTTGTGCCTTGACTGCTTCAAATTATGCAGATCATTCCTTGAAGAAGCAAGAAAACTATTTTGAAAGCATTGAAAGGACATCCACCAGATGTTTGTAGAAATTTTAGAGGCTCCTGCACATTTCATACATCATATTTCATCTAGAGATTAAGGAAAGGAAGTGGTTACTTGTATGTTTGTTTCTAGATTTTGTCTTTGAATATATGAATATCGTTCTTGTCGACAAGAGCGATTTGTCCTCCATAACATTAGGCATCGTCACTTACCTTTTTGGACTGTTAGTATCTTTGGAAAAATAACCAATGTTTAAGAGATTACGTATATCAAATTAATAAACGGACTATTATGAAAGGGACATCCTTGGAAAACATCGAAGATGATTCTTTCCAATAGACTCCTACAATGTCAAAAAGGCATATAGTTGGACCTAAGAAAACTTATTTAATTGGTGGAAGTTTTAATTTTCTAAGGTTTATTTATTGTTTTAAGAAAAACATATTTGTGTATATTTCCTCAAAATAAAGTTGAAACATTCACAAAGTTAAAATAATTTAAGGCTATAGTAGAAAACAAAGTGCCAAATCTGTAAAAGTGGTCAAATCAAAATTAGGAGGAGAGTATGACCTACACTAGGTCATGATTTTTGTATAAAATGCAGAATTATGGAATATTTCACCGCCATATATACTTCGCAACATAATGGAGTTGCTAAAAGGAAGAACCAAACCCCAATTACCATCACAACTAGCATGATCAAAGCTAAGAATATATTGAATGATTTTTGGGGCTAGAGTTTTTTTGTTGTTCATCATACATATTGAATAGATATCAATCAAAAAATTTGAAAGTAAATTTCCTAAAGAAGCATGGAGATGGATGAAGCTAGGTGTCTCTCGCTTCAGAAATTTTGGTTTTGTTTCCTCTACACATGTCAGAAGAGAGTTAAGAATAAATCTTGACAGAACATGTAAAAATGCATCTTCATTCAATATAGTGAACAATTAAAAGAATATGAACTATATAACCCATTATCCAAGAAATTTTTGGTGAGAAGAGATCTACATGTTTTTGAGGAAAAATATTAGTGTTCCAAAAAAATTGAAGAAATGGACAACCAAAATCCATTTATGAAAATAGGTGAACATGTTGAGACTTTATTAGAGAAAGTACCTCCACCATGGCTATGATGGTTATGGGTGCAAACACAAGAAGACCATATTGAAACTAATTCTTGTAGAAATGAGTCAACATATTTCACAAGAAATAAAAAAAATTAGGAGCTTGAGTGAAATATACAACTGGTGTGGTAACATTGATTACCAAAATCACTTTTTCTTACTATCCTATCAACCTATTTATTTTCAAGAGAAAGTGAAAGAAAAAAATGAGTTACAGCGCGTCAATAAATAGATTGAATCCATTGAAAGGAATGAGACATGGGATTGTAATATCCTCTTGTGGAGAAAATTATCATTGTTATCAAATGGGTTAGCATGAAAAAAACTAGCTGAGAAATGAAAAGTAGAGAAATATAGGGCAAGGCTACCTAAAAAGGTGTTTTCTCAACAACCCGGGGTCGACTATGGCAATAATTTTCCTCCAGTAGGAAGGATATATACTATTAGAAATGTGTTGGCCACAATTTCCTAGAACAATAGACAGTTTACACGATGGATTTGAATTCACCCTTTTTTATTGAAAGTTTACAAGTAGTGGTTTTTATAAATTATATACCAAGATTTGTAGTAGAAGGTTATAAATATGAAGTGTGAAATATAAATAAAGCATTGTATGACTTGAAGTGAACTTCAACAGCTTAATATAGTTAAATTGACTCTTATTTACTCAATAATGGGCTGATTAGGAGTAGTAATGTCCATACTCTTTATTCCAAATCAAATTAACAATGTAAAATTTCTATAGTTTTTCATTTTGATGATAACATTATATATACTATAAGTTGGATGTTAGATGATTTCAAAAAGACCATTTAAATAGAGTTTGAGACGACTAATTGGGGTATTATGAATTAATTTTAGGCAATTGATGTTAAACAATCTACTAAAGGATTTTTCATGTTAATGAAAATATGCTACATGTATCTTTAAGAGCTTTAGGATGGACAAATGAAAACTAACAGAAACACCTATAAATATTAGAACAAAATTACGTAGTAGGATTAAGGACTAGTAGTTGATTCAAAAAGGTATAATATGCTTGTAATTAGCCTCATGTACCCTATTGTATATGTTTCTCGAAGGAAGTTCTTGGTTGTGAAACTACACCGAGAAACAAACTCGATGTGTATTTAGGTTGAAGCTGGCCCTTGAACCAGAGGGGGCTCCTTCAAAGAATTTCAAGCATTTTTTAACATTGTTCACTCACACTGGACAACAGCTTATTGAGAAAATTGGGAAAATATATGATTTATTATGGGTGGTTGTTGATGATTACCATTATCTACTTAGAAATAAAGGCCTCTCTTGCATAAAATTAATCAATGTGCCAACATCTTGCTTTGACAGAACGACATAAGTTAAAAGAGTTTGGTAGATGAATATAACAGAATATATGATAATTAAGTAGTAATATTCAATACTTCAACAACCAGATATACTAGATGCGCGTATAATACTTCTACAACCAAATATAACACGTTTAATAGATGACAGAAGGAAACAATTAAAAGATGTAGAGGAGCTATGTTAGATATAATTTCCAATAAACTAATCTTTTTAAATTATTCTTACCCAGATCTCCTATGTTACTTTGAAGATGTGCAGAAACATAGAATATGAAATCACTTGAAAAACATACACAAGAGAACGAATTATGCCATAATTTGGAGCTAGAATACTTTAATTATTATTCCTGTGATAAAAATATTTACAAAAATGGCAAGGTTTTGGCATCAAGATCCAACCCCTTTTCATTACAATTAAAACAATATACAGAACATTACATTAAGATAACGCTTTCTAGATTTCTAGAATAAAAATATGAAAAATAAATTTAAAAAAAAAAAAAATCTCTGAAAAATAGTAGGGAATTCGGAACTGCTAGAAAATCCTCTGCCTCCAAATCTAGAAATTAGTTCGTTAATGTTGGTCCTTGACTTGGAATGTGGAGTGGTTGATTTTTTTTTTTCACAAAATTTATTATCTTCCCTTCAAAGTTGGTTATCTCTGCGACCTGTATCAACTTGTTGTCCCTTTGAATGCTATTTGTTAAGTCTAAAATTTGAAAATAATCTCATGTCTGTTTATGTTTTCCACATAGTTGATCAAGGAAATATTTTCATTTTGAAATTAAACCAAAATATATGCTCACCCTTTTTCCCATAGTATTTGTCTTCATCATCTTTTAAGAGCGTAACCATTTTTCGTAAAATATTTGGGAAGAAAATATTTTGAAAAACATTTTCCAAATATTTTTCTTAAACCTGTAAATTCATAATCCTATATTTTCATGAATTTCATAAATTAAATCTCAAAATATATCCTCAAATTATTTCATCCTGTGAATCCATCCATTGTTTGAAATCCATTTCTTGTTTTTCCCTAAATTTATATATTTATGAATAAATGAGATTCATAAACATATTTCATAAAACCACCTACTAATTTACTTCACATTGTTTTGAAAGCCATGTCTTGTTTTTCCATGATTGGTAAAATATCTTTTAGTTTCCATTTTTCACTCCTTTCATCCTTAAATTCATAGCATAAAAAATTATTTCTCTTCTCTCTAAAATTCCATTTTTAATTTTTTACCTCCGTAAAATTATCCCATAAGGAAGAAACATTTCTTTCTATCAGTGGAAGCTCCATCCTCATTTTACCTTACTTTACTCAGCCTCCTTTTACCTGAATTTTTCACCCATAAGCTCATTTCATAAAAATATAATTTTAAAAGTAGTCTCTTCATTATCTCCTTTCATATAGAATTAATAATATATGAATTTTATTTAATAGCTCATAGACCTCCCCATCTGACATTTATAAATTCAAATCCATGTAAAAAAAGTGGTTTTACAACGTTCTTGCAATGGAGTAGTGGATGGTAAATGGTTTAGGAGGGGGTGTTTTAGGTCCCTATATTACTATTATAGTACCTTATTGTTGTTAGTGTATCCTCCTTATTGTTATTGTTGTAACCATGTAGTCCCCATATTGTTATTATTGTGCCCTTACATTATTATTGTTAGGTGGGTGAGGATTATATTGTGACCCCATGGACTCTTATATATAGAAATGAGGTTTTTTCATTTGTATAATTCAATAATTGTTCATTTATGTAATACAAAGGAGGCTTCCCCATTGAAGTGGATGATTTATAAGGCATCAATCTCTCTTTTCTTCTATTTTTGGAGCTCGTTTCATAAAATTTGGTTTCAGAGCTTCGGATTCTAGGGTTTTGTTGCTCCAAACAGGACATCGTGGAATTTCTGCTATAAATTATTTTCTATGAAGGTTCAGAAGCTAAAATGTTCACCGCCAGAAGCCGAAATCCTTAGGAACCTTTCGTTAAAATTTCAGATTTTGTTTCACAATATTCACAGATATATGATCTATGGAAGTTAGGATTTTTTCAAGATCCCGAATTTCATCTCAAAGAGGTGACTGTGGAAAAAGTATCATAACTCTATCTCTGAGAATCATATTGGGATTCTATAAAAAGTGGCAGAAATTAAACATATTGTAGTTTTCTATGTATCAATTTCAGATTCTAAGGAGGAAATAGTGGCACGTGGCACACCACACAAGTTCGCTCTACTGAACCATGCCATAATTATGTCATTCTGTGAGATTGGACATGCCTTTGTCTTGAAGCATCTAAATCAGGTCAAGACTATGGAATTTGAAATAAGATTCAAAGGGATACTAGGACCAAATTTTAGATATTTAAGATCCGAAATATCTGAGATAATTCAGTTTCAATATCAAGCTCCTCAAAAGTAAGAAAAAGGTGTGTAATTTAAAAAAAAAATTACATAAGTCTTGTTTGAAAAATCAGTTTGAAGTGATTCCGAGTGAATATTGAAGCCTAGATATCAATATTGGGTTCCAAAATCCCCCGTAAAATTAATTCCACACCCATTAAACCCTCATAAATCTCAACTATGATGCATGGAAAGGAAGAATTGCAGTATGAGATATCAAAATTATGGTACCAAGTGCAACAAATTTCGATCTTACAAAGAGCAATAAAATATGAGATAGATTGTTTGAAAGCAAAAATGGAGGCTAATTTTGATGGTTTAAAGGATCAAATTAAAGATAATATGGATGATAAAGTAGTGGAATATCATATCGAGCATCAAAAGGACATTATACAATTCTCAAAGGGCAACATAACTTTGGTGCAAAATTGAATGAAACAACAGGAAGATCAAAATCGCAGCGAAAGAAGTTTTGAGGTAGTCACATAAACAAGAACTTGATAACTACCAAATCAATTAATTTCAGAGTATCTCAGCAAGTGGGATAACTTGTTGGAAATTCCATATGGGAGGATGAGAATTTTATAAAGAAGCATCAACAAATAAGCGAGAGTTGAGGGCACGACTTGTTTGAAGGAGAGGGGCATGTTAGGTCCCTATATTGCTAGTGTACTCCCTTATTGTTGTTACTGTAGCCCCATTATTGTTATTGTTGTACCCCTATAGCCCCCATATTGTTAGTATTGTTCCCTTACATTATTATTGTTAGTTCGGCTAGGATTATATTGTGACCCCAGGGAATCATATATATAGAAAGGAGGTATTTTCATTTGTATCATCCAAGAAATTTTAATTTATGTAATTTAAATCCCCCTCGAAGTGGCTAATTTCTAAGGTGTTGATCTCTCTTTTCTTCTATTTTTGGAGTTGGTTTCATAATAGGGGGGGATCTGAAACCAATAATAGGATGAAAACTGTAAAATATGGTAAAGGTAAAACAACTTTTCGGGGGGTTGTAGCTTAAACATAAAATAGGCATCCCCCCCCTCCCCAACAATCCATCATTTTTACATTTCACACATCTCGATTCATTTTATATTATGGTGGTTTAATGAAGTGTGGGGTGGGGACATATATTTGATTTGAATGTCAATTTTTTAGGTGGCGTATATAACATGGTAACAAATATAATTGTCATACATTAGAGATTGGGTTGACTCGTATTTTTAAATTAAGTTTTATAAAAAAATATAACTATATAATTTTATAAAATTAAATTAAATTAAATTTAAAATAATAAATATTAAAAATAACTCAAAAAAATTTATGAATACCTCATAAAAAATTCATCCTTTATAAATGGAAAGGCTTATATGGAATGATATTTAAAGGAAGGAATTTTCCAAGGCAAGGATAATATTGAAGGAAGGAATCAAATTTAGGAAATTTTCAAAAAACAAAACTGTAACTTGTAAACATGTCAAAAAAGTTATAACATAGGCTCAAACAGGGGACTCCTTCCACTCGTAGGACTTAAATAACCTAGTCGACCAACTGCATTGAACTCATTGGGCATGGAGTTAGTTCATCAACCTATAATTTGAAAATCTGAAACCATACTACTTGCACTATACCAAGGACTAATTCACATTGAAATATGAAAACTTAAAATTTTTGAAGTGAAAAAAATAACACTGCAAGTGGAAAACGCACAAAAGTTCCTAATTCATTGGGCTATAAGATTTAATGTCAATCAACAATCAATTTACTCATTTCGATCTCCTACAAGTTATTGCATGCATCCAAACCAAATTCCATACTACAAACTTGAAACGCAAGCTGAAACGCAAGCTGAAACCACTGTTGATCTATTGCATTAATCCATAAACTACAAACTCACTAGTCTACTACACACTAAATCTGAAAATAAAAAAAGTAATCCCACACAGCCTCTACCGAAATAAATGTGAAATATGCACTATTAGGTGTATTCAGATCTCGAGTTTAACCAGTTGGGAAGTGGATTAACTAGAAGAAAAATTTCCATGTAGCCGAAGGTATGAAAAATATTCGTAGTATAAAACTCAAATTCCTTGAGTAGCTGATACTTACAACTCAATTCTGAAGCTTACATCCTTTTTTGATGTTTGAAATTTATCATCATTTCCATAAGGAAGAAATATATTCTACTGAATACAACTGACATTTCGAACCAGGGGAATCGATAATCTAGTGGAATCTCCATATAAAAAAAGTGGAGCCGTCAGGTGAAGGAATTGCAACCAATATCAATGCGTAGTTTTTTTTCATCAACAAGGAATATATCTAGTCTTTATCATTCCTCGTGTAATTATTTATTCGTTACTTCGCTCCCTGACAAAGACACCAAATATTTTATATGTTTCTTGAAGGTAGTTCTTGGATGCGAAACTATGCCAAGAAGCCAACTCAACCAATATTTAGGTTCAAGCTGGCCCTTCAAACAGGGGGGGATCCCTCAAATGTTACGAGGCCCTTTTTAACGTTGTTCACTATCACTAGACAACAACCTATTGAGCACACTAGCCAAATGTAAGATTTATTGTGGGTGTTTGTTGATGATTGCCATTGTATTCTTAGAAATAAATCCCTCTCTTGCATAAACATAATCAATCTGTCAACATCCACCTTTCACAGAATGAAATAACTTAAACGAGTTTGGTACATGAGTAGAAGATAATATATGATAATTAAGAAGTCATATTGAATATTTCAACAACCAGGTATAGTAGATGCATGTAGAATATTTCTACAAAAAAACATAACACATTCAAAATATGACAAAAGGAAGCAATTAAAATATGTAGGGATTCATCTCAAACACACTATCCAATAAAATAATCATTTTAAATTATTATAACTTTACAAGGGATTTCATGGATATTGAAAATAAATCGATTATTACCCAAATCTCCTATGTTACTTTGAATATGTGTAGAAAAATAGATTATTAAATCACTGGAAAAACATACACAAGAAAATAATTTGTGTCATAAATTGGAGCTAGAATACTTTAGTTAAAATTCGTCTAATAAAAGTCTTTACAAAAATCATAGGGTTTTGGCATCAAAATCCAACCCTTTTACATTAAATTTGAAAAAATATATATAACATTACATTAAGCTAAATATGTCTAGTTTTTTGGAATACAAATATGAAAAATAAAGTAAAAATAAAAATAATCTCTAAAAAGATGCAGGGAATTTGGAACTACTAGAAGATCCTGTGCCTCTAAATCTGGAAATTGGTTCATCGACGTTGGTCTTATCCCTTGGTATCTCGATTGGTTGAATTTGTTTTCACAAAATCTATTATCTTCCCTTCAAACTTAGTTATCTCTGCTAACTGTGTGAATGAGCTGTCACTTTCATTGTTATTTCTCAAGTCTAAAATTGGAAAGTAATCTCATTTTTGTTCATATTTTCAATATAGTTGATGAAGGAATTACTTGCATTTTGGAAATAAATAAAACTATATGTTGACCTTTTTTCCTCTAGTATTTTCCTTCATAATATTTTAAGTGCTTAATCATTGTCATGGAATATTTGGGAAGAAAATATTTTGATAAATATCTTCCAAATATTTTGATTAAACTTGTAAATTCATATTTCTCTATTTTCATGAATTTCATAAATGAAATCTCAAACTATTTCCTCAAATAATTTCATCCAGTAAATCCATCCATTGTTTGAAATCCATGTCTTGTTTTGCAATCCATGTCCTCTTTTTCCCTGAATTTATATATTTATGAATAGATAAAATTCATAAACATATTTAGTAAAACCATGGACTACTTTACTTCCCATGGTTTTGAAAACCATGTCTTGTTTTTCCATGATTGGTAAAATATCCTTTTACTTCCCTTTTTCACTCGTGTAAAATCTTTGGATAAGAATTTATGCAAATTTTATGTTCACGTGCATTTCTTCTTTATGATTTCTTTCATTGTTATATTCATAGCATAAAATACTATTTCTCTTCAGTAAAAAATTATACCATAAGGAAGATTTGTTTTTTCTTCTAGAATTGGATACTCCATCCTCGTTTTAACTTGCTATAAGTTATTTTTACGTTGTTATGTTTCCCATTTCCTTTTATGTTGAAAAGAAAGAAATAAAAAATAATAAAAATATTGAAAATAAAAGAAAATAAAAAAATAAAGAAGTAAGAAAAAACAAAAATAGAAGAGAAAAAAGAATAGAATGGGATTATAAAAAATATATATGCGAAAAAATAAAAATATGAAATCCCAATGTATGGGCATGCTTGTTTAAATGCTGCCATGATAAATTTTGTTTTAAAATAATGTAAATCCATTTTTAGTTTAATTGATCTAGGATTAATTAACATATTGTTAATAAGGTTTGTTTATTTGAGATTTTGTTAGCTTGTAGTAAACATTATGCAACAATGAACGACATTGATTACCCCTGCCTCGATCAATGGCGGGGGATGCATTTCGGACCCACACCCCCCCCCCCCCCCTTTCCCCCTCCCCCACTCACATTATTGACCTTTAACTATGGGGGATCTGAAAATTTGTTTTATTTAATACTACCTTGTGTACATTTCCTCTCCATATAATTTCAGACCCCCCAATCCCCCCCCCCCCAATCCAAAACTATTTACAACCTATTCCACCCCCTCTCAAAACCAACTTTCCTCTACTCCACTCCTATTGTTTCTCCAGCACGCCTCGCCACGTGTCTTTTTCTCATTTTTCCACATCAATAAATTTCCCCACTAATGTCTAATTAAATGTTGTGATCATTAAACCTTCTTAAGAGTGTCTAAATTCATTTACTAGTCGTCACACTAAAATGTTTAACTCATACAAATCTTTATAAAAAATCCCGTTGACATTCAAATTCCCCTTTCTTTCATTCTCATGCAGTTGCGCAACTATCTTCCAGATTCCATTAACTCTGAGTCATTTCCCACATCGATGATCTCCAAATTCCTAGTAATTTGATACATTTTTTTTACAAATTCCATAATTTAACATGTCATGGGCTAAATGGAAATCTATATTGGTGTTAGAGAGTCCAATGTTCCCCCCTGTAATAAATTTAGATGATCTCCCTCTGGTTCAAAAACTACAAGATATTTGAAACCTAATGTGATTTCAATCTCTATGAACTCCAAAATTGAGCGAATAAGAAATTCTTAGATGCTAGTGATGAATTGAGAATATGGGACTCCTTCCTGCCTCAATTCACCTTTCCTCAGACCCATTACTTCCCAAATTTTTTCACCTGGTGTAATTCCAAATATACTAGAAGTCAAATATTTTTTATTGCCCAAAATAATGATGTTTTAATTACTATCACCCCTAATTCAATATGAAAAATCCTCCAAGTCAAACCTATAGTCCCTTTGCATCCTTTTTTTGTAGATTATCTTATGGAGATCTATCAAAAACTCACATTTCCTTAAAGAACTATAATATTTGAAACATTTTTACCTGAAAATTGTAGGTCTTAACCATGTACATAAATTATCCGCAAATGAATTCTTAAAGACAGAATATAGACAATATCGAGAGCATATAACATAAAATATATATACACAGATATTTTCCCATGGATCCCAAATCAGGACTATGAGATTGATTTTTAATTATATTCCTTTTAGTGTTACAACACATATATATAGATGTTGAAGCATTCATAAACCTGAATCCATTAACCCTGGATTATAACATAACCATAGATCCCTTGACCTGATCTACAAAACCCCAGAGGACGAAAACCATCAAGCCCCAGAACCATATGGAAATTCATGCACAAAACCATAGGCGGGTCTTCCCATCAAAAAAATAAGGAAAAAAGTAATTCTTGGGGCATTGCCCTGGACCCCATGTAGGTGGCTATCTGTCCCCTGTGAAACGCTGGGCAAGGGGGGCTACTACCCCCCTATCACCGCCCTCCACGTTCCAGTATATATGGAATAATATAACACATACCCAACATTCTCCCACTTGTTGTTTTATTTCCACAATATGCCACTTGAGAGCTTAGTCATTAGTCCAGTCTTGCAACGCTCATTTTTTCTCTACACCAAGACAACTTCTGAGTGCTCACAAACTTCGTCAATTCATCCGCAACATTCTTCAAAGTGTCCATATTTACCAGCAACACCATTTTATCCTCAACCATATCTCTCAAAAAGTGATATTGAACATCAATGTGCTTTGTGTTTGAATTAAAGGGAGGGTTTTTAGCCAATAAAATTGCACTTTGGCTATCACAATATCCTGATAGTTCACTGCACCAACCCCATACTTGAACACAATCTCTACAACCAAACGGCTTCATTGCTTGCATGAGTGGTTGCCATGTATTCTGCCTCTTTATTTTACTCATCCAACTGTCTGCACCTCCAAATGGACTAAACACATACCCACTTATAGATCTTCTTTGGATCAGATCTCCAGCACAGTCTGCATCAACAAAACCATGGATGTCAAAAACTCTGTCTAATCATGGTCTTCCCTGGTAGCACAAACCATAATCAATAGTGCCACGCAAGTATCTGAAACCCCACTTCATTATTGTCCAATGCTCCTTCGCTGGTTTTGATCTAAACCTGCTCAATACTCCCACTACAGGTGCAATGTCTGGTTTGGTATAGACCATTGCATACATTAGGCTACCCACTGCACTTGCACATGGAACACATGACATATCCTCCTCCTCTTCTTGTGTCTTGGGACACTTCTCAGTAGATAGCTTCACACCTATAGGAATAGGAAACTTCACTAGTTTTCTATCCTACATATTGAACCTCTATAGTATTGTCTCGACATAGTTCCTATGGTTTACCTAGAGATTCCTCTTTGCTCGATATCTATTAATTTCCATGCCCAAAATATAGTTTGCAGCGCCAAGATCCTTCATGTCAAATTTTGAGAACAATTGGGTCTTCAAATCTTGGATAATTTCTTTGTCATTTCCAATCAGCAACATACCGTCGACATACAAAACCAAATAAAGAACACTGTCACCAATTAATTTAAAATACACGCAGTGATCCTCTTTTCTTCTCCTGAAGCCAAGACCCCATATATAGGTATCAAATTTATGATACCACATCCTTGGTGACTATTTTAACTCATACAGATAATTTTTTAATCTGCATACAAGTTCTTTCTTACCCTTCACCATAAATCCTTTAGGTTTATTCATGTAGATCTCCCCTTTGAAATCTCCATGAATAAATTTTGTCTTCACATCCATCTATTCTATCTCAAAATAAAATGCAGCATCAACATATAAAAGTAATCTAATAGAAATAATCTTGGCAATAGGAGAAAAAATATCACTAAAATCAATTCTTGGCACCTAGGAATATCCTTTTGTTACCAACCGAGCTTTGTATTTCTCCACCTTTCCTTCTAAATTCATATTCTTCTTAAACACCCATTTTCTCCTTATGGGCTTCCTTCCAGCTGACAAATCCAGCAGATCCCATGCCTCATTTTTGTGCAAGGATGCTATTTCATCAACCATGGCCTCCTTCCATATTTTTCCATCCTCTAAATACGTTGCCTCCCTGACAGTACTAGGATCATCATCAATGATAGTTAAATCAAAATTTGAACAGAGAACATATGGACTATACCTTTATCACTGCCTTCTTTCTCAAACTGGTCTTCTCACAGCTAGATTTTGTGGCTCTTCCTATTTTGAATATTGTTCTATTGTAGATTCTGATTCATCCTCCTTTAGCTCAAAGTATATCTTTTAAGGTTCCTTTGGTAGGACTTCATGTTTAACAACATATTTCACCTCTCTAAAAATCACATCTCGAATGTACACAACCCTCCTTATTTATTTTTTCAAAAGGTTGTAACCTTTTAAACCATCATTATACCCAAAAACGATGTACCTTTCAGATTTATTATCCAGCTTGGTCATTTTCTCCTTTGAAACCTATACATATGCATCACATCCAAATACCATCAGATGTGAAAGAGAGGGTTTCTTACTAGTCCAAACGTCATGTAGATTTTTATCTTCCAACATTGATGAAGGTGATCTATTAACCAGGTAACATGTAGTCTCCACTACCTCTGCCAAGAACTCTTGTCCTAACCTGGTACCACTCAAAATTTTTTTTTCCTTTTCCATCAACGTTCTGTTCATTGTTTCTATAACTCCGTTTTGATGAGATGTGTATGGAGTAGTCTTCTTCTGTGCTATACAACACTTCTTACATAACTCTTCAAATTACTCCTTATATAACTCTCCACCATTATCTGTCCTTAACACCTTTATTTTATTCTCTGTCTCGTTTTCCACTAGAGCCTTCAATTTTTTAAATTTGTCAAAGACTTTAGATTTCTTCCTCAAGAAATATATCCATGTATTCCTTCAGAAGTCATATATGAATGAAACATAGTACAAAAAATTTACCAGTGATGGAACCAATATAGGTCCAAACACATAATTGTGCACAAGCTCTAATATCATGTTCGTCCTCTTAGCACCAGAGGGAAATATCACCTGATTCTGCTTCCCTTATACATAATATTCACAGAAATCAAAATCTAGAGAGAAATTAGACATACCCTCTACCAAACCATTACCAGAAAATATCTAAATTCCCTTGTCTCCAATATGTCCAAGATTTTGATGCCATAACATGGTCTTTTCTCAAGATACTGCTAGGCTTTCTACTCCACTTTCAGCAACCACATAACTGTTGCAACCATCAATAATAGTTGTACCCTAAATCTTGTACAAAGTTCCAATATAAACTTACCTATTAATACCAATTCTCCCCAAACCATCTTGCATATACATTTCCCTAACACTCTTTTTACACATGCATCATTCATCTTGTTTACAAAAATCATATTTTTGGCCAGTGCAGGAATATGCAGAACACCACGAAGGGTTCTAATCCTTCCACCTTGTAGCTTCACCTTTAATTTTCCATGTCCAACGATTCTGGCCTTCCTATCATCTCCTAAGAAGACATCACCACCATCATAATTCCCATACTCGCATAACCACTCCCTATGGGGAGTGAAGTGAAAGGATGCACTTAAGTCAATAAACAATTCCTCATGATCTACATGTGTGTTTGAAGAAGAAGTGAAATACACATCCCCACCTTCGTTTGAAGTTGTTTTTGCCTATTGAGAAGGAGAATTATTAGATCCCTTTCTTTTATCAGAAGATTTAGATCTGTAATGATTTTTGTAGTGCCCTTCCTTTCCTCATTTCTAGCACACCTTTACATGCTTTCCTATAGATGTAGATCTCCCTCTAGGTTTAGATATTCCACTTGAAAAATTATTTTTTTTTCTATACTGGGACCTTCCTCATATAGATAAGGCATCTCCATTATGGCCCTCCATATTTTTACGTCTCATTTCCACCGACAAAAAGGCTAAGAAAATTTCATCAAGATTCAAGGTAGTTGTATTGCTACCTATTGCAATAACCAGACTATCCCACAAATCTGGTAGAGAACACAAAAAATTGATGCACTTATATTCATCTGGTATTTTAATATCAACATATGACAATGACTTGCCATAGTATTAAAGGCATTGAGACACTCTATCACTGAGTCTCCATCCTTCATCCTAAGGTTATATAGATTTTTCCACAGGAACAATTTATTCACCAGAGACTTAGATTGGTACAAAGTCCCTAACTTGACCCACAAAGTCTTCATCGTAGCTTCCTTAGATACATTAAAAAATACCGAATCTGAGATACAAAACTATATTGTGCTCTCTGCCTTCCGATTCAACTTCACCCAGTATTCATCTGACATTGTCGTTGGTTTAGCACTGAGATCTACCACGATCCATTGATCTTTATGCACCAACAGATCCTCCATCTTGAGCTTTCACAACTCAAAACTCTTACCATTAAATTTATCAATCTCTATATTTCCATTGCTAGCCATCTTCATTCACTGTAAGAATCGGTCCCGCAGATCTCCCATTGAAGGTGTACCACACGCACAGGGGCTTCACTGCAAAAAAAATATCATAACACGTGGGTTCACATTGAGGGATATATAATGATGGAAAAATAACATAATATTTTGGGGGATATATAGAGGGTAAAGGGTTTTTATATTGGAAGGTATAAAAAATGGAGCTCAAATTTAATGAGAATATATAAAGGGGTATAAAAAATGTTAATGAAAAAATGGATGCCTACAATATATATTGAAAGTAGGGGCTTTTTAAATTGGGAAGGTGTATTTGGTTCCATATTGGTAGGGGGTTAAATAATGTGATTTTTAGAGGTATTTTCCAAAATGTACTAAAATTAGGGATATTGTTTAATATGGTAGGATCGCATGTGATATGTTAGAGGTTCATTGAGTGAAGCCTCTGTGACCACATTCCCGAACAAAAATTAACTTAGTAGCAATGGGGTCCCCTTGAAGCTGAAACAACTCTCGTACCAAATGTAGGTTATAACGCTGTATAGAAATGATTTGCAAACTAATTCTTAAAGATAGAAAATAAACAATAACAAGACCATAAAACATAAAATAGATATACACAAATATCTTCCCCCTAATCCCAAATCAATACTAGCAACTTGATTTTTCATTATATTCCTTTCAGTGTTACAACACATATATATACATGCCAATGCATTCATAAACCCTAATCCATTAACAGTAGATTAGAACATAACCGTGGTTTCCTTAACGAGATCTACAAAATACCAAGGGCCAAAACCCACAATGCTCCAAAACCATGTGAAAACCCATCTACAAAACCATAGGGAGGTACGCCCCTTGTGAACCCATGGATAGGGGGGTTACTGCCCCACACATACCCAACAAAAATTCTAAATTAATAAGAACAAATACACCCTAATATTCTTCCATATTTCCATACATGTGTAGGCAAGTTATCTCCATCATATCATGTTTGTTAGCCTGTCCAAGTGACCATGAGGTCTATGAGGTAATTATAGGATTTTTATCAATATTTTTAGCACGAGAGAAACCATCACATATTTTCAATTACAATGAATTTATGCCAGAGAGCATACATGATCAATTCTTGAAGTCTTCTACTGAAAGTGCTTTAAAGCACCTTCTATTTTCTACACACATAGATTTGAATTCCCATTACATAAGTTAGATACAAAGGGAAATCCTGAATATGTAATTCATTATACTTCCTTGGTAAGGAATAACACATAAGAATATTTATTCTGTGATTATGTAAATCATTTTCTACATCTGGCCTTGTGTCTTCTTAGTAGTGATGTTATTCCTAGGATTTAAAGTGAAATCAAAATAATTCTTCACCTCACTTGACTAAAATTGAAGACTCTTATCTCCCTATAGGTTTCTTAAATATTTTCCAATGAGGATTTTTGCACTAGAATATATAAGAAAGATGATGGTTATGGATGATCTACACTTTGTTTCTAGTATGAATAAATATCAGCTCAACTAGAAAGCATATATTGAACCATTGATTGCCAAAACCAAAGTAGCAACAAAGGTTGCATATTCTGTGTTAAAAAAAATGAAATTAAAATTGAGCTTCACTTGGTCTTATGATCACTTGTGGATTATTTCTAAATTAATAGTTGAACAGAATACAACTCCTTATGCACACACACCTAGGCCATAAATAGAATAGTTTGTCAATCATGAAGACTGGAAGGAGAATACTTTTCAAGAATCATATGAACAACTTGTTATTCCAACAAATTCACAAACTCGAGTTCCATGGGAGAAATAGAGCAAGAGGCGAAGGGAAAGTGTATCTCCTTCAATTTCTTAAGTTCAAGAGATACATTTTACCGTGTTCAAAAGAGGAAGAAAAACAAATATGGTTAAAGAACCCCCTCAAGGAGAAAGTCAACAGGAGGAAGCAACCATGGTAATGACAGGTTTACATATTGTGACATTTCCAAGGATTGAGGAGATATCCACAAATTCATATTTTTGCCAGATATAAAGAAATTAAGATAAAGAATGATGGTTCTTAGTGAATACAAACTATGTACTAAATATAATAAATTAATAAAAGAAAATAAAGGGCGAGTTCCGGGTTGAAACCAAGTTCAAACCCTTGAAAATCCCCTAAGAAATGGTCCATCAGGGTTTTTATTATAGGGTTAGTCCTAAGTTGGGTATATTAGGACAGAGGAACTATAAATTATTCCCAATTACAGGTATCCTTCATGCCCTAGACTAGATAAATAAGAAAATGTATAGATACATATACATATGTCGTAAATAAAATACAACATATACAAATATTGTGAAAAAGTAGATTGTGTTTTAGTACAGTTATCTTTTGTAACGGGGGTAATTAACCATACAATGATTGCATCATGGATAATCTTCTATAATAAAGAAAATACAATTTTTTTACACGACAGGAAATTTGTAACAGTCACAAGAAAAAATATTGAACATAAGTATACAAATATTCTATAGGAAGAAACCCATCTAAATGCTGGACAAAAAACATCAAACAATGTGGCATATAGAAGACTGTAATGGCAGTTACAATTATTTTTTCATGAGAAATAAATAATATGTAAATGAATATAATATAAACCCTTTCCTGCTTTCATTATTGAAGTAGTAGTCGGACAGGTAACAAATATTTTTAATGAACTTATTTGATGAAAAATGAAAAAAAGAAATATTTTTCCACATGTATCTTTTATATATAACCTTATCCCCGTAGTGTTACAGTCTAGCCAAAATAATATACAGATCAAAATAAATATCTTCCTTACAGACATACGATTGTTTATGCATCCAGGGAAGGTTGAATCCCTAATCCAACTCAATCCCTTAAAAATTATAAACGGTATATATTTACATTGAAAAAATATCAAAGTATTACAGTGTGGAAATCTATGAATAACGCCATGAAGCATAGAGAGTAAGCTCTCGTCATGGTAGCACGACGACCAGGCCGTAACAAGAAAAGATATAAAAAAACTTAGAAAATGCTAAATAGTTTATCGAGAGAAGAAAACAATATAAGCTCCGAGAACCCGCGTGATTTTGTGTAAATACCCATTTATCCAACGTACCTAGGTTAGAGTGAAACAAGGGGTTTTTAAAATAAAACTCTAATAAATCGTGTTGTGCATAAACTAAATAAACACTGGAAAAATTGGGATTTCTTACCTGAATTACCCGATGGACAGTAGCGTCTCTAGTGATATTCCTGCATATGAATGTTAAAGGTTAATAAGGGATTCCAAATTTACAAACGAAATTCAATAAAGAACTAGATAAATACAAAAAGAACGTTTACTTACTTTTTAACATTGAGAAGACCATCGAGAAGTCGTCGAAGAGAATTAAGAGTTTCATTTAAAATTTAGGTTGTGTGGTTGGGAAAATGGTGTCAACGTCGGCAAGAAATATTCCCAGAATATTAGAAAACAATAACTAAAAGAAGGGAAAAAGGAAACCATTTGCGCAATACTTAATCAACCCTCAAAACACAAAGATAATAAAAGAGACTAGTGAAATACCGTGGGAAATCAATGGTCGTTCCTCGATGGCGGAGTTAACTAAGTCCACGAGCCAAATAACAAAACAATTACCATGAAAAATTGAAACAATTTCTTTTTTTTTCAGAAGGAAAAAAACACTGTATATATTAAAAGAAATATATGACAGTATATGATGAAAAATTGAAACAATTATAGTAGGGTTTCCTTCAGTCAGAGCTTTGCTTGTCTTTTCCGACAATGGAAATGAGAACGCAGTGGCAGGGGTTGGGTAGGTTAGTTACCCTAACTCCCTAGGTATCAATGGCCACTTTCAAATTGAAAATAGATCAAGGAATACAGTGACATGTGGTTTAAGGGTAAGTTTTGTTGGGTGAAACCTATGAGATAGAGGTTCAAATCTCATTGAGTATATGGCTTGTTGTGTCTTGGCTAGAAGAGTAGGGGACCCCATAGTGAACATCTTAGCTCTTGTTGAGGCATAAGTTAATTGCTATTGTTTGGCTTGCAGGCCATTATTTCAAGGACAATGATAGTGTCAACAAAATATACCAATACCATTATTTCTTTTTCATTTTCAAGGATCCAAAACCAAAGGAACACAATGTAAATTAATTTAAGACTAAAAGTTAAATAAAGAATAAATATTAAAAAAAGAATTAATAAAGAAAGATAAAATTATTTAAATAATTAATAAACTCAATAAACTAAGAACAAAATATAAAAGATTTATTAAAATTAATTAAGTTAGAAAAAATTATAAAAATTAAAATTAAAGTAACAACTTTGAGAATTAAATATTTTTAATTGGTTGGTTTTCTTTTTATTTCTCTTTTCACTATTAATTCTTACCTAATTCTTTCTTTCATTCCTTCCTTCAACAATTATGTAGTAAAGATGGATTCTTGTTGGGATTCCAAGCATCAACAAATGTTCTATGACACTGTGACCTCTTCAATCAAAGTTAAATATAATTTTGGTACAATGTTAATAAATAAAAGAAAATAGATAGCACATGAGAACTCTCAACAACATATCTGCAATAATTTTTTGGGTTGATAATCATATAGATGACAAGCCATAGGTAACAAAGTATACATTAGTTATTATATTAATCAATGTGTGGTGTATGGAAACTTGTGCAATGTGTGTGAGTTTGAATGGATGTGTGATACCCAACATTTTAAATAAAATGGGAGAAAATATTACCAGATTTTAATGAAATCATAATGAAGGTGACATTTTATATTGACCAAGTTAGGTATTATACTCGTACACATTATGAAATAGAAGAAAATTTAATAGACTAAAGTGGGAATTGAAATATAGGCCAATATTCTTATCAAATAACTATTAATTATGAGAATAGTTTGGAAGATAGAAATCTATAAAATTAAAAAAAAAGATTAAAAGGTGGAAATAGTAAAATGGTAATTGAAGCCATTAGGTTGCAATGGATACAAATCTTTCATCATTAAAGTAACAACCAAAAAAATAAATAGGTATATTTATTGCATATTTATATAATTACTTTGTGATTAATTAGGGATGTGACAAATGTTATCAAAGCAAGATTTCAGCACTTAGACATTTGGCCACTTACACTGATAATTAATTTAATCATGTTTGTGCATAGAGAAAAAGGAGAGGAAGAAGAATCATAAGATTTCTTAACACAATCATTCTTGGATGGATCACTCGCAATCACATCCAACAACGGTTAAATTTATGTGCATTTGGGGAAACATACCCAAGCACCTAATAGAGAACTCATGGTAATGGTGAGGAAGTGATAGACTAAACAGATACAAATAATGTCTAGTCATGAATTTTTTTAAAAGGCGAATTCTTATAATGATATTCTTATCAATAATTTAATAGGGAGGTCAAACCCAAAAAATCTATAGAAACTATGAGAGATGAGGAAATTCAGGGTGAAACCTCTAACAAGAAAACTACATAAAATCGATTAGAAAGTCAAGAGGAGGGGTTGGAAGGCAAAGAATAGCTTAAAGTAGAAAGAAACCTAAAATAGATTTGCAAGGGGAATTTAGAAATATGTGAATGCCAACATTTGATGTGGAAATGGAGGAAGTTATTGAAGTTTGGTTACTTAATATTCATCGATATTTCCAAGTTTATTATTATTCGACTGAACCAAAAGCCAAATTGACCACCTACCAACTAGAATGAAAGTCTTCCCGTGTGGGAAGAGATGAGAATAGAAAATAAATGGTAGGGGGATGTCGCTGAATGGGAGTGTTTTCAATGATTATGTAAGGAAAAGTACCTTACAAAATTATATTCCGATGATAGAGCCAAGGAACTCCATGAGTTAAAACTAGGGGAAGTGACCCCCGATGAGTTGGTCAATAAAAATATTTATATGATACATTAAATTCCCTACCTTAAAATTAAGAACAAATATACAACAGCTCTTTGGTTATCTGCGACTCTCATATAGGGAGATTATTCAGTACGATGACCCAAAAACCATTGGTGAAGTGATCCGAAAGGCTCATATGTGATATCAATAAGCCAAACAGAAGAATGAAAATATGAAAAATAATTCTAATAAGAGGACTGATTAGGTGAATCGAGGAGGGAAATGTGGTAAGTTAGGGTCATTTAGAGAGTCACTAAAGAAAAACTAGAATCAAATATGGAATAAAAATAGTAAACAAATAGCCCAAACACCGAGTCAACCCCAAGCTGGGAATAAAAAATTGAGGTTACTAAGGGATGAGATGGTAAAAAGAGAGATCCATTAAAGTGTTACGGTTGTGGAGAGCCTCACCTGCTATTAAATTTGCCTTACAGCACTCGATCTGTGAAAAATGTGCAACACTTGCAAAAGGCTTCTACAATTAATGATGTACGTCAGAATGTACGTCAGAATGTACCATAAATTAATGAAGCATTGGAATTAAATCAGTCATAGCATTAGTCCATAATGGTGGAAATTGAAGGTAATCTATTTTACCACTATGTTTCTATATTAATTGATTCAGGCACTATTTTAAGCTATATTAGCCCCCAAGTTCTAGAAAACTATAAACTGAAGTTTGGAAAATATAAAAGTGTCTTGTTGGTTCATTTGGCCATAGGGACAAAAAGGAGGGTTATAAACTGGCTAAAAATGTGTCTAGTAACCCTGAATGGGATACAAACCTCCTTGGATTTAAATTTACTACCATTGGGATCCTATGACATATTAATAGGCATGGACGAATTAGAAAAACAATGGGTAATTGTGAGTTTTTTAGATAAAATTTTTACATGTACAATTGAAAATGGGGAGGTACCGGTGGTGAGGGGTATACCTAGACCTATATCAGTGTGAAATGTTTTTGTTGTACAGCTAAAGAAACCTGGAAGAAAGGGATGTGAGTTTTTTAAATTCCTCTAAAGCCGCAAAAAAGGGAATTATACTTATCCATATAATTAATACCGGGGGAATTCTCAGTGTCAATGTCCCCTACAGAATGAGTGTTCCTGAGCTAATGGAACACACATTACAATAGGGGGAAAAGATTAATAAAAGTTATATCTGACCTAGTTTGTCACCAAGGGATGCATCAGTCCTTTTTTTCAAAAAAGAAGGATGAGAATTTTTTATTGTGCATAGATTACTAATATTAAACAAGTGGCTGTTATGAATATATACCCGCTTCGAAGAATATACAAGTTGTTCAATCAAGTGAGGGGTAATTTTTTTTTTTTTTCAAAAAATGATCTTAGGTATGGATATGAGCAATTGAGAATCAAAGAAGAATATATAGAAAACCAACTTTTTATATGGCGTACCGGTATTACGATTTTATTGTTTTTTTCATTTTGGCTTAGTAATGCCCCTACCACATTTATGTGCCTAATGAATAATATATTTCTCCAATATTTGGATAAATTTGGACTAATATTTATTGACGACATATTGGTTTATTCAAGAAACTTGAAAGGAAAAAAAACAACATCCAAAAATAATGTTGCAAACTCTGCTTGAGCATCCACTATATTCCAAATATAGTAAGTGTGATTTATTCCAAGATAAAATATAGTACCTTGGACATGTTATTTTAGGGGAAGGCATAATGGTAGAACTAGTGAGGGTGAGAGACATCCTAGAATAGCGAGCTGCAAAGAACTTAGTACACATAAGATTCTTTATGGGACTCACTACGTATTATTGTGGGTTAATTGAAGTGTTCTCTAATGTAGCACATCTCCTTATCTCGTTTTAGAAAAATGGTGTAATATTTGTTTGGAAGCAAAAGTGCCAAGATATTTTTAAAATTTGAAAACACCTTTTCAAAGTAGCCCCTATATTAAAGATAGCTGATCGAGATAATGAGTTTTTCATGTCTATAGATTTTTTTTGGAAGGCCTTGGGGGAGTCCTTATGCATTAAGGAAACGTAATATCCTACACATCTTGAAAGTTGAAATATTATGAAAGGAACTATGCAGTGTACTATTTAGTGTTAGAAACAATCATCCAAGTGTTGAGAATGTGGATACATTACTTAATTGGAAGAAATTTACTCTATTCAACAACCACGTAAGTTTGAAATATTTTTCAGCCAACGAGAAGTGAATTCCAAACAATCTTGGTGGATGGCATCTTTATAAAAGCGAAGTGTCTCATGACATCAATATTTTACTAAACATTGCATTGAAAAACATGCGGGTTGTACAAGTATTTTTTTATAGAGAAAAATGAGGTGAACAAGAAGTTGAAAAATCTACTAGAACACAATGTGATTTGACTAACTACCTTACCATTTGGGTCACTCATCATTATCATTCAAAATAAGAAAAGGAATTCGAAGGTGTGTGTTGATTAGAAGGTATTATGAAAAATCACTTTCAAGAAAAGGTACACCCTATGTAGGATAGATAGTTTTTTGTATCGGTTGTCACAAGGAAAATATTCACCAAGTTGGACTTAAATTTATGATATCACCAATTTTGGGTGAACGAAGATGACACCAATAATACCAACTTGGAAATTAGAAAAGGTTTGTATTAGTGGTTAGTCATATCATTTTCACTATGAAGCACCCAAGCTATGTTTATGATTTGTAAATGGTTGTTGATATTAGACTCTAAAATTCATCACAATAGATCTCATAAAATATTTTTAAAAATCTAGAATCTACACTACTACAATTTTAATTATATCTAGTTTTATAGATCTATAAATTATTATTAATAGAAAATGCAAGAAATTTAAAACTATGAAGAAGGTAGAGAAAAACGAACTAAAATCTCTCACGCACAATTGACACAAGATATGACCTCAGAAACCATTTCGGGAGAAAAAACCAGCTGGAAGGTGAGGTAAATCTACTCTCTTTCTCTAAATAAAAAATGTTTTTGAGTACAAATAAATATGGCTTAAAGAATGTGGATACTATAATGAACAAATCATCTCGATGTGTTCCATCTCCTATCCTTCTTAACTATATTTTCTCATCTTTGGAACAAATGCACTCAAATGAGGGGGAACATTTATCCTCCTAGTGGTCAAGTTATAACACAACCCAATAGCCTACTAGTGGTTAGGTTTGATTAACATAACTACTATACAGAGTTATAATATAGACTATTATAAAGTATTATACATCATAATCATGTGGCCAACTCCTTTTTTCATGAAAAATATGTGTTGATGTAGCATGCTCTCAAATTAAGTTGGTAAAAATAGGAAGGTCACCTTCTAAGTGGCATAACATTTCCATACAAAATCTAAGGGTAATTCTTGTATCGTAAAAAAGGTAAAATAAGAAAAAAATTAGCACCAAACCTATAAAGGTTAACCCCTTAAAAATGTTGTTTGATTTCTCAAAACACTCCAAGAAGGATTGAAATCCACATTTTCGAGACTAGGTCCCACTAGTAAAAGTGGTCCTAAGAGTTGATTCCTCCACTTGATCTACTTTATCCTTACAATGAACAACACTTGATGGTTCGACACGCATCAAAAAACACTTTTCATAGGATTAATATTGAAATATTGTTTTTACACATTGAGATGGATGAAAAACAACATAATAATTCAATCGATATCCCACGTTCCTATTTGGGTAACATTTTGGTCATCAACCACTTCAACTAAATGAGATGAGGAAAATTTTCGTACACCTTCAGTTTGGTGTACCACTTAGATATTCCTTGAATTTTTCCTTTCAACCCGTTCCACCAAAGATCACGCTGCCCCTATCTTATATTTTTAACCCTCGTGTGTAAAATTGTATCTTTTATCAATTCTGCTTGAGCATCTACTGCCAAATCCTCTATATAATGTAGGACAAGTTCCTCTTCCCGATCTAGCATGTAGGGCTCATTGAGATTCAAATTTTCTACACTCACAACTAATTAAATGCTTATATATAGTGGTAAATTGAGTCTGTAGGAATTATTGCACACTTTTTCGAGTATCTAAAATGGCTCATACTATAAAGCCATGATATTATTACCAGACCCCTATACCCTTTCCTTGTTCAACTTTAGGCATACTTTGTCTCCCACCTTGAATGATTTCTTTGTTCTATGTAGATCATGCTTGCCTTATATTTCTTCTATGACATTTGAAGTGTCTATTGTAACTATATATGGACATGCCTAATATTCTCTATAAAATTTTGATCACTCAATGTGTCTCTTGTAGGATCTTGCCTCACTCCCCCTTCCTACCCGTATTCAATGTCCAAAGGTGAAGGCACAAATATCCAAAACAATTTTTAAATGGGCACTTTCCTATAGAAGCTTTGCCTTCTATATTGTAAGAATCTTGTGTATATACCAACATTTTATCTCTTATATTTGGATTATTCTAGTTTTATCCCCTCATAAGTCTCACCAATGTCCTGTTGACTAATTATGTCTACATTTATTGTTGTGGAAGGAATGTTATAGATCTCTTCAACTTGTGTGCATATTCTACCACAATTTAGTCAAAAATGCACTGAGAAAGTGTGTATTCTAGTCTGAAATGATGCTCCTTGTTATAAAAAATTGTACCTATACATGTCTAAAGAAATATTTTGCTACTTTTTTCCCACAAATTATCTTTTTATAGGACATCAAAATACCAATCATGTAAAACCTATCAACTACAACAAATAGGTAGTCATGTCCCTTCCTATTTATTCGTAAACCTTCAACATAGTCCATGGAAGTGCTTTCCTAAAGACAAGTAGGTACATGTAAGGGATGATATAAACCCTATTCCCTATTGATAGTATTTCTGGTACAAAAAATCATGCATCCTCTTATGAAAATAACTATGTGATCTTTCATGTTTGGCTAATACACATACCTGTGAAAGTTAGGCATGGTATTCCCTAAACCAAATTGCCCTGAAACCTTGGAGGTGTGATCATCTCTAATAAAATATAGACACACAGCTTTAGGAACACATAGGTTATCCATCCTATAGAGTAACCCATCCAAGAGATTTAATTTAACAATGTTTTCACTATTGTGCACATGAATCTGACTCTACAGCTTCTGATACACCTCCTTGAAGTTATCATCCTTTGAATATGCCTCTTTGTATGCATCATGGGAGAATGGCCCTATATGCATAAGAGTTCCCAATGTTTTTACATTTGATGTCGGTGGTCGCGAAAGCATGTGAGCCTAATTTTTATGCTTCCCCTCTTTTAGTTAATCATTAAATGAAACTATTGTAGAAACCCTTCCACTTGTAACGGCTGGTTTGTTATTTCTTACTCCAAGTGTGGAGATACTATTGTACCTAGTGATCTGTGTGTATTATTGTCTCCTTCCCCATAATATGGTGATTCCACTTCTTTATAGCTTACATCGGGGCATAGAGATATTTGTCATAGGTATGGTAGTTAAGATCTTCCCCATGAAATACTTCAGAATGGTAGCATACAAACCTTCCTCCATGCATCAAGACCATTCTCACAGCACACTGACTCACATATGTCTCCATTTCAAAGGGATGGTGCTAATGTTAGAACTAATGACTGATTGATATTCTTCTTTATCTCTTTGAAATACCCTTGATAAACCTTTCCCCACTAGGAACTCTTACCACTTGCTATTATCGATAGGAGTGGTGCTCCTACCGCTAAAAATGAGACTATGGATTTCCTGAGGTACTACACTTCCCAAATGAAACTTTTGACATTCAAAAAATTACTAGGAACTAACCATTTCATGATGGCCCCCATCTTGATAGGATATATCTTCATAGATCCTCCGCATATCACATAACCTAGTTACAATAAATACTATTGTGCAAAATCACTCTCCCTACGATTTGCAAGGAATTTGTGCTTCTTTAATGTCTCAAACACTTGTGTCAAATGTGAGATGTACTCCTCCTAGGCATAAATGTATAATATCATATCATCCAAATAAATAATAACAAAATAATCTATAAAATGGAACAATACATCTTTCATTAGCCTCATAAACATATATGATGCATTACATAGGCCAAATGGCATGAATAGCCACTCATACAAACCTTTTCTAGTTTTGAATGTGCTCTTCCCAATATCTTCTTCTCTAGATCAAACTAGGTGATATATATTCTTTAACACCATTTTTGGTGAAGAATTTCTCTTGCTACAACTGATCAAACCAATTAACTATCCTAGGTAGGGTGTACCTAGTCTTAAGTGTGACTTTGTTCAATGCCTTGTAATGTATACACATATACCAAGTCTCGTCCTTCTTTGGCATAATGATGATTCGTATCCACATGTTGATGTACTCAATTGAATGTCACATTGTTTTACTAGCTTACGCAACTATTTCTTCACCTCACTTGCATCTATAATAAATTACTATAAAAACAAATTTTTAGAAATTGTGAGTTTGATAATAGTTTGATCTCATTCTCCACTTCCCTCTTAGGTGGTAACTTTTTAGCTTCCTAGAAAACATCCTTGTATGCCTATAAAAACTATTCTATTTTTTTCCCCTAGTAAAACCCCTCTAGGGATGCCTTGCCTCTTACTGACTCTTCTAAAAAGTTATTTTCTCTTAAAAATAATAAAACATACATCTTACTTGAGCTTCTTGGAATAATTATTTTAACAATTTAGGTAGTTTAGGAGTTCCAAGAAGCTCAAGCAGTTTCAATTTTTTTTTTTTTTTTGTATTTTAGCAGGAGAGAAAGAGAGAAAGAGGGTTCCGAGCTTTGGACCTCTTGGGGATTACATTTTCTAAATATTTTTCTGATTGGTAAATGAAAGCAGAAGCAAGCTTCCTACAACTATTTATGGTGATTCGTATATCTTGTGTCATTTTATGTCCTTTCTTTTTTTAATGAAGTGAAGTAATGTAGCAGCCGATCTCTTAATTACATCTACGTTTAAGAGTTAAATAACCTTAATTTGTGCTCCTTCACTCCAATTTTTCTGTCTTCACCAATTCTCTTTGAGACTTTAAAGTGGTAGATTCTGCTCCTTATCATATGATTTTGAGTTTCCCCTGTCTTCAAAAACTCCTCATGAAACTTTAAAGTAATAGATTTTGTGTTTACAACATATTATTTCGAAGTTTCTTCTCTCTCAATGAATTTCCTCTGAAACTTTAAAGTGGTAGATTATGTTCCTCATCATATCATTTTGATTTTCCCCTGTAGTTCTTCTTCCCATTCAGATATTACCAGTGAATGGCATTGTGAAATATTTTATTATTCCATATCATTAAGGGTTATAGAAAACTAGTTCCCAGAGGGATAAAACAAACACCTCATGATAAAATAATTCCTGTGACACACTTTCAAAATTTTATTTAGCACTGATTCCTTTCACAACTCAGGGATTGTCTCTTAAGATATAAAAAGTTCAATATCTCTTTCACTTTCTTTTTCAAAATTTTGTATCTCATAATCAATGTTTTGAGGAATATCTCCCTATGTCTACATTGCAAAATGTTTTGAGGAATATCTCGCTCTGTTTACATTGCAAAATATTTTTCACAGTACTCTAGTCAGATTTGAAATATCAAATTTATAATATTTACATTTACATACCTGCTTCAACTTCTAGTTGAGGCTGATTTTCCCTTTCAATATTTGAGTTTTCTTCACTTTTTTGTGATATTCTCTCCCATGTTCTCTACGTTCCTCAGGGTCTTTTGTTTGATCATATTTTATATTCCAATTCCTTTGATTTCCCATTATAATTGACTATGAAGCTAAAAAAGGTTCCTTCAAAACTTTAGAGAAAAACTCAATTAAAAAAAGCATCACAAAAGATTTAATTTAAAAAAAAACTCATTTTAAATTTTTTGTAGAAAAGACATGCTTGAACCCAAAAAACTTTAAAAAATCCACCAAAAAAATGTCTTCTAAAAGTGAAATGAATCTCAGAGTATTTCCTTCCAAGTCCTACAAAAAAATTTCATTACAAAAACTCATTTCAAAAAATCATTATAAAAGATTTACATGTCATTTTAAAAAATACCTCCAAAAAATGTCCTTTGAAAACTAAGCCCAAAAAGCTCTAAAAAAATGTCTCTAAAAAATAATACCTCTTGAAAATGTTCTTTGAAAATTAAGCCCAAAAAGCCTCTAAAAAATATCACTTTAACAAATATGTCCAAAAAAATGTCCTTTGAATACTAAGCCTAAAAAGAGTCCTCTGAAAATTAAGACCAAAAACCTCTAAAAACAAAATACCTCCAAAAAATGTCCTTTGAAAATTAAGCCCAAAATGCATCTAAAAAAATATCGCATACCTCCAAAAAATGTCCTTCGAATATTAAGTGAAAAAGAGACCTTTGAAAATTAAGCCCAAAAAACGTCCTCTGCAAAATCAGCCCAAATGAAAAAATATGTGAAATTATGTAAAAATAATGGTTCTATTTTCAGCTATTTATATCGCCACGAAATGTATTTTTAGAGGGGCTTCGTCAAATTTTCTGGCCAAGGTAAATTTGATTAAAATTTTGTTGGAACTTATGTAAAATGTTTGGCTGAACTCTTGTGTCGTTAGAATTGATGGGTCGTCGAGACAAAATACAATTCGACCAAACGTTTTTGAAAGTTCAGCTGAACGAACACATCTACAATTATGCATCAGCTCGACTCTGAACACATTTCTTCAACTTTGGAATGATTAAAGTCCATGAAAGTTTATGAATTAACTGTTAGAACCAATACAATCATTCGCATAATTCAATCTACTTTCAGGAAATATAACTTTTATGGAATTTCATAAATATTTACTCATTTTAATTAATTTTATAAGAAAATGGGTGCAAACAATTTATCAAGGTCATTATGATTTAGTGAAATCAAAATTCTGTATCTTCCAAAATACACTGTAAAAAAAATTTGAAAAAATTATGGTGCTTTAAATTCGTTTGTCGTCTATAATGGGTAGTTTTTAGATTTTTAAATTATAACTAATATGTTGAGAAATTTTGTGTGAGCCAAAACATATTTAAAATATGCAGTTTTTTTATATTGGATTAGTTCAAAAAATTATAGTACTTATGATATGCATGAGTTAGTTTCGTAAATATAACTAAACTGAAGTAGAATGTGTCTAGATTGTTGTAACACATTTATTTTTTCTCAAAAAAAGAGCTTTCAAAGAATACACCAATGTGTTTGAACATGAATTTTTATGATTCCTTTGATTGTTAAAGAACACACACTCAAAGAAATGTTAAGCTGACATATCAAATACGTATAAGAACATTCCAAAAATTAAGTAATAGAATGCTAATAAAATTTTTGACAACTTTTATTTTTACCGTCAAATGAAATTCTGATCCGGATTTATGCAGGAACGCAACAAAATATAGAAATAACCATGAACATAGAGATGCAGCGGAAATAATGCTTCATTTCATTAATATCAAATAACAGAAATATGCTTACAGGCATAATGGAAATAAAATAGCTAGGGTGCTGGTAGCGAATCTCTGAGAAGAGATGTGATGGCTGCTGCACTTAAACTGTACATAAATGAGTGTCGAGGGCTCGTCAATAAGTTGAGAAACAATGAATCAACGTCCAAAAACCTAACCGTAGGAGATGAGGCGCCAAATCCTGTGCTCGCTTGGGTAAATTGGTGGTTCAACGGCCCGGTTGGCACTGGGACTCCGCTGACGCGCTCAATAGCTCTGCTCTCCATTTTCCCAAAAATGTCGTTTAGGGCCTCAAAACGGCTCCGGAAGTTTAGGACCCGAAAAACTGCTAAAAATAGTAAGTTTTGTTGCAACTTGAAAATTGAAAGAACTGAAGATGGGGGTTCAAATGGAATAGGTGGGTGGCCACCAATATCCACCCGGATCATTAAGCCCCCAAAACGGCTCCGAGAGTGGAGGACCCGAAAACCTGCTAAAAATAGTAAGTTGTGCTGAATGTGAAAATCTGCAAGAATTGATGGTGCTGGTCCAAATGGAATAGGTGGGTGGCCACCGATATCCACCTGGATCATTCCTCCCTCCTTAGGAAGCAATTGTCCCCATTGCGTTGAGATCCTCCATGAGATGAGGAAAATTCTATTGAACTGAGTATTAGATGTGTTGAAGATGCCATGGACCTGCGGGTGGACATGCTGGATGCGTTTAGTAAATTTGGTTTCTTTATCAGCCTCATACAGTACATGTTTGGATTCTGTATGTGTAGTTGCAAGATGTATGGCAACATCAGGTGGTGGTGCATTGGGAGTCAAATCAATGGAGTGCTTGTCCTGACAGTGTAGAGGAACCTCTATGAGTGAGGAGAAATTGTCATCGTATTCCTCCGGGACTTTTTCCATCTGCTGCAGCCGTGAAAGGAAGCCCTATTTCGAGGTTGTGGCCACAATACTCTTCTTTCCCTGTGAGTGAGTCGTAAGGAAAATGAATTTCCTGGTCTGGGAAACAATCTTACTGCGTTGTTTTGCAGTAGTCAAAGAGATGGCAGGAGGCGGTACTACCTCTGGTATCCTGTACAAGTTATTTCCCAAAGTAATAATAACAACACGAGGCCTAGACTCATACACATCATGTCACCTCCACAAGTATGGTTGGCCCAATAATACATCAGCTACATCAAAAGGAGCAACATCACACAATACCTCATCCGTGAATGGCTTGATACTGTATGGAAGTCGGCACTGCTGGCGGATGCGGAGATCTCTCCCTGGGTGGAGCCACCCGATGGTATACAGCTGCGGGTGTGCTATGGTTGGTAGGCCGAGCCGCTTCACGACGTCTGCTGAAATGAGGTTCTTTTGGCTTCCGCTATCGACGAGAAACCGCAGCGGAGAACCCTTCACCCACATCTGCGACTGGAAGAGGCGCTCCCCCTCCTCTGGATCCTCTGGACCCTCCTTCTGGATCTTGGTGGTGGCAACAATGGCACTGGGATCCGCATCAATGATCTGCTTCCCTTTGTCATTGCCTTTTTCTGGTTCTAACTCAGGATCAGAAAATGCATCTGATTCGGGTGCCTTTAGTTCAGCCACCAAAGACTGTTTGGCCCGACACTCGTTTGTGCTGTGAGTGGGGCTGTTATGAAATTCACACCACTTCCCTGTGTCCTTCTTTGGATTTGTGGTGTTTTTCTGAGTCGCATTGATTTGGCCTTGCCCCTTGTTCTTCGGTTCGAGGGCACCTTTCGGATTCGCAGATCCAAAGTCTCGCTTCTTCTGCTTAAATTTCTGCTCGATCTTGGCGGCATAGCGATATTCCGTGCCAAGCGATGTAATTTCGAGGAACTCCATTTCCTCCTGAATGTGTTTGTGCAGACAGCCGCGGTACTTGAGCACCAAATGTCTCTCTGAATCTCTAATACCCAACTTTGTGCGCAGGGTATGGAACAGATTCGTCAGTTCATGCACATCTTGATCCTTTTGTTCCCGCAGCATGGTCCATTGGATGTATTTGTCCTCATAGCTCCCCACGGGGTAATATTGTTCCTTGATGCCGTCTCGGAACGAATTCCAAGTGGGTGTGGTTTAGAATAGAGAGGGTTCCCCTTCGCCCTCTTGCTCACGGTAGGTTTCCCACCAATCTTTGACATGGGGGGCGGCTTTGAGGAGTGAAAAAATAATCTTTTCTCGGTCAGAGAATTCATGGACCGAGAAATACCCTTCCAACAAATTTAACCATCTGTTTACAGCGTCTGCATCTATTTTTCCTTCAAATATAGGAATGTCAAAGTTTACCTGTACCTTGAAGGGAGTGGCGCCTCCAGAGTGGCTGTTGGATGCAAATGCACCATATGTGGGCAGTCGTTGAAGGATTTGAGTAAAGTTATCCATCATCACGTTCCTTTGTTTCTCGAGGGCCTCCTCGAGCAGTATTTTGATAGGATCTCCTGCTCCCTCGTCTTTCTTTTCTTCCGCCATGGGAGGTCGTTGGGGTTTGCGAGGCTGATCTTGCAAGGGTTCAACCAGATCGAGCCCTAACTCCTTATACCCTGACCGTGTTGGGGACATGCAAAGAAAAACAAAGAAAGAGCAGTCCCGCTCTGATACCACTGATCCGGATTTTATGCAGGAACGCAACAGAATAAACACATAACCATAAATACAGAGATGCACCGGAAATAACACTTCATTTCATTAATATCAAATAACAGAAAGATGCTTACAGACATAATGGAAATAAAATAACTAGGGTGCTGGTAGCGAATCTCTGAGAAGAGATGTGGTGGCTACAGACCTCTGAACTGTGTTACAATGAGGCTCGAGGGCCTATTTATTGTTGAGAAACAATGTAGAATCTGAAACGTCCAAAAACCTAACTGTAGGAGATGAGGCGCCAAAACTGTGGGCACCCGTTTGGGTAAATTGGTGGTTCAACTTCCCGGGGGCATAACTTTGGCACCTGATCTCCGTTTGACGCGCCAATTGCTCGTTGCCTCCGCTTCCCAAAAATGTCATGAGTTCCCAAACGTTCCAAACTAGGACCCGAAAACCTGCTAAAAATAGTAAGTTGTGTTGAATGTGAAAAGCTGCAAGAATTGATGGTGCTGGTTCAAATGGAATAGGTGGGTGGCCACCAATATCCACCTGGATCATTAAGCCCCCAAAACGGCTCCGAGAGTGGAGGACCCGAAAACCTGCTAAAAATAGTAAGTTGTGCTGAATGTGAAAAGCTGCAAGAATTGATGGTGCTGGTCCAAATGGAATAGGTGGGTGGCCACCGATATCCACCTGGATCAAATTCAAAAGAGAATATTTGTTTTGTGTAATATTCCAAAATGGGAAAAGTAGGAATATGGTGCAAAATGCTGGTACAATATTGCAAATCATAATTTAAAAGCAAGAGGCCAATATGGAGACCTTTCATATGCTATAACAACAGCAAAATATGCATGATAAATGGGCCATAAGATAGACAACAAGAGAGTACAAGCCTCCAATGGACAAAATCCCTGAAAATGAGGTGCTGCAAGTATATATAAAAGTTGGAAGACCCTTACAGTGCTATTTATTTAGCTCTGCTACAAAAAATTAATATACATCATATCTAGGGTTGATATGTGCCTCAAAGATAGATCTATTTCATATCTAAGCACTATACAAGCTACTTTGAAGAACCCCTTAAGGGTTTTCATCAAAACACCATATACAAGTTGTAGATCTAGGCCATAAGGCTACAGATATACTATAAAATACACATTAAGAAAGTGTGGCTGATATGATATGATCAATATAATAGCCTCCTCCAATAGATCCTATAAGTGAAAGGAAGATCCCCTTCATGAAAAAATCTTCTTTCCAAATGGTGTGCCAAACCACCATGCAACTCCTCCTACATAAATAACACAAATCTGGAAGGAAACTACACTGCAGGGACGAATAACCAGTTCGACTGATGCCAATATCTGAAAATATTCTCAGTGGTCATTAATACTCTCCTCCCAATGGAAAGGAAGCCTCCTCCACTAAAAATGATTAATGAAATGGCCTAGATTTAGAGATCTAGTCTCCACTTGTTGCAACCTGCAAAACAACAAAACCCTCAATAGGATCTACGCTGTAAATGAAAGATGAACCTTGGCCTTAAGCCCGATAGTGGACAATGTAGTACAAGACTCCTCCAAGAGGCCTCTCAAGGAAAGAGGTGGGATTCTAGGTCGAGAAAACCCTGTGCTAAACAACAAGAGAAATATATTTGTCTAAACAGACTATATATTCAGAAATATCAATATAGCATAACATAATAAATATGGTTGCCATCCTCTTCCTTAAAAAATATATGAGCTTGCAAACGCTAAGCCCCATCCAATAAAGGCCCTATTTCCACATATGCCATCTCCATCTAAAACTGTGTTGTCTTTCATTGATGACCACTCCTCCATGAAAGCGTTGTTGATTTTGTCAAGGTTGATCGAGTCAAAGTGATCGAGCCCCTTTTCACATCAAGGGTGCTTAATTAAGCTTCCAATATTTATCTCTTTCTTATTTGGAATTAATTTATTACTTATTAAACAAAATTATGGACCTCCTTTGTCCTCTTATTCTTTAAAAAAACTGGCAAAACAAAATTGAATATTCCAACTAGCTCATGGCTAATTGGGGATATTACATTTTGGCATGCAGAAAGTTGAAGAACATAAGAAAATGACATTTTTTTTCTAAAAAAAGGGAAAAAAGTGTAACCCAACTTCACATTTTCACCCCAAGTTGAAAGGTCACAAGTTTCATACCAAGAGGAAATTGAAGGAAAATAATCGAAAATTAAGAAAATAGAGGCCTCATTGATAAAAAGGCTTCTGAGGATTAGCTAAAAACTTTTTTCAGATAAATTTTTTAGCTATCTTTGTATTCTCTCTACTCTCTCCTACTATTCCACACTTAGAGAATTTTTGTGTCACTCTAGCATTGGATCAAGGAAATAAAAGGAAGGACAACGAAGGAAAAAAAAAATAAAAATCAAACGAGGAAGATTTGGATCAAGGAGCTACAACATTATTACTTACATGTATCGAGTCATCTGTATGATTTCCTTACTATTTTTAGCATGCATGACACATGAATGTTCCTATTTGGTTCTCTTGTTGTCGTTGGCATGTATTTTGTTAGGTATAAAAGTGGTTTTCAACCTTTCCTTTCTATTTTCGGATAACCACTGTGTGATGGGGTTCTTTCACATGGTTGAGTTTTATTTCTGGATGGTTTCAAAATTGAGTGGGGTGGCCTTAGGAAAAATCATAAGGCCTAGGAATCCCTTCACGGATAATGGTGGGATACATTGTAAATCCTAGAGGGTGGAGATGGAAAACTTCCTCACGGTTTAGGTGGACAAATCTAGACACATCCATACTTGTTAGGGCCTAGTCATCCCTTGAATGGTATATGGCAGGATTGCAGTAACGCCTATATTGTATGTTTATTGTTTCAGCCTATGAATCCCTTGGAGGGATACATGTAAAGCCCAGCCGTACATATGAGGGTTTCCAGCTTAGGAATACCATGACCGTTATTGGTGAGATATATAGTAAATCTTGAGGAAGCCCCAGTTGGTTTTTTTGTGAGTCCCACATTCATGCTTGGAACATTGCACGGGGGTGATTAGCTGAAAGAAATATTTGGTTCAACTTAATCTATAGCCATGTGGTATGTGGAATTCCCTCACTTGGTTTCATTCAACATGTGTTAATAAGATCTCTTTTCCGCTTGTATATTATGTTTAAATGTGTTTATTATTATTTGGCTATAATGGCTTCTCTATCACTATTAACATGTTGGTTATATGTTGTTTATAAGCGTGGTTTATGAAAAATTTAAGTTATCACTCTCATCATCTTTTTATTGGTAAAAGAATGAATAATGAATGTATTAACTAATACATGATATTGCAGCTAGTATGAGAGGGCATAAGAAATTCTACACAAATCTCAGATAAGTATGAATTCCCTAACTCATATGTGTTTATATGACCTGTAAATTACATGTTCATGATGTGTTTTAATTTTTTTTTGATAGGGATAGGTCTTGTCTGGTTAGGTCCTTGTTCAATTTTTTCGTTGTTCGCCTTGTCATCTTGTTATTTATTAGTTCTAAGATTTTCATGAATTTCTGGGCAGAGGCCTGAGTCCTAGCCCTGAAGAAGTGGCTGAGAATCCAAGGTCACTCGTACATAACTACCTAAAAATTTACATAGTCGCATCGATTCCCTTGTTTTTCATGCAACTGGAAGGTTTCAGTCCATGGAGGGCTTGTCATGTGTCAGTTCTAGATTAGTCAAAAAGCATGTTAACTCAAGTGTTGGGCACTTGACCTAGTTGCTTATCCCCTAGGGGTATTGTAGCTTATGAGGAAGGTGAGCTTGGTTATGTTTTCTATATTCCACTTCCTTAAATGTACTTGGGGAACTAAATCATATCATACTAACTCTTCATCACATGTTTACCCCGTTGGACCTGTTATCTTGGGTAAATATGAGAGGTGGGTGTTACAATTACTCTAGAAACGTTTCATGTATTTTACATATAATTTGGTTCTTATAATCATTGGATCAATTTTTGTATTGTAAAATGAAATTACGTCTATATGTTTGTTCCACTAGATCCCTCATAGTTTTGTAAAATAATTCCCCCTTTCATTAATCTCCAACACCACTCCGGATGAGATAAGGGCCAATATATCATCATTTACATGTTCTATATTTTGTCTTCTATTAGAAAAAAATTGATATTTTCCTTCATTGTTTCTCCCTATAAGACATTAAACATATATGAATTAATAGATTGTTTGAAACATATTATCTGATATTCTTAAGTATATTGTTAATTAAATTTAGAAAAAGCTCATATTGAATAGTATTTTTTCATTTAACCTATTCAACATTTTGTAATTTTTCTATGAGGATTTTATGCTCTTCTGCATTTAGATTAGAAATAATCTTATCAAAATTATTCATTTTTTGGCTCTTCATGACACGCAATGACCAATACATATTAGCTAAGCTTACATATAGTTCAAAAATAGTAGTTTTGTAAATAGTTTGGAAAGAAGATGTCTTCTCTGCTTTTTTGATGTGTTATCATTGTGTAAATCGATACTTTTGTTTCTTGAGACCTTATCAAACATTATTTATCAATATAAAACCTGTACCAATCAATATAGAAGCCATTAAATATATTTTACAAAATAAAATAATTTTCAGACCAAAATAGCTCAGGTAACTAGTGTGTTTATCTAAATCAACACACCGGTGCATTTATAACATTAAATGAAGCAAGTGTTTAGTTTTTCAACACCGTCATGGAAAAATAATTTTTAAAAATAATTTTAAATTATGGTGGTGTGATTTCTAAGGCTAAATGCACTGCAATGTTTTAACAATGCTATTTGAAAGAGGCACATCGATTTGTTATATTACACTGACAACAAAGATGAATAGACTAGACAAAATCAAAAGTGTTATAATATACAGGTGTGTTGTATTACATAGGGAGAACTGGTGCACTATATTATAGAGGGCACACCATTCAAATTATATCCATTTTTTTTTAAGAAGGAGAGGGACAAAAAAATTTGGATTTTATTCAATAAGTGATTCTGCTACTTTAGATGCAAACTCCTTATATATAGTAAGTATGCAAACCCATTAAATATTAAATGCCTAAATTTAAAACCCCTAATTGCGAAGTGGTAGAGGAAGTTAAAACCTAAGGTGAAATTTTAGATGTAGAAGCAAGGATTTAATGTAAGTATAGATTTTTGTTATTTCTTTTGTGAATTTTAATAAAATTTAAATAGGAACAGAGATCGTAAAAATTTTTACTAGTAGATTTTTTTATCATAGAGGCTTTCTTCTTTTTGAGTTTTAAATAAATCTAATAGAAATTGCAAAATATTTTACGAGTAAAATTTAATGTTTTTTATATTGAGGGTTTTGAGTGAATCACAATACCTTTCAACTCGTGATCTTCTGAATAGTTATGTTTCTCCAAAGTATTCTACTACTGCACAATGCTCCTCGTATGTCTCTCTTGTAAATCACTCCATTGAAATGTTGGGTAAAATAATTAAATGATGAATACGTTTTTACTATTTAAAATACTTTATGATATTACATTTCGAAAAACCAATTTCATCTCATTTTTTAATTTTAAAAAAAAAATGAAAAATATATTTTTTTCTTTTTCAATCTATCTGCACATCGGTGCGTTCGATTTCCAAGTGTACCACTGAGTTTATAAAAAAAAATAACACCAGCATTACTAGGGCACCAAAAAATTTCAACACACCAACATGATACATTTTTTTTTCTTTCGAAATCTCGAAACGATGCGATTATTTTTTTTAACGCGACGGTGTGGTTTCTATTCAAAATAATTAGTGCTTTAATTGTTATAAGAGCATTTAGTTGGTTGAATTCATTTTTATTTTCTAAAATATGGAAACAAGTGTTGTTATTTTTTTAAATGCGTGGGTGCCCTTTCTTCTCATAAGAAAACCAACTGGGTTTAAACATTCTCTAAAATTTTAATTTCACATAAAATGGCATATTAATCTCAAATTATCCTTTATGATGAATCCAAATGAATTATAATAATTCATATTATAAATTTTCCACTTAAAGTTGCGCTATTCATGAAAAATGGTTTTAAAACTATATTTAAATTTAGATTATGGTTATATGGCTCTTGAGATTAATTTATATAGGCACACAAAATTCTATTTCTTATTTTTCTCAAATGTAGGGACAAAATCTCAATATATCAAATCACCAATTCTTCAAATTCCAACTCCTTCCATATTGCTGATCAAAGTCCCTCATGAGTTTCTCCCTTTCCATCTCCAGTAAGTTCGTATTTTATTTATATTTTGATTATCTAATTGATTTTATTTTATTAATACATGTTAATTTTGATAAAAATGTATCCAAATTTGGAGGATCCTAATTAAGAATCAAGTTCAAATGCGTAAAATATTCCTCTATTTGAAAAACAACAGAAGCTCTTATCAAAAGTAGCGAATCTCAAGCAGTTAGTAGCTGAAAATAAAAAACTTCTTCACCTTTCCAATTGAAACATTTCATATTCCAGCCACAATCATGGATCAACATTGGTAATTATTGTTTGGATAATGTAATTTCAACAAACGAATTTCACTGACATGTTTACTAATATCCTTGATATTGTAATAATGACGTTCAATTTTTTTTGAAATTAGTATTCTAGTAATGACAGCTAACCCACCTACCATCTTCTGATGCACCCCCACTACAATGTAAAATCTAGAGAAGTTTTCATTAAGAGAGAAGAGGAATCATACAAAGAATAGTTGAATCAACCACCTATTCAATTCCCACTACTTCTAGATTCACCAATTAGGAATGCCTACAGTGATAGTGGTTCTTCATCACAAGTTGGAATTGGAGGCAATCAAATCAAGGTTGTTAAGTATGATTACTGACAAGATTCAAATGACATGGAGGAAATGTTGTTAAATACATTCCAGAATGATGAGCTAGTGAATGATGCTCATATAACTGATACCTTATTTAAGATCCTGAAATATGCTTCCACCACCTCTCTCTTTGGACTTGGTCGGAAGTCAAATTATACTTAGTTGGGGAAAAAAATGTTTTTGTACAATGTGAAGGAAATGTTTGGCACGTTGAGTGCATGTTTTTAAGAAATATTGAGGTAATTTACCTATACTATCTATCGAGTTCCTTATTTTTTTTCACATAATCAGAACTAGAAATGGTCAATTTTAGGAATGTTAAATATTGACATTGTATAATTATATTCCACGCCAACTGCATGATATTAAAATATACAGTTCTTCTAAGTGATAATGTGTTGTAGAGTTGCTCCAAAGAGGAAACAAATTTGTTGAAAATGTTCATTTTTGAGTACATATCATATCATGCATGTCTCAATGATTATATTATATATAGGGGAGAATATGGTGACAAATATATATGTTCGAAATGTGGGCATGAAAAGTACCATAAATCAAAAAAAAATTAGGTAAATAACATTTTCTAATATTTTGAGGAACATGCCTATAATCCCAAGTATTCAAAGATTTTTTCATTGGAGATAATTTTCTATGATGCAAGGATGTCATGCCCAACACAAAAGTGAGTCAAAAGTTATCTAAATCCCAACACATTCAATATCCATGAATTATTTTGAGGAAAAAAGGCCTGAAAAATTCAAGGATGAAGTACAAAGTGCATGAATCAACATAGCCATGGATGACATCAACCCATATTCCCTCCAAAATATCAACTATTATTTTTTTCTTATAGTAGTGATGAATAAAAATATCCCCCATGGTTTTTTATGAATAATCAACACCTTATGTTGGCTCTCATAGTCCCTAGTAGAAGCAAAATGAAGAATATGGATGTGTACTTACAAACATTGGTAGATGAATTGAAGGAATTATGGTAAGGGATATATGTGTACGATGTATCGAAACCCATTGCAACATATAGGAGTTTCACATTGATGAAATATGTTCTTACGCCACACATGATTATCGAGTATCAAGAGTTTTCTATGGTAAATTATATTCTTATTGAATTTTTGGTAAAATTATTTTTTAACATATTGATTTAATTCTCCTAAATTTTTCATATCTTCATGGTTTCTACCGTGTTGGTGTGTATACAATATTTTTTTATCTATTGTAACAAAAGGGTTGTCGTGGATGTAAATGTTATGACCTAATTTGAATGCTAGGTGGTTAGACCACTTACGAAATCCAGAGTTTGGTTTCCCCAGGGAATTCCTCCCAGAATAACACCCTTACAGAAGATCAACATCGTGTTTCAACGGTAGATCAAAGAGAACCCAAAGTCCTGCAATAACGACACCGATTGAATGAATTAGAGAATATGAAAGAGAGAAGGAGAAGGGGTTTGCAGAAATGTCTGATTCAAATGGGGATCTTATGTTTGATGATCCATAATTATTCAACACACATGTTGAGACATTTCCCATTTGGATGAAAAGGTAATTTGTATTTTATGAGCTCCCATATTCGGAGCATCTTCAGATTTCCCACGTACTAGATCCCATGCATATATTTAAAAAATGTTTGATATTATTTATGAAGGCACATATCATCGAAATAAAATTACACATTTTTTATTAGGAGACATTTTATTTCTTCAAAATCTGAAAAGAAACATTGGCCAATAAAAGAAACAAGAGGAGAGGTTGGTCCCTCTTGATATTTCAAAGAAGGTGATGTCCCATGGATTTTATGAAAAGATGATATTTATTTTTCAATTGAAGTTATAATGAGTGTGAGGGTGCCTTCTTTATGTGGGTCTTCACTATGACGTTGCTTCACTGTGGAAGATATTTTTCATAGGTTGAAATAGAATGACTATTTGAACCTTAGAATAGTACATCTCTCAAAAACAATTTCATATGGCTAGCATTCCATGATGCGATCAAGAGATAAACGAAATTGTTTGTATGTTTTAGAAGGAATCGCTTACAATTTTCTTGGAAATGCAAGTTCATATTCTAATTCACATAATAGATGAGATTGAATTAATTAGGCTTGTTTCTTGTCGTTAGATGTTCTTCTTAAAGAGGTACATGAGGAGATTGAAAGGTTTTGTTCAAAAAAGGTGAAAAACACAAGGGAAATATGGTAGAGGGGTATATATCGTATAAGTATTTCTATTATTTTAGTGAGTACATCAGGTATATTGGAAACACAGGTGTGGAAATTTGGGACAACGAAAGGGATGAAGACAAAATATAAGGGAAGCTTCTCGAAACAAATGGAAAGAGGTGCATGATAAAGAGTAAGTGAAAACATATTTTTTCAAATTACTACAAAGTAAATATTCACATTGAACATCATATTAATGCATATTTTGATCTCATATATATATATTGCCTTGGTTTCATTGGGAAATTCAAAAATTGAAGCCATAAAAAAAATTATTCTTTACATTATCGAAGTGAAACAACCGTGGGTCACATTGTACAAAGAGAAGAAGTGGAAATGCGACATTGAAAAAAAAAATCAAACCATTAAATGGTATAAATGTTCTTAATCCTGATCATTTAAAATACAATATTCCAATTACATGCCCTAATAGTTGGGTCGTTGATCAAGTCAGACAGAAATCTAGTGCATCTAGTCATTACCCACATGTTGAAGAGGATGCAATAAACATAGTGATTGGGTGTAGAAACTCGGTAATTATAATATCCATTTGTATGATTTTAACTTCATACTACACCCTTGAATTGTAACATATATATATATATATATATATATATATATATATATATATATATATATATATAATCTTTAATTATGTTTGATTTATTAGAGACATGAAACTGTGATTTTTTCACTTTTTTATAGGTGCATTTTTTCCCATATATGTGGTCATATGGGAATCATTTTTGCATGGAGGATGTCGATGACGGATGCATCACACAAAACTGTCGAATGGAAGATGATTTTGACCAATCTAGTCATGCTAGCCACCTGGATGAAAACCTAATGCAATGGATATTAGGTTACATTGGAAAGATACAAGATATCATTGAAGTGGACTTCTCTTCATGCAAATGTTTTATTTTTTGGTTAAATTGGTGGAAAACACTTGATCAGAATAATGTAAATGAAGATCATGATAGTGGGATGATATATACAATATCTAGAAAGATGAGGCATGAAGCTAGGTATCGCTAGGTGTCCCTAAAACACTGCAACCAAGTGTTTTTTTTACCAAAATGTATTGGATATGGATTGGTGGTTCATATTAATACATGACTCTAGATCAAAATATATTTTTGAGAACAAAAGTGTTATCGTGCCAAGCGAGGAGGATAATTAGGGTGATGACAATGGAGAGTGATATGTACTTGTGTTATTTCATCATTTATACTATTGTTGTATGTTTTTTTTTCATTATTTTACTAATTATATTGTTTTTTTACTCATCTCGTTTGCATTTTATAATATAATAGGTAATATTCACAAACATTTTTGCACATTTTTTTTTGTAGTAGAAACATTTTTACACTACTTAAAACTAAGTATTTCCAATTTTTTACATTATCTATGATAATAAGGGTTCAAGGTCACAACCCTTCTCAAATAAGAAAATGAGAACGAAATAGTAAATTTAGAAATAACATTGAAGATTTAGTCTCGATTTAGATACTTATTGCTTTAGTTACACATTTTCTTTTGTTGTTTATTTAAAAATCAATATAAAACATCATGTAGTGATATCTATATGGAAACTTTAACAATGAATACCATGTCATTGATAGTGACCAACCTAAGCCACATACATCACGTCACCAGTTTGAAGGACATTAATTCTATGATACAACAACAACGTGGAAGGCATCCCTATAATTTTTCATCGTGTTCAGTGTGTGACTGATAAGAATAATGAAACCCTAATATAATATCTTTTCTCCATACCATTGCCTTCTAATTTCACTCTTATTTTTCAATTTGAACTGACAATGTTTAACAAAGTATAAAATTTTCATAGATCCAATTTTGATATCCATGGCACTATGGAGGTTTGTAGTAGGGACCTCTAGGATCTAGGTAAGACACCTAGAGTGTGTATTGTAGGAAAAAAACTAGGTGATCTCCCTTTGTCTGGCCTCCCATGGTCAAACCATATTTTATGGGTCTGCGATATTCTCCTGCTCCTGCTGCTGTTCCCTCTACTGACCTATCAGCAACATGACTGACATATGAAATACATCGAATTCATACATGAAATAAACATTTTTTTATTAAATGAAAAATGTATTTATTAATATGGAAACATAACATTTAATTAAAAGAAAAATCATCCATGCACCCAAAACCTAGTCATGCACTGGCTCTCGTGCATTGTAAAACATAAAAACACTGAAATCAGTGCAAAAATACCTATGAAACACCCATGTCAGTTCACAAATTTAAATTTTCATAGAAATGCATCACTATTATGCATCGGTGCATGCATATAACATTTTCACACTAGTTGGGAATTCTCATGTTATCAAATGCACCAAACTATAACTATATTTTTAAATATTATTTATGGACTGTGTTTGGTAAATATGTTCCCACTGGTACGAGAGGAACATATCAATCGCACCACATTCTTAATGATGATTAAGAGATATTATTTTACTTTAAAATAGACTCTGTGATGCATTTTTGTTCCATATTTAGATTATATAAAATAAATATCTATTTTTTATGTATTTATAACTAAATGATTTAAAGTAGACATGTCTTTATTATTGTGAAGATGATGTAATATTATCTTGTAAAAATGTGAAAAACATGAATTTTAGTGACTATCTCGTGATAAGTATGTGGAAAAGATAATTTTTTTGAGTTGTTCATTAAAAAATAAACAAATATATTATTTTTCAAAAGTTTAAATTTAATATAGTATCATTTTTATATTATTTAACTCATATTTATTATTAAAAAGAGTTAAATTTAAACTCGTACAAAAGCAACTAAAGAACCAAAACAACATCGAAATGTTATATATTTATTACAAGAAAAAAATCACTTTCCTCTTTAAGGGAGAACTTTCAATAGAGAAAATCCCCAACTACAAGTAAGTGCACAAGCCTTCTCTTCGATTTCTTTATCTTTCTCTTTGGAGAGAGAAATATATAATTTAAATTGTAAGAGTTGTTATCAATATTAAATTTAAATTTCTTGAAAAACTCATAATTTTAGTAATAAATTAAATTTTATAAAAATATATTTTTCATGTTAAATTAAGTCCAAATTAATAGCACTGAGAGGCACTCTACAACCTGCATTTAAAAATGGTAAAAAATTCATTTCGATTAACATATAAAAAAGACAAATAACAAAAAGAAATTAATGTTGGCCATAATTACAATACTTCAATTTACACTTTAATCTTATATAACTTTATTAAGAGATATAAAGTAACCCAAATTAAAAAAAAATAAAAAAATAAAAAAATAAAAAAAAATAAATATTATCTTTTATTATGAGGAACAAATGTAATGAATAAAAATATATAATTTAATTTTTACTACAAGGAAGAAATGTAATTATTTCACATGATATGAAATAGCATTATTTATATTACATTATGTGTAATTCATTTTATGTTCCATTTACAAGTGACATTTAAATATATATATATATATATATATATATATATATATATATATTTATTTATAACAAAAACTATTTTACTCATTATAACATAATTTTATAGATAAATGATATAGAGAAAAATAAAATAATTTAAATTGAAAAATTTCTTATATTTTCCCTTTAGTAGGAAAGATTGAGAGAATCATTATTCCATTAATAGTTAATTTATAATTCAATTTATGAGGGATTTTGTAATTTTTCAATGTTTAATATGGATTTGATATGTAATATTTTAGAAAATATTAATAATAAAAATAATTAAATGTATACATACAAGAAAAAAAATATGAGGTGGCATGCTTTGAAATTTTAATGTGGAGAGCATGAATTATAAATAAAATATCTCAATGTCAACTGTATATATATATATATATATATATATATATATATATATATATATATATATATATATATATATATATATATATATATAGATATATATATATATATATATATATATATATATATATATATATATATATATATATATATATATATATATATATATATATATATATATATATATATATATATATATATATATACGTTTCAGATCCATCCTAAGATAAAATCTCTTTTCACTATAAAATATGTTTGCATCTCAAGCGATTTGTTCCCTCTGGACACTTGGTAGATCCAGAGTTGAGTGAAGATGGATTTAGGTTGCATGTTATAAAAAAAGTTGACTTTAAGTTTTTTAAATTTAATAGTAGACTGAATTTTAAAAACAAATATTCAATTAGTTAAATTGTATTTTACAATAATTTATTGTTAATAATCTTTCATATTAAAAACTGAATGACTTACACATTTTTTTCTTATTAATAACTACCTAAATTATTTGATCTTTAATTATTTTTCCTTGTATTGAAATATTTTACTGATTAAGTTAGACTATATATCAATGAACTATCTAAGCAATAGAAAAATATTTGTCGTAATTTGAAAATCATAGTTTCAAACATACTAAACATTGTAATTTATAAAAATATATTTGCATTTTTTTAAAAAGTAAATAAGTTTTCATGCAATTTCATATATAAAAGTTGGATATAAATTCATCAATACATAATCTATAATAAATAATGTTGGGAAAAATGTTGAGGGGGATGGGGAGGTTTGAATCAATATTTTGAAACTCACAAAAACTTTTACTTTTCATTTTTGAATTTTGTACGCGACTTGAATGAAGCAAACTAGCTTATGCACACAATTGTTGTTAAGGAAACTAGTGTATACCGAGTAAAATTATAATTCAGATAAATCTTCAATTACCTAACTTATACCACTGCATCATTGATTCATCATACACTTGATAAGAAATAAACATGTGCAGTAAGAACAAATTAAACCATCAGACATAAGAAGCACACAGGAACACCCAAATTTTAGGTGGAAGCCCAATGTGGGAGAAAAGCACCGTTACTATCGTCTCAGTCTTCAATATGACTATTATGAATAACTTCTTACATTATTGTATTGGTGCAGACTCATACCATCATGCAGAAATCCACGTGCTAAAGGCTACAATCTTCACTCATTCTCCAGCTCCTACTAGAATGGGGCTCCTACCCCCTGGTCTCGTTTACCAGCACCCATTGGAAGGGAGATTCAATCCCCTGATATGATCACCATCTACTAATAGAAGGAAAATGTGAGTTCATAAATGAAGGCTTTAACCCTTAGCACCATTCATGGACCACGTTTCATAAATTTTCACACTAGATCCGCTTGCTTCAACACATCATATATTTTAGGCTACATTTCATCAAAATTTCATGCTGAACCCACTAACATCATTTAATCTGAACTTAAAAAACTGAAACTAGTCACAGTACCTAAACAATCACTGAATACAACCATAGAACCAATCAATCACTGACAAAAACCACTGAAGAAAATAATCACTTAACTAATCACCAATTCAAAAAAATAGAAAAATGAGATCACTGTAACCAGAATATCATAACTGAACCCAAAATATTTCATCAACATATTGAATCAACTACAGCCCTGATCATCTCCACACACAGATATATATATATATGATAATTTACTTAAGGTAACCTGCGTGTATACACGCTTTTTTGAACAACAACTTGCGTACAGATATCAACCTACCGAATTCTAAAAACAGTTAAATAGAATCAAAACATAGAATTTCTCAGAGACATAATGAAGTATTCTGTCATATTACAGATCTCTGAAACCCCATATAGTTAGATGCAACATGGATATTCTCCAACCAATCAACGTTCACTCAATTCGAATTCAAATATTTTTTTTAAACCTAGATCAACATGAAGACATCATTGACAGACAACAAAAATATTGATCAAAAATATTTTTAGTAGAAACCCTTCCTTTATGTACACACATTTTGTGAAGAAAACCCGCCTATATAGACACTTTCACTTAGAACTACATGCATAAAGAACTACAAATTTTGACCTATAATTGTGCAACCCTTTAGAACCCAAATCATAATATTCAAAGATAAAACATCCATAAAATCATAGATCTAGCCAATCCATGAGAAGATCATACAATGGAGAGTCATTTCAGGTCTCATGACCCTGATCCATCATTTTATTTACAGATGCATAATTATCTTCTTGGTCATCCATCATTTTATTTACAGATCCATAATATGAAAATATAATTCAGACTGAAGTATTCATCAAAAACCCTCAAACATGCACACATTAGCACTTTGATATTCACCTCCTTATATAGTTTTTATCCTTAGCCAATACAATGAGACAAAATAACACTTTCAATCAATATTGTGGGCTAATACCATGGTAAAAAACCTTGGTATTTTATAAAATAATGTGCCAATTATATGACTGTGACTTTTCTTTATCATCTCTGCATGGGTATTCAACTTGGTCTCATCTAACTCGCGTATATTTATTCAAATATTAAATTTTATAAATATTTTTCCTCTTACCTACAAACCTCTATCTCATCATTATGTCATTATTTTCCATGACTTTTTCACCTCTGAAGTGATATGTGAAACCATTTACCATATACTTGTTCTGTTGCAAGTGGGTTTCCATCAAGGAAAACACATACATCATAATTCCAACAAATATTATTTCATAAAAATAAACATCATGATGATATCCATTTAACAAACATAAACATCCTCTAAGATACACATTCGAAATCACTACCACCATCTAATTATATAAACCTCTAGCACTCATAAAAGTGATTAGCTAGCACTCAAATATAGCAACCTAACATGGCATCATCATCGTGATTACATCTCACAAACACAAATGTTGTAATCTAACATGATCACCACACACATCCTAAAATTAATCTAAATCTCATGTCAAATAATTGCTACCACATACACATCTATATACAAACACATTAAATTAATGTATCTAGCATGACCTAGCAATATACACATCAACAACAACATATAAATTAAGTACATAAACATGAACAGATAAAAATTTGGCATATATATACAAAATGACCAAATAAATAAATCAAGTCAGATAAGTACAATCAAATATCCAATAAAACAGATGTAGTAGTGTCAGCCTGGTCTGTAGTAGAAGACGATGTATGGTAAACTCTTGCATGATCAACATTTGTCAAACTTAACTGAAGTAGAGGAGGAGGTAGTTGGTTTGCAGTAGAAGATGATGGATGGTTAACTAATGCCTGAACGTGCTCTTTCAGACTATGCGGTGGAGGAGGAGGTTACTGGTATGCTCTATCAGAAGAAAAATAAGGCACATCCTCTATCTCTAGCATCTCATCATCATGGGACTTATAAGGAGGTTTACTTCTAAAAGGATCACAGAAGCCCTAATGACCATGATCCGATGGGTTGGTACTACACGAAGCATCATGATCACCACCATCATCATCATTATCGTGTTCATCACCCACATCATCATCAACATTAATCTCATTTGATGTATCTATCACTCCATGATGCCCTGCATCCCTCATTGTTTCCAATACTTTACTAGCTCTGGTGATATACCACATAAGGCACATCATGTCACCCAAAAATTCCCTATAGAGATCCATGAACATGATATCTGCATTGATATCTTTAGGCCTCATAGGGAAGACTCCCTCCCGAACCAAAAATCTAACCAATCTATCACAATAGTTCATTTGAAATTGTAGGCCAACCCTAGGAGCCTATATTCCCACACCCCACTAAGGATGTGCCTCGTTGTCTTAGGCCTCACTCGTCTCCTCTTCTCCTCCATCTGGCGATGGGGGATGAGGCATGTCCCCACAAAGTCATCTAATGTCTGGGAAATATATAGTACACAAAAATAATTAGAAAATTTCATTAAACAATTAAATAAAACAAGTTAAATAATGTGCTAGAACAAATTTGATCCTAATTCATTAAAAAATAAAATGAAACTAGATTAATTTAAAGAAAGCAACAATATTACCGATATCATCTGAAGGCTTAGCCACTATCAAGAATATATTGGGAAAATTTCTCCAACAAATCTCTGCACATGAAAATGCCAATGTGACAAACACATGGTCATCCTCACTAGCCACTAACGCTAGTGCCTTGGCATAAATATGGTTTGAAAACTCTGTAAGCCCCCTTTGCACCCACACGCACATCCAAACCTCAGTGATTGACCTATGATGGTGATAGTCAATAGTAGGCATTGGTGAGCCATGGTATCGCACTAAGAGTGTTGCAACTCCCATAGGTTACTCTACTTAACTGTATCAACCCAAGGTTCATAAAAACTTGGAGTTGACAGTGCTATATAGATAGCAGATTCATTCTATTCATGTCATCATATTCTTAGACCTATGATGGGGTGCTACCTCTAGGGTTGCTTCTAGGGAATGAAGATTGTCACACCTCTGAACGAATCCTAAGACTGGAACCAACTCATGATCATTACTCTATGAGGAAGAAAGAAAATATTCTAGAGTATAAAGGCCCATCTAGATGTTTGCAAGAAAGGAAATCCACAATTTAGCCTAGTGCAAGAAATAGAGTTAAACTAAGTGACATTCATAAAGTAAATTTTTGAATTGAAATTGTAGAAATGGAAACTAATCTAAGCACATAGTGGGCCACATTTCTAGTCAAATTGTAGCTACTTCAGACTTGAGTGTTATGCTTAATAATGCATCTATTAATGAGCTAAATATGCCTGTAAATACTCGGTTTGGCAGCAAATGAAGGAGGCACTGATGTGGATTAAGAAGGTCTCAGACTCATGGTTTCAGATCTGATTGTGTCTTGGAGGTTGAGCCAAATCTAGGTGAGGTGAAAGAGAGGATTTTGGCTTAATAAGTGGTGGATTGTCTCTACTACAAGATCTACTACATGATTTCCTGTAGTGCTAGAGGTTGTCCTAAAATGATACAAGAAAAACGCTGAGGGTAGTTTGAGGCGAGAAATGGTGAGGAAAGGGGTAGGAAAGGTGGAATGAAGGTGTAAATAGGTGAATGGAAGGTATCCAACACTTTGTCCAAGCTCAGAACGTATTTAAAAGCATGTCTTGCACCCCAGGGTGGCTCTCAGAGTTGTGCTGAAGATCTCAAAAAAACATATTTGAAGGTGATTTGGTTGGTCAAGTGTGGAAACTAAAGCTAAGGATGTTTTTGGCATCCTTCTCTTCTCCTCTACTAAGACTTGCAATAAAACTACATGTTGATGCATTTATAATTAACAAATCTATGATGAGAATGGTGGAAAGATGAGTGGAATTTAAGAAAACATACCTATGCATTTGAAACAAAAAAATAACTCGGCATTCAAAACATTTTCATGGTAAACAAAGGAACCTATCTATTCTTTCTAAGAAATCATAAACTGAAAGAAATTTTTTCTTGTGATAGTGATCTACCCTCCTCAATCTCCAATGAAAGAGGTGAGAGAGGGAGGCTTTAACACACAACTTTGGTGTTTTATATGCTATTGTGCTATGACCTAAAAGTGTCTAACTAAAACAACATGGAATTGAAGAAAAATAATCACATCAAGATGAAATGTAAGAAAAATAACTACAACACACGAAATAAACTAACTACAATAGCATGGAAAGGAAATAAAAATATATAAGAGAGACTCAGGGAAATGGATTGGGCCCTAACCAACAAGCTCAAATATATGAAGCTAAATTAGCAAAGGACAAACTAAATACTCATTTGATTGAATAAAAAATCTCATTACATAGCATATTAAAGTCAGAGAATGCCTATTACAAGATCTAAGAGTGCTCTAGCTATCTCCAAAAATTGAATCCTAATGACCTCATACTCTGTCCAATTTATCCTAAAGGGTAGATACCAATAGCTTTGTAAAACGTACATGATTTGTCCCCTTGGAATTCAAGAGAAGTTGAGCTTTGAATCCCTTAATATTCCACTTTCTTGGCTCCCTTTAGGATTTAAGGAGGTTGTCAACCCCCCTATAATCACTCCTTATTGTCTACTCCAAGCTTGAATACAAAATATTTGGAAAAAATGGCACATCTTCTTGAATATCCTGCATTTAAACAATATTAGGCATTCAAAGTATGACAACCCTTATTTCACCATCTACACTAAGCAATATATGACCATAATGTAATTAAATGTGAGAAAGGGAGACTAATAAGGCTAGAAATGTGACAATTAACCACTTAGAATATACCTAATGATGGTGCTCCTCATCTCCTGCCCTACCAAATGGTGGCTCATCCTCTCAGGAACTTATTCCTCCTTCTTCATCTCTTGTAGTGCCTTATTGGCCCCTCTAACATCTCAAGGGAGAAGTGAAGGTGTCACCCCAGGAGGGTAGAATCCAACATTATTTTCTGCCTCCTCCTATTATTTTTTTTCCTTAGCTTAGTCTTTCCCTTCACCCAATGCCAACAGCAAATGTGGACTGATTTTTAAGCCAAGATATTGGGTCTGCATTGTATGCATAGCCCTTTTGTACAATGGATCCCTTTCTAGGGCATTTCTCAATATCTCTGGGGTACAATATTCCATGTTCCTAAGACTTAGATGGAGGCCATTCCATCTCCTCTAACTTTCCATTACACATTCCTCTCCTAAGAGTCGAGAAATGTCATCAATGTGTTCAATGGCATATCCTTGGGTGTTGAGGTACTTGTCTGTAAGGGTGGCATCATTTTTCATCATGAGGTGATTGTTACTGACCCCCATATGGATAAATATATATGCCCTTATGTGTAGAGGCTCTCTCATTTCTCTTCGCATCACCCTTTTTACCTCACATTCCCTTGCCTCCTTATTGACCATCCACGAGGCTAAGACCATCAAATGCATATCCCCCAACCTAGGGTTAGGATCCCAAATGTCTAAATCAGTAAAAACAAGATTCTGAAAAATTCTACCAAATTGGACTTGCCTACTATGTTGGAATGATTGCAAAATTCAATAAACTTCATACATTTTTAAAAAGGAAATGATCTGTACGATGCTAGTGTTTTAATATGAAATTAAAACCACTAGTTTTTTAGGTATATGGCATAGGAGTCTGAAGGGTGTCTGTGTTGGATTTCTCCGATGCACAAATATTCCATGGTGGAAATATGTTTGTCCTTATACACAGGTTGGATCTGTAACCTTGCATTTTCCACCTATGTTTCTTTACTTTTCTCCTTTAACATGGATTCTCCGAGTCTAACATCCACCAAATCCCTCCACATTTCAGTGACCTTTTCTTCTATGGTTCCTACATCTTGCACATTCTTTATTTTGGAAATTTTCATCTAGTGATGTGTGCGTGCTCTTTCTTTCTCTAGCTGATAAAATAGGGGAACTGAGAGATTGTGAGGGATCATTCTTTCTTCTTCAATAAATGTGAAGTAGGAACTCAGATTTGGCTATGGGCTAGGGTGTGAAATGGTTGATATGTCTTTTGGGACATATTATGGGGAGGTAGGATCCTCCTTTGGTTCCTCCTCTTCCTCCCCTTTTTCATATTTCTCGTCAATTTGTGCTTATTTTCAACATCTTGGGCCTCTTTCCCTTACAAGAGTGCCTTATCTCCATCCCCCTAGACTCTCTACTCTTTTTGTGGCATTACTAGACTTTCTTGTAGAAATGAAAGAGTTTCCTATAGAAAACTTTATTTTTCCTGTAGAAAACCATCCTTTTCTTGACATCCCTCCTTTTCTACCTCTTGCAGGTCTATGGGGGTTGGTACTTATTTAAGGGATGCTAGCCTTAAATAATTTCTCCTCCTATAGGTTACATGTGTCCCCTCAGGTGAGATGACCTCCTGACTTCTCCACTCTTCTAAGCTTATTTCAACTTTCTTTTTGAGTGACCCCTGAATTGTTGTTGGGCTTTTGGTTGGAGTCTGGGGTTTCCCTTGCTTCACTTTGACACTGTTTTTGATTCTGAAGTACATCGGGGTCTGTCTTTGTGAGATCCCTATATCACTAGTGTAGTCCCTTATTATTGTTAGTGTGGCCCACTTATTCTTATTTTTGTACTCATGTAGTGCCCATATTGTTAGTATGAAGCCACATAAAATCCCACTATTTTTATTTTTGTGCCCTTACATTATTATTATTAGATAGGCTAGGATTATATTCTGGACCCATGGACTTCTATATATATAAATCAGGTTTTTTCATTTGTATCATCCAAGAATTTTTAAAACGTGGCCAAAATAACACAAACGATAGTTTTCTGTATATCAATTCCAGAGTTGAAGGAGTAAAATTTGAGATGTGGCACACCATACAAGCTCTCTCTACTGAAAGAGTCCATAATTAGGCCATTTTCGGAGATCGAGAATAAATTTATCTTGAGGAATCCAAATCAGGTCTAACCTATGGCACTAGAAATAATACTCATAGGGATACTACAGGACAAAATCTAAAATATTGGGGATTTGAAATTAAAGAGATACATCAATTTAAATATCGAGATCTTGTAAAGAAAGAAAAAGGTGTGTATTGTTTTTAAAAAATTACATAAGTCTTGTTTGAAAAATTAGTTTGAAGTAATTCCAAGGGCATATTGAATCATGGATATTTGTATTGGGTTCTAGAGTTCCCCTACAAATAATTCAACACCAATCAGGCCCTCAGAAGGCTCTACTATGACTAATGAAGAGGAAGAAGTGCAACATGATATCTCAAAATTACAAGACCAAGTGCATCAAATTTCGCTCTTGCAAAGAGTAACAAAAATGAAATCCATGGTTTGAATAAAGGCGCAGAAGTTAAGATAGGTGGTTTGAAGAAAAGCATGGAAGATAATATGGATTATTGGAAGAATGGCATGGAAGCTAATATGGATGGATTGGAAGCTAATATGGATGGCATGGAAGCTAATATGAATGGCGTGGAAACTAATATGGATGGAATGGAAGCTACGATTGAGGGTATAGAAGGAAACATGGAATATTTGAAGAAAGACATGGAAGGTTTGAAGGAAGGTTTTGAAATGTTGCTACAAGAAAATATTCCTAATTGTGAAAAGGTAGTAGATAAAACTCATGATGAGAACAAAAGAAATGTTAATCATGATTTCATAAATTGTAATATTTGATTTAAGACCCACCATATTCCAAAGATCGATATGATGAATTTTTATGGAAAGGATCACGTAAAATGTATACTACAGATGGAGAAATATTTTGATCTCCATAATGTGCAAAACACACAAAAGTTACGAATTGCAACTTTATATTTAGAAAAAAATACATTTGTATGGAATCGATGGCTTTGCTCTCATAAAATAATTGTCACTTGGTCAATTTTTAAGGAGGAAATGATAGCATGTTATGAGGATACAAAGAGAAACACATTCTTTAGACAATTGATAAATCTCAAACAAAAGGGTTCAATTGTGGAGGACATTGAGGACTTCCAAAAATTGAATATAAGGGTAAGTGATATTCGAGAGGAACAAAGCGTTGATGTCTTCATAGGGACTTTAAAGGATAACATCCAACAAGAGGTTCTCCTTTGGGAACCTGATTCATTGGAGAAGGCATTCAAGTTGGCAAGAAAAAATGAAAGTAAAATTATGGCAACAACGAAGCCTACTACTCACATCTATAAATATGGAAGTGTTGCTACTCCTAGACTTCCACAACCTACAAGGTTGACAACACAACAATTGGAAGAGAAAAGAGAAAAAGGGATTTACTACAGTTGTGATAGAAAATACACTAAAGGTCACAAGTGTGCTGAGAATAAAATATTTTACATATATTGTGAAGAGGAGGAAGAAAATGAACAAGAAACTTCAAAACAAGAGGATATAAATCAGGAAAAAACCCTAGACAAAGAAGAAACGTGTCTGACCATATCCTGTAGTGCACTCCTCAAACTATCAAAATAGAGGGACATGTCAAGAGAAAAAATGTAATAGTTTTGATTGATTCGGGTGGTACGCATAAATTTATTCATTGTAAGGTAGCGAAGGAAATGAATTGCTCCATATACCCAGCACTAGAGTCTCAAGTGATGGTTGTAAATGGAGGAAGTATAAACTTCTCTATAAAGAGCCATAATATCAAGCTAACCATGGGAGAATATGTATTGAATAGTACAATGATTTCCATTCCAATGATAGGTGATGATGTTGTACTAGGAGTATAATGATTACAATCTTTGGGGATGGTAGCTTTTAGGCTTCAAGAAGTTTTATTGAATTTTTTTTCTGATGGAAAGGAATTTGAATCACAGGGTATCACAAGAAGCCTAGAAAGATAATAATCTCTAATGTCATGACAAAGCTTCTGAAGAAATAACAAAGAGACACAATTGTACAATTATGCTCACTAGAAGTTTTAACATCAAAATCATCTATTTCTCAATATCTCCAAAAATTCTTGGACAATAATTCCAAGGTGTTTGAAACTCCTAAAGGACTCCCACCTATTCCTGATAATGATAATTCTATTCATTTGATTCCAGGAATTTTTCTTCCAAACATCAGGCCTTACAAATATCCTTATGTCCGAAAGAGTGGAATTGAACATATGATTGCATAAATGTTAGAGGCTGGTATAGTTCAACCTAGTGAAATTTATTTCTCTGCTGCAGTAGTATTGGTGCACAAGAAGGATGGATCATGATGCATGTGTCCATATTATAGGGAGCTAAATAATATCACTATTAAACATAAATTTCCCATTCCTGTGATTCATGAATTATTGGATGAATTACGTGGAGAAATGAATTTTACCAAGTTGGATCTTCATTCATAATATCATCATATTAGAATGAGTATTGACGATATTCTGAAAATAGCATTTTGAACTCATGAGGGTCATTATGAATTTTTGGTCGTGCCTTTTAGCCTTACCAATGCACATTATACATTTCAAGGGTTGATGAATTCCATTTTCAAACCCTTAGAAAATTTGTGTTAGTATTTTTTGATGATATACTAATCTACAATAGGCCCTGGAAGGATAATGTTCAACATGTTGATAGGGTGCTCAAACTATTGGAGGAGAAACAATTATATGCCAAAATCCTCAAATGTTTCTCAGGAGGGTGTTAAGGTAGACCCTAACAAAGTTGAATCTAATAAGGAATGGAAAGCCCCCAGAACCATAAAGTAGTTGCGAGGATTTCTCAGGCTAACACGGTATTATCAAAATTTTGTTAAGAATTATGGGAGAATAACCACACCTCTAACAACATTATTGAAGAAATATGCATTTTCATGGACTTTTGAAGCAACTAATTCCTTTAAACATCTTAAAGAGTAAATGTGCCAAGTACCAGTCTTAACTCTGCCAGACTTCACAAAAACCTTTATTGTGGAATGTGATTCTTTAGGAAATGGAATTGGTGATGTTTTAATGAAAGAAGGAAGACCCATTTCTTTCGAAAGTCGTCCAATCAAAGGAAAGTATTTGCAGAAATTATTTACAAAAACTTATTTATGATAAGGAAATGTTGCAAATACTACATGCACTAAAGAAATGGTGACCTTACCTAATGGGAAGACACTTCAAGGTAAAAACTGATCATGATAGTCTTAAATACTTTTTGGAACAAATAATATCTACATAGGAGTAGTAAAAATGGGTCACAAATATGTTGGCCTATGAATTTGAAATCATCTACAAAAAGGGGAAGCTCAATGTTGTTGCAGATGCACTCTCAAGAAAATATGAGGAGGTCGAAGCATTGCTTTGTGCCATTTCTATTATCCAAATATATTGGATAACCGAAGCAAGGGAGGAATGGATGAATGATGAAGAAGTGTGGACACTCATTTAAAAGTTGCAGCAAGATCCAAGTACATTGGATACATTTAGTTGGAAAAATGATTCATTATGGTACAAATATTTCCTATATGTTTGTACGAATTCCCAACTAAAACAAAATATTCTTTTGGAATTGCACACCTCTCCCTTAGGAGGACACTCAGGATTTTTAAAAACTTACCACAAGGTAAAGAAATAATTTTTTGGGATGGCCTTAAATCTAATATTCAAAATTTTTTGGTGGAATGTTTGGTCTGACAGCAAAATAAAGTTGAGATGATTGAGAACCCCGATCTACTATAACCTTTATCCATTCCATGTCAACGTTGAGAGGAGGTTTCAATGGATTTTATCACATGTTTACCTAAGTCCAAAGGAAAGAGTGTCATCATGGTGGTAATTGATAGACTTACATAATATGCACACTTTTGTGCATTATCTCATCCATTTAAATAAAGTATATTTTCTATTGAATTTAAGGAAACAATTCAAAATATACATGGAAACCCAAAGATTATTGTAAGTGACAGAGATCTCATTTTCACTGGAAATTTTTGGATGAGATTGTTAACCTATTTAGGTACTCAACTAGCTCATAGATCATTTTATCATCCTCAATCCGATGGGAAAGCTAAGATAGTGAGAAAATTATTGGAAGGATATCATTGTTGTTTTGTATATGATAAACAAACACTATGGGTGAAGTGGTTACCTCTGTCTGAATGGTGGTATAACAATTCCTTCCATGCTGCAGCAAAAATTACCTCATTTATGGCACCTTATGTATATTGTTAGTATGAATATTTTGTCGAAGCGTACGAAAAAAGACCACTTTAGCTACGCATAACTTATAGCCCTAACATCAAATGTGGCTGCCAATATCTTCAGATCTGCAGTTAGTTGATCAAGACAAGTGTTGCAAAAACCCAGATCTATGCATAGAGAGACATTAAGCAGTAAAAATAAGGTTTTTCTCCATACATCCAATAGACAAGACAAGAACAATATTTTTTGAAAGAATTTTTTTATTAAGGGCACCTGGGAGGAAAACAAGAAGGTGTTTCCAATTCTCCTCAATGGGATGGGTTCTTGGAAGTCCTCAAAGAATTCGCATCTAGTATTTCTCCTTTGTTGGTGTAGAAAACCTGTGCAAAAGATAGAACTCAAAGGGAGCTCGCACAGAAAATAATGGAAAATATGACAATGATAATGGCTCAAAGTCGGACCAAGAGTTTAGATCGAGAGTGATCTAATAGGCAACAAAAGGTAAAGAATGATAGGAAAAACCCTCCTATTTATAACAAAATATTGGGTCATTCTAGATCTTGGTGCATGATTAAAATAACATTAACCAAATCTAGATCCACCTTTTATGGAATATTTTATTATATTTGTTGGAGGGAAAAGGTATTTGACTTGGGTCAAATCCCTTTATTTGTGAATAATAAATAAATAAATGATTTATTTATCATTTTAAGTAAGTGGTTGAAGGATAATCAAATAAATAATGATTTATTTAATTATTTATGGGTGATTTAGTCATATTTAACAAGTAATATTATTTAAATAAGATTTAAATAATTATTCCTAGAAAATAATAAGATAAATAAAGATTTATCTAATTAATTTCTTTGTTTTGGGTTAAACATGACTAGGAAAATCAAACAAATATAGGTTTTTTTAACATTTCCTTTTGGGGTTTCCTGTTTAGACCATAAACAACCTAATAAATGTGTTTTATTACGTTATTTTACATAGTGAAAGCAATTTTACTTAGGGTAAAATTGGTCTTACGTGGTGTACTTGGGTCCATCTAATGATAGTAGGTTAGATGACCAAAAAATGGTGTAACAGATTGCCCCCCAACGTGCGAGTGTTAGGAGCAAATCGTATGACCAAAATACGTTGTAAGAACTCAATCACCAGACATCGAAAGGGAAGTCAGAGAGAGAAATGTGAGGTAGACTAATGTGCTGAAGAACTAGACCCTGAGGAGGCGAGACTTACAGGTGCAACAAGTCTCTTTTTATGAGAGGGTACCTGTGCTAAAGGCGGCAGGGGAGGCATGCCTATGCCCGCCGAGACAAAGTACAAAAGAATAGTGTGTCCAGTAAACAAGGGACCGAACCATAAAGTACAACCGACATAAACATGAGCCAGATAGAAATACAGTGAGGTATCCCATATACATGCTGTGCCTGGGATAACAGCCAGGACTTATACAATAATATCTGAGTACATGAGATACAAATACAACCCAAATGCCCCCTACAAGCGGGGAAGGGCTCACAAAATCTGACTGATACATGAAAATCAAAGAGGCGCTGCAAGCGGCTAAGGCCGGCATCGTCAAATATATGGAGCTGCATCGAAGGCTGCAATGAAGAGGTCATCCGGGCATGTGGGGGGCTACCTGCAGGACCACCCCCTCATGAGGGCTGAGACATCTCACACACACCCGGGCATCACCAATAGCTGCTGCTGCATCACTGGACCATCAAGCATACGGATCTCAATCATGCTGAAAGGAGCTGAAGTGGAGAAACAATCAAGTCAAAGGGAAATGAGAGATCCCTTTGCCTGATCCGAGGCACCGAACAAGAGTGGAAGCTGGAACCAAGGTACACTGCCCTCTAGACCTGTCTTCTGGAATGAAGGAGCTAATGTCGACAGAAGGAGGTCTGCCATAGGTGAGGTAATGAGAGATCCTCAACTAAGGTACGAGAGAAAATAGCAGCGCAATGGACAGACTAATACTAGTGATGATGATGGAATGAAGCTGACTGAGTAGCAAATGGATGACTTCCCTTGCTAGAGCATAAAGGGAATGAATGACATGGCAGTGACTAACACTGTATCATAAGGGATAGGGGACAGTGGGACTGAAGGTCATAATGTGTGACACAAGAGAGAGACCAAGCAATGAAGGAGGGAGGACGATAGCGGGGTACAAAGGGACTCGGGATAGACTCCATGAATGCGATGATGACTCAACTTGGATGCTCTAAAGAAAGGTGACTCGATGGTGCTGCCACACCGTAAAGGTCCCATGGGGGACCATGAAAACATGAGTACAAGATGGTAGCTCATGAAAAAAATCGACACGAACAACGACAAGTATGGAGGCAAAGTGGTGCCCCAAGTACAAGTGTTGAGAGTGAGGAAATTTGATTTTGGGGAAAGGTAAAGTGACCCTTCTGGACGGAGTATGTCCTGGTGAAGTATCAAAGTACAAAAATGAAAAAATATGCTGGGTATCTAAAAGAAAATAAAACATGCATTTCAGAAGGGAAATGTTAAGGGTAATATTTCTTAAGATAGAGTGCATTGCGAGGATTAGGAAGGGGGTTGCCTTCGAAGTCCTCTAAGAGGTATGCCCCCTTACCGAGATCCTTACTGATGATGTAAGGGCCTAGCCATAATGAGTCAAACTTCCCATGACCAAGAACATCATGGGCCTGGTCATATACTAGAACAAGGCCGCCTTCGTGAAAAGTACGAGGTTGGACTTTTCGGTCATACTGAGCTTTGGTGTGTTTCTTAGCCGCTTCAAGGGTTTGGAATGCAACATGACGGTCTTCACAGGTGTGCTCAAGCATGATGAGTCGTTTTTCTAGAGGTTGGGTATCAGGGAGAAGTTCAACAGCCAGGTGAAGGGAAGGGATTTCACACTCGATCGGTAAGACTGCCTCCTCTCCAAAAACGAGGTGGAAAGGAGTAAACCCAGTGGCGGTTTTAACATAAGTTCGATAGGCCCACAAAGAAGGGAAAAGAATAAGATGCTAGTTGGTTTTGTGCTTATTCACCATTCGTTGAAGCATAGTCTTGAGGATTTTGTTGACTGCTTCAACTTGGACATTACCTTGGGGGTAATAGGAGGAGGAATATTGGTGCTCAAAACCCAACAGTGAGGATAGCTCACGCCATATCTCATCTTCAAAATGTCGGCCATGGTCAGAGACCAGTTGTTTCGGAACCCCAAATCGAGCGATAACGTGGTTAAAGAAAAAGAGGGTTGCGGTAGCTTCCGTGTTGTTAAATGTTGGCATAGCCTCGGCCCATTTTGTGATATAGTCCACCACCACGATGATATATTTATGGTTACCAGCGGATGGTGGGCGACACTCCATAAAGTTGATGGCCCATTTACAAAAGGGACCAGTTGTGATGACAGGATGGAGGGGAGCTAGGGGATCTTGCGCCTTAGGGGCGAAATGTTGGTAATTGGGACAATGCTTGACTGCCTCAATGCAATCACTGAAGAGGGAAGGCCAAAAATACCCAGCGCGCATGACTTTCTGGGTAGTAGCAAGACCGGAGAGGTGGCCACTGCAAGCGCCGCTATGGCAGGCATTGAGGACCTGCTCAGCTTCAGCGTGCGTGAGACAATGAAGAAGGACAGTATCTATACCGTGACGATAGAGGTCGTCACCGATAAGAAGGTAGCAGGGAGCCTGGTGTCGGATACGTCGTCGAGCATCATGATCAAGGTGAAGAGTGAACTTTTGGGTTCGCAAGTAAGTGAGGATATCACCGTACTAAGGATCGTCCAAAGTAATGGCGAATAAGTGCTCATCAGGAAAATCATCATTAACTGGGGGATCCTGTGTTCTAGTAGGTAATTCAAAAATGAGTTCAACAAGGGCTAAACCTTTCTTACTTTTTGGTGTGATAAATTCGAGGTCGAATTCTTGAAGGATGACAACCCAACGGGCGTACTTCCCAGTGAGGATGCGGCGACTCAATAGGAAAGCCATGGGGTTGGAATTAGTCGTGACCTTGGTGGAACACATGAGGATGTAATGACGAAGTTTTTGGACCGAGAACACGACAACAAGTGCTAGTTTTTCTTCATGTGAGTAGGAAATAGGAAGTCCTACGAGGTTCTTACTGATGTAGTAGATCACATGCTCGATACCGTTGTCATCTTCTTGGATAAGAACTCCAGTGACCGAATAGGTGGAAGCAGAGATGTACAGGATGAAATCCCTATCAAAGTCGAGAGGGCGGATCAAGGGAGCAGATGTGAGAGCCTGCTTGAGGGCATCGAAAGACTCATGAGCAGAGGTATCCCATACAAATGGGATGTTAGAGAGGAGGAGTCTAAGGAACCCATGTGCGGTGGTGGCATAGTCAAGAATGAACCGACAAAGAAAATTAGCTTTTCCTTGGAGACTTTGTAGCTGGCGTAAGGTGCGCGGAATGGAAAGTTCAAGAATGGCTTGAACTTTCAAAGGGTCAAGAGTGATACCGTCCTTAGACACTATGAAGCCTAGGAGACGGCCGGCGGGAACGTAGAAGACACATTTCAATGAGTTAAGGCGGATATTATACTTGCGACATCGGAGAAAGACGGTACGCAGATCGTGGAGGTGCTACGCCCGATGCTTAGAACGTGCCGTGAGGTTGCCTAAATAAGCAAGGATAATATGAGCTAATTCATGGAAACAATAAGACATGGCTCGTTGAAAATTGGCGTCGGCGTTTTTAAGGCCAAATGGCATGACCCGGTAAGCGAAAGTTCCCCATGGACTGATGAACGCGGTTTTAAGTTGATCAGAAGGACGGATAACTATTTGGTTGTATCCGGAGAAACCATCCATAAAGGATAGAACCTCATGCCTCGCACACTCATCAATGATTTGGTCAATAAATGGTGTGGGGAAGTTGTCTTTGGGACAAGCTTTGTTCAGGTCGCGAAATTCCATGCAAACATGGATGGTGCCTTGTTTCTTCAGGACGGGAACTGGGTTGGATACCCAAGTGGTGTATTTAATGGGATAGATGAAACCAGCCTGCTTGAGCTTATTTATTTCAGCTTTGATAGCATCACGTCTAGAAGGATTAATGGGTCTCAATTTTTGACGGACTAGGTTGGCATCGAGCCATGTGTTAATATGATGTTCGATGATGGTGGGATTGAGTCCAAGCATTTCGGAATAGGACCAGGCGAAAATATCACGGAATTATTTGAAAAGCTTGGTGTAAGCCTCGATTTCTTTTGGGGTGCATTGGGCACCCAAGGTGATGTATTATTCGATTCCCGGTTTGACCGAAATGTCAATTTTAATGGTAGGAGAGATATTGGCCATGTTTCCTTCTTCGAAAGCATCAGGTGCAGGGATGGGATTTTTGAACCAATCGAATTCCTTGGGAATGAAGTCTTTAGTTTCCACAACATATTGGTCATGGGACTGTTATGGGAGGAAGTATGCACGATGGTGCATATCATCCCATGGAATCTCAGGGTTGGTCATGGCTTCCATAATGTCTTCATCAGACTGGAAGATGGGAAGACTGGAGGAAGGAGGATCACCCGATAATGTAGTAATGGCTAACTGGTCATCCTGTGGAGGAGGGCTGACATGCGCAACGTCAGTAGATCTAAGGTCTACTGAGGTGGAGACGAGAGTGTCCACAGGTAGGTGGTTAGGCGAATCATCTCTCAAGGATGACGATAGGTAAAAAATGGTGATCGGAGGCTCTGTCTTGGCAACAACAGGAGGAGGAATGTGAATGGGAGGAGGAAGATCCTCTGGTCCGACTGAAGTAGAACTTGCAAACAAGTGAGAAGGTATCTTGTCATGTGCAGCCTTGAATTGGAGGTACGTGTCTAAGGAGGAATGATACTCGTCAAGGCGGGGACAGAGGTGAGTGTAATGGCCATGGAAATCGCACAAAGCACAAGGGTGATTTGTGCGCAAGGTTTTGAGTTTCGGGATAGAGTCCAGGATGGTGACGTAGACTTCGAGGATATCAGATTCCGGAAACGTCTCATTGACCAGGGTCTTGAGGTGTGGCAATTTAGGACACGTATGGGTGGTGTGACTGAAAATATCGCACAAAGCACAATGGATAGCGCGCTTTGGCGGGTGAGGAGGGGTAGGTTTCGTCGGGGCGGCTTGGCCCTGATTGGTTTTTGAGTGAGCTTTGCCCCCGTTTCCTGATACTGTCGTGACCGAAAACGGTGCGGGCTAAGGTGTGTGAGGCACCGTGGTAGCGAGGATCGGTTGAACTGGAGTCAAAGCAAGGTAGGGTTTGGGGTGACCAGGAAAAGTTCCAAGCAAAGAAGAGTCTTTATAGACGCCGGGAGAGACACTGGTCAAGGAATCGATGGTTTTTTTATTGGCTACAGAGGAGATGGTCGTCTCAAGAGGGGTCTCAGACTTCGGCTCATGATAGGTCAACTGGTCGATAGTGAATATCTTTCCATTGTGAGGAAAAGACATCTTGCGAAAAACCGCGGATGGGACAACAGACATGGCATAGGTGTAGCTCCACCCCAAGAGAATGTTGTTATCTAGAGGGGTGTCGATGACTTCGACATCAACGCAAACAATCTTACCCACCAGGGTGATAGGACAATTACGAAAAAGGCTAATGGGCTAGGAGGCGTGGCCATCCCACGCTCGAAGGGTGATTGTGGAAGGGGCCAACTCGGGAGATCCGAGTTGCTTCCAAACTGAAGCGGACATCACACAGGTGGATGCCCCCTCATCAATTATACATCGAGAAACGTTAGCGTTCCAGATTTTGACTGGGATTTGGAAGGTGACGGAAGCAAGAAGTGGGGGATGTTCTGATTGATGGGCATCGAAAACAATTATTTGGTCATCAGCAGGATCTACAGTGCCCATGGAAGATAGCAGAGCCTTCTTTTGGGAAGGGCACGACTGGAGGAGTTCCAAAGTGGAAGTGGCAGCAGGAGACTGTGCCAAATCATCTACTATGCTATACGAATGAGCAGCTCGACCAGAAGTAGAATTTCGGCGTAATGTTCCCTTAGGAATCTTAGGATGAACCTCAACTTTGGGTTGAGGGATATGTAAGGGGCCATTGGATGTCGAAAGAGGCTCTGTAGAACCTGAAGAAGGGGACTAGGGGGTAGACTGAGCGGAAGTCTTGGGGTACTAGCGAGACCGAGTTTGAAGATGAAGGTCGACGGTTAGGGATGGATTAGAGTTGATCATGAGGATCTGGTAATCGGAGGAACCAGAAGGGGAAGGTTGAGTGGCGACCTCTCCATCAGCTGGTTGGGCAGCCACGAATCCTTGCTGGGGGAAAGGAGCAGTAAACACAGCCGGTTGAGTAGTGGTCACATTAGGGGGAGCATGAGGGGAGGCATGTTGTCCTCACAATGTGGCTTGAGACTCCCACATCTGCCGCATCTGTGGTAAGAGGGAAAAATCGTGAGTGTAATGTCCGTAAACACCGCAACATGAACAAGGCTTATTTGTGCGAATAGGCCTTTCAGGCTTGGGCTGAGTGCCCTGTTGCTGGTTAGCAGTTTTAGGGTCAGTACCTTGAGGATTGGGTCTACGAGTACCAGGGGTAGATCTATTTTGATTGCCTCTCCACCTTCTTTGAGAGGAAGGGGGATTAATCGCGCCCTGCTGTGCAAATACTTGCCCTGGAGGGGGCTGTAGGTGCTATTGCTGGGGTTGAGAAGGCAAGGGAGGTGGAAGTGCATATGCTGGAGGAGCTGGAGCACCAGGTTGCAGATAAGGATAGTGGTTAGGTTGGGCAAAAGGATAAGGCATGCCGTATCCTGGATACATGCTACCTGGAGGGGGAAAAGTGCTAGAGGTGCTGGCCCCTCCCGGAGGGGGACCATATCCCATAGGAGGTTGAGCATATGGATGAGAAAGGGCTCCAACGATATCGTCGACGGAATGAGATGCCCCCGGGGCGTTAGCGCCACCGGGCCTGGGGAGGTCAGGGAGGACGGTATAAACATAACCAGACTGAGCATAGATCAGGTCATATTTCAAGGCGATTTGGAGGGCGGCTTCTTCGGTTTGAGGGAAATGAGAGGCGACATCTTTGCCAATGGGAGGTAAGAGAGTGTGAAGGAACCAGTCCATATAAACCCGATCCTCGAAGGTGGGAGCGCGACATAAGCTCCGTATTCTCCTTCATTCCTGGACATGAGTGGAAAGGCGGGTTGAAGAGGTTTGACGGAAGGAGGTCAAAATCTCTGTACCAGTGTCGTATCGGAGAGGGAGTTGGAAATAAGATAAAAATTCTTTGGCAATGGTCGCAAAGGTTGTATGGGAAGAGGTGGCCTAGTCAACATACCATTTAGAAGCTTCGCCCATAAGTGTGCGTTGGAACAATCGAATATGGATGGAATCATCGGTAATGGAATTGGAGGAACACCACATGTGGAAAGATCGGACGTGGTTGGTTGGATCTTCTCCAGCAAGGCCTTCGAACTAGGGATGTCAGAGGGGAGCTTGGTTGGCATAACAGGCCAACCAACATCGTGGCGGATAGGGTCATTGGTCAACTGATTGAGATCAGGGAGGCTGAGGCCTGCCATGTAAGGGAGCAAGGGTGCAGCCGAGGTAGTTCCTGTGGCGGTTTCGCTAGTATTAGTCCCGGAATTAGGGCCGGGATTCCCGCTAGCGTTAGGCCATCCACCAGACATAGTGAAGGTGACAGGGGGAGAACCAGAAGTAAAAGGAGGACCCAATGAATCATAAGAGGAGTCGGAGTGCGGACTTGGAGGAGGACTAACTCGACGACGGCGGGACGGAGTAGTTCGACCGACCGGAAACTGAGGGTGAAGGCCAAGAAGTCTCTGGGAGGTGCGCCTTGGAGGTACAATGATGACAACACAAACACGACACAAGGGGAAGAAGAGCGACCAACAAGGGTAGGGTGCAGAATCAAGTGATTACAATGTCGAAACAAGGGCAAAAAAGGTGTCGTGTCAATTGATTTTACAATGTTTTAAAGTCTTTGCCTGGAGGTGTGAACCAGGCTCTTCTTCACTTAGGGTGAGTGTGTGGCGTGTGTTAATTTTAATTTTTAAACCCTGAAATTTTGAGAGAAAAAGAAAAAGTGTGCTGCGTAACTGAAAATAAATCTGCAGAGAACAGTATATAATGCTGAAATAACATAAAATTAACAGCTAACAATGCATCAATCTAACCCAAAAAGGCGGGTCTCCCAAAAATAGTCTAATAGAGGGAAAAAATCTAGTCAAAACACACTACAAAGAGGCCAATAGATCTAGGGCCGAAAGGGACAGGGATCTAAAGGAGAAACCTGCTGAAAAGAGGTGCAGAACATAGCCAAGAGGTAGAGGCAAGGTGGCTAGAAAAAAGGAGGAAATCAGAAAAAAGCAGAAGGAACAAGGAGGAGGCCCTAAAGGTAGATCCAAACAAAACTTCAGGAGGGGATTTGGAAGCGAGAAGAGCTGATTAAAAGGGATCTGAAAAGGAGGTATCAGATCAGAAAAAGGGGTGGCTGAAACTCTGAAAAAACAGACACCTGAAACAGTTAAAATTATTCCACAAAAAGTGGAGGGCACTAAAGCCCTAGGGGGATAGGTTCCCACTTAGATGAGTAAAAAAGATCAGAAACAGGTCTAAACGGGCTGAGACAGAGGTTGGAGAACCCTTACAGAAGCTTCAGAAAAACCCAAAAAAATTGCAGAAAAAAAGTAGAAAAACTGGCAAGTCACAGGTTCTGACCTGTTTTCTGTGCAGGTCACAGATAATGGGCTGAAAAGTGCGACCTGGAGGCCAGGTCACAGTTTTTGGGCTGAAAAGTGCGACCTGAAGCTCTGGGTGTCCCGGCGGCAGATTTTCGAAAAATTTGCCGTCTCAGTTGCGGCTAATGTCTGTCATCTGCGCAATAGGTCCAGAAACACGCGGAAGTTAGAAATTTTAATGTTTTAGGGTTTTATGTGAGAAAAAAAACATAAAAATAGGAAAAAAAAAGCTGAAAAGAAACCTTAGGGTCTGAAGTAGCTGGATATGCAGGAATATGAAAAACGACAGTGGTCATAATTGAAAACCCGTGTGGAGTCGCCAGTTGTTAGTATGAATCTTTTGTCGAAGCGTACGAAAAAATACCACTTTAGCTACGCATAACTTATAGCCCTAACATCCAATGTGGCTGCCAATATCTTCAGATATGCAGTTAGTTGATCAAGACAAGTGCTGCAAAAAACCAGATCTATGCATAGAGAGAAATTAAGCAGTAAAAATAAGGTTTTGCTCCATACATCCAATAGACAAGACAAGAACAATATCTTTTGAAAGAAATTTTGTATTAAGGGCACCTGGGAGGACAAGAAGAAGGTGTTTCCAATTCTCCTCAATGGGATGGGTTCTTGGAAGTCCTCAGCACTTCAGATCTAGTATTTGTCTCTCTTGTTGGTGTAGAAAACCCAGACAAAGATAGAACTCAAAGGGAGCTCACACAGCAAATAATGGAAAATATGACAATGATAATGGCTCAAAGTCAGACCAAGAGTTTAGATCCAGAGTGATCTAATAGGCAACAAAAGGTGAAGAATGGTAGGAAAAACTCTCCTATTTATAACAAAATATTGGGTCATTCTAGATCTTGGTGCATGATTAAAATAACATTAACCAAATCTAGATCCACCTTTTATGGAATATTTTATTATATTTGTTGGAGGGAAAAGGTATTTGACTTAGGTCAAATCCCTTTATTTGTGAATAATAAATAAATAAATGATTTATTTATCATTTTAAGGAAGTGGTTGAAGGATAATCAAATAAATAATGATTTATTTAATTATTTATGCGTGATTTAGTCATATTTAACAAGGAATATTATTTAAATAAGATTTAAATAACTATTCCTAGAAAATAATAAGATAAATAAAGATTTATCTAATTAATTTCTTTGTTTTGGGTTAAACATGACCAGGAAAATCAAACAAATATAGGTTTGTTTAATATTTCCTTTTGGGGTTTTCTGTTTAGACCATAAACAACCTAATAAATGTGTTTTATTAAGTTATTTTACATAGTGAAAGAAATTTTACTTAGGGTAAAATTGGTCTTACGTGGTGTACTTGGGTCCATCTAATGATAGTAGGTTAGATGACCAAAAAATGGTGTAACATATATCATCCATTGTCCATCACATCATCTTTAAGAGAAAATTATAAGGTTCAAGTAGTGGAGGATCACGTCGAGCATCAACAACAAGTTCTTCAACTCTTAAAGGATAATGTAAATTTGGCACAAAATTGAATGAAACAACAGCCAGATCAACATCGCAGCGAGAGAATTTTTGGTGTAGGAGACTATGTACTTTTACGACTATAACCATACAAAAAAATGTTCCTCAAGAAAGCTAAGAAGGATAATAAATTATCACCAATGTACTATGGTCCTTACAAGGTGGTTGGTACTATGGCATACAAATTGGAGCTTCCTACTTCTTCTCGAGTGGACCTAGTTTTCCATGTTTCATGCTTAAAAAAAGTTATAGGTGAAAAACTTCCAGTTCAAACAATACTGCCAGAACTTGATGAAGAAGGAAAAATCATATTGTAACCTGAAGCAGTCACGGAAATAAGAATTCAAAAACTATGGAATCGATCAATTTCAGAGTGTCTCATCAAGTGGAAGAACCTACCCACTGAAGATTTCACATGGGAGAATGAGAATTTTATACAGAAGCATCAAGAACTACTCAAGTGTAAAGGACAACAGTTTTATGAATGAGAGAGGTATGCTAGGTCCCTATATTACTAGTGTAGTCCCTTCTTATTGTTAGTGTATCCCCCTTATTGTTATCGTTGTACCCATGTAGTCCCCATATTGTTATTATTGTGCCCCATAAAATCCCACTATTTCTATTATTGTGCCCTTACATTATTACAGTTAGGCCGGATAGGATTATATTGTGATGCCATGGACTCCTATTTGTATCATCCAAGAATTTTTCATTTATGTAATGTAAATAAGGTTTCCCCTTTGAAGTGGTTGATTTATAAGGTGTTCATCTCTGTTTTCTTCTATTTTAGGAGTTGTTTTAATAAGATTATTTTCCTATTTTCCTTCACTGATGTGCTTAGAGTGGCTAAGGTGGCAACCAAAAAATTTTCTAATATTCTTAGTGATAGGCTAGTTTTTTGAGGAGATATGTTAGTGCCCAGTATGGGGTCTAATATCTCTTCCTCCCTTGTGTTTCCTTCCTTTTTCTCTTATGTTTCTTCCTCATCCTTTTCATCTCCTCCTCTTGTGTCATATTCCTCTTTATCTTATTCTTTCACTTCCCCTATTTTTAGGGTTTTTGTGTTTTTTACTTCTATCTCCATCTCCTCTTCTTCCTCTTCTTCATGTTCTCCTTCGGTCCCTTTAGTATCCCCTTATTATTCTTCCATTCCCCTCACTCAAAGACAAGAGGGAGGGGTTTTTACAGCTTTTGTACTTTTGAATTATTCCCTATCCATATCTATGAAGGTTTACCAAGGTAAAGGGAATTTCAATCTATTTAGATCATATCCTACCATAAATTTGATGAGGCAATGGTGAGCTAAGTAATGATAATTTCTCTCCCTTACCTTTTGGCTCATGTACCTGATTGAATGTAGGGGAAGTAGGGAATTCTTAGTCTCTGTTATAGAGGTAGATATCCTTGGAAACTAAGCTCATGCAGTAGTCTACAATGGTATCCAAAAGCACACTCAGTCTTTCCTTAGGCAAAATCTATTTCATTATGTGAATTTCTACTTCATCCGAAGGTTAAGGGAGGCTTTCCCTTTAGACTCCATTTTTGTTCTTAATGAATTATGCATTTGGCAGAAGGAAGCTATTTTTAGGTGCAGTGTTGGAAACCCTATATTCTCTATTCCACTTGACTCCTAGAGGCAAGGTGGCCACTCTTCTAATCAATTCAGGTGTTATGGTGATGGCTAGACCTTTGACCAGAGTTGTGGCTCTATCATCTGCTTGTGAATGCATGGTCACTACAAATTATCCATCGACCTCATCATAAAATCCCTTGAGGAGCTCGAAGAATCCTAGCCATTGACGATTCCTAAAAATATCAACCACCTGTGGGTGTAATATGATTCTCTTGATATCAGTCGGTTCCCTTCTATAAAAACCTCCCCCCATTTTATGGCTATGTTAATCAGGTGGCTGGATGGTTTTTTTCTGAGAATATTTGTGAGATGGGGTCATATAGGTTACAATTCCACACAAACTTAGAATTTGTTTATTATATGTGTTTAAGAAGTCTCTTAAAGTCTGAATTATTTTTGTCACTGTGTATAATTTTTCATCAAACAATTCCACAATTTTTTGAGGTGACATCCACTTACCTCTGAACTTTTGTGTTTTCTTCCTTAGAAGACAGTGATTTTGGGTTTCAATACCATATGTTAGTGGCCCTCATTTTAATTATAATCAATGTGCACCCTTATGTGTATTTTTATGTAGCATCAGCAGATTTCCTGTAGCACCGGTTTGCATGCAGACTTCAACCTTGGTATGGAGTTATTCTATGGATCCTGTCACTCTCCTTCTCTAACTTCTCTTGAAATTTTCAACGGAATGAAGGAGAATGATCCAAAACAACCATCTATGCCAACTTGAACTAATTTGGGGTAGAGTGGTGACTTGGAATTTGACATGGGGTTTCCTATTTTGGACTGTTGGTCCCACTCAACTTAATCATTTCTATTTTTCGAGGAAACACCTCCATCTCCTTATGAAATATATATTAACTGATTTGAAAACCCAAGTGGAATTCAAAACTTCACTTCTCTTTCACTTTAACTTAATGAGGGTGGCCAACTAGTTAATTGGCCACCTTTTTTCCTTTTTAACCTCCTTTTCTCGACGTTAATTAATTTTGGACAATAGGATGCATAGGGAGAGGGTGAAGGGAGCATACCTAAGCCTAACTGCTGCTAAGGATTTTTATAATTTCTTTGATGCAGGGAGCTAGAGCCTAGTGAAGCCCATCATTTTTTTTTCCCTCGCTGTGTTTTTTTTATACATATTTTCTGAGTGAGTTGGTTAACACTTCTATTTTCTGATTCTTTTTCAGGTGTTTCATGGAGATCCTCAAGTGCTATTGCTGGTGTGGCCTTCCTCCTATAGTAATTTGGTGGTCATCTGGAGCCATATTCATCAACTAAAACTCACCTTTTAGGCTTGTTGTTTCATGTACATGATTTCTATAAGAAGTGATCATCTTCCTGTAGCAGTCCCCTTGCTACTAATTTAGAGATCCATTTTTCTACAAAATGAGGGGAAAAAATGTAGGGATTCTAGGGATGGATATATGGAGTTAGTGGAGTGATGGAGAGATAAGGGTAGATGTCCCATGTCAAGATGTAGGTGGCCTAGCTCATAGTGGAAAAAAGGAAGGTTTAGAGAGTGAATACTTATGCATGGAGTGGAGTGGCGGTTAGGAGTGGTAGGTATGGGAAAGAAATGATTTTCATGCTTTTATTGAAGGTTAGTTGTCCTTGAGTGAGCTTCATTTCTCTCAGATGGATTTTCTGAAGAAGTACCAGATTTCCTGTAGCACTACAAGAAATCCTATAGAATCTTAGGTCATCGTGTAGCACTACAAGAAATCCTATAGAATCTTAGGTCATCGTGTAGCACTACAAATAATAGGAAAAACATGTGAATTTTTCTCACTTTAAGGGATAAATGGGTGCATGGATGCATGTTGGGGTTGATCATGAAGTGGATAGGTAGAGGAGAGAGAGAATAGAGGAAGAAATTTTCTCCTCTTTGTTTAAATTTCCCTTGATCAACAACCTGCAACACAGAAATAAGTGAGTGTATAGGTGTTGTTTTCATCTTTTTCTCTTTTTTTTTTTGGAAGACATGTGGGCTACCTCCATAGAGGTTTTCAACCGACATTACTGCCTTTGGTGCCTCAAAGAGGTTTTCAGCCAAGGATCTTTTATTTCTTTATTTTTTCCTTTTTTCTGCTCTAGGATTGCCTCATGTAGGTTTTCTACCCACGAGTTTGCGTTGGATACATCAGAGAGGCTTTCATCCATGCCTCTTTATTTTTTTTGTTTTATTTAATTTTTTTTCCAAGAAGGGGAGGTGCTGGAAACTATGGAGATTCCAATAAAGTCAACCCTAGATATGGGCTTCTTATACAGTTTGAGCTTATAAAAATTGACAAATAGTGGGATCATCTCCTCATCTATGGTTATGATATGAACAACCCCATTGTCATAGAATTTTCCACTTGGTAAGGTCCCATACATATTGTCATTAGTTTTCATTTTAAATAATTTAACCTGGAGTCATAGAATAACACCCAATATCCTTCTTGAAATGTACTTCATTTTATCTGGTTCTCATGCCAAACCTTCCTTTGTTGCTAAATTACCTCTCTGTCAAGGAGAGATTTCATTCTGAACTCATCCAAACCATTTAACTATCGAAACCATTCTGGTTGGGCCTTTACGATGTCTAGGTCTTACATAAATTCTATTTTTAGGGTTTTCTACTTAGACTCAATGGAAATCAAAGCTTTCTTCCCATAAACTAATTCATAAGGAGTAAACCTTGTGCTTGTATTACAAGTGTTATTGTAAGCCCAAGTGGATTTAGCCAATCTGTCTGCCCAATATTTTCTACTACTGCTCACAACCTTGGCGAGGATATTCTCCAAGTCTCTATTTTTCACTTCCATCGAGCCATTAGCTTGAGGATGTTAGGTAGGGGAAGTGCTGTGCTTTATCTTGTGCTGCCTTAAGATGTTTTCAATGAGATGACATGTAAATTGAGCCCCCTGATCGGTGACTACCTGTCTGGGGTATCCAAACTTGTATAACACATTATCTCTCATAAACTCAACTACCTTCTCCTCTATTGGTACCTTTATAACCCTTTTTTTAGCCCACATGGTCATCTAATCAGTGCAGACTATGATATACCTCTTCTGCCTGGATGGTGGATCGATGGGTCCAATGAAGTCCATGCCCGATTTTTCATATGGATCTAGATCCACCTGAGGGTGCAAAGGCATTTCATCCTTCGGTGTAGGTCTCCCCATCCTTTAGAATCGGTCACATCTACTAGTGTATCTCCTCGCATCTTGGTGGAGGTTAAACCAATAGTAACCTTCCTGTATTGCTTTGAAGGTTGTGTTTCTTGCAACAAAGTGGCCCCCACAAGGACCATAATGACATTATGAGAGGATGTCAAAAAAATATTCCTCCCTGACACAAATTTTGAGAATTTGGTGAGGACCCAACTTGAAGACATTTCCACAAATCTAGGTGAAAGGGGTGCCTTTTCTGATAGTCTTTCTCTTCTCCCTCGATGAAAGGTTTGGAGTGAACTTTTCAGCAACCAAGTAGTTAGCTATTTCAGCAAACCAAGGTGAGAGTGCTAAGATAAAAAATAGGTGTTCATCAGGAAGTTGATCATCCACCATCCCTTCCTCATCTGTAGGTATATTTAGTCTAGATAACAAATCTGCAACCACATTCTCCTTTTATAGTTTATCAACAATTGTTAAGTCAAAATGCTAAAATAAGAACAAGCATCTAATTATTATAGCATTAACACCAGGTTTTTCCATTAAGTACTTTATGGCTACATGGTCAGTATATAAAAAGTCTGATAATTGGTAATATAATGCCTAAATGTTTTTAAGGAATGGGCAATGGATAAAAGCTCCTTTTCTGTGATAGTGTATTTAAGTTTAGCTTTGGAGAAATTCTTGCTAATGAAATAGATTGCATAGTGTAATTTGTCTTCTAACTACCCCAAATATGCCCCCACATCTTTTTTTGATGCATATGTGTGGATGTGTAAAGGAAGAGCCTAGTTTGGACCTCAGAGAATGGGGGAAATGACTAGCTTTTCCTTAATTAGCTAAGAAGCTTCTTAACACAGAACGGACCAAAAAACTCAAAAAAATTGGCCAATAATCCTAATAATGGCAAAGCCAATTTGCTGAAATATTTAATGAGCCTCCTATAGTAGCCATCCAAACCTAGGAAAATTCTGACATCTATCTTCTTTTTAGAAACAAACAAGCATTTTATGATGGTGATTTTGTTCGAGTCTACCTATATTTCTTCTTGCTCTTTTGAGTGGCCCAGGACTCTTTCTGCACTTTTTAAGAATTCACAATTTTCCATAAGCAGGGATAGATGCATTTCAATGCACCTGATTAGCAATTTTCCAAAATTTGTGAGATCTTCTCAGAAATCATCCCTATAAGGTGTGAAATCGTGCATGTGGATTTTGACAGCGACATGGAATAGTTCAAAAAAAATTCTTAAAACTTCTCTCTTGAAAGTAGTTCGAGCATTGCATAGCCCGAAGGGAAGGACTCTGTAAGCGGAGGTGCCCCAGGGACATGTGAAAGTAGTCTTGTCTTGGTCCTAAGGGGTAATTTCGATCTGGTTATACCCACTAAACTCATATAGGAAAGAAAATAACTGCAAGGCCATCTGGGACATGATCTATAAAGAACAAGGGGAAATGGTCCTTCTTAGTAGCTTTGTTTAGTTCCTGGTAGTCAACACAGATTCACATTTTCCATTCTTATTTGGGAGTAGGACAAGAGGAGACACCTACTCTCTTTCTGATATGGGATGGATGAAACCTACGTCCAATAATGTCTGCAATTATTCTTTCACTATGTCCTTTAGAGCTGGGTTCATCCTCCTTTTGGTTTGGGGAACATGCTTGCATCCTTTTTTAATGTAGATATGATGTTTCCACATCGAGGGATGCACCCATTTCATGCCTTTGCAGTCCCGAGAAAATGCATCAAGGTTTTGTTTCAAGAGTTGGCATAGGTTCTTGTCTTCTTTAGCTGAGAGTGATGAGTTAATTTTTAGAGATTTTGATGGGCCAAATTGCACAACCTTGGTGGTTTCAGAGGTTAAATCAACTGAGTGCAGCTCCATCCCAGGGTGGCTATTCATTATCGTTGACTAAGTCATCGAGTGGACTGTCATTAGGGGGATGGTTCTGAATGATGTGGTTGATGAGCTCATCCTCATCAGGTTTTGCCCCTGTAAGAACAAAATCTATCGTACAAAGTAGGTAGGGCATGGTGTTTTATAATTCATATTTTAGTTCTTCATCCTCCAACCAGAAAGGTAGGTCATGCTCAATAGAAGACTAGGCGGGAGGATATAACACTAGCTGTTTAGACAAGGGCCCATTATTTATAGTCTGTTGGGAAAAATACAAAGAGGGGGGGTGAATCAGTATTTAGTGCAGACAATAAAACTTTGTTATTTCTTTCTTAAAAACCCATACGCTACTTTCCTTCATCCAAATAGCATATATACGCAGATTTTCTTTACAGAACTCGCATATATCCAGTGATCTAATTATGCATTTAGTTCTTGAATTAGATCATTGCATTACTCATTCATCAGATGTTTTAGAAAACAGTAAACAGATGTAAAAAGAACAGAATAATCATCACACATAAGCAACACACATGAACACCAGGATTTTTAGGTGGAAACCCAATTCGGGAGAAAACCACCGCTGCCGTCATCTCAGTCTTGAATCTTTATTATTAAGAAAAATTCTTACAACATGTACTGGTGCAGACTCATACTAGCACGCAGGCACCCACCTGCAGAAGGTTACAACCTTCTCTCGTTTACCAGCCTCTTCTGGAAGGGAGCTACAATCCCCTTCTTCTCATTTACCAGCCTCTCCTAGAAGGGAGCTACTACCCCCTGATATAAGAACCAACTTCTACTGACAGAAAGCTTCTACATACATACTGAAGGTTTCAACCCTCAGATCCACTGCAGACCACGTTTCATCAATTTTCATACTGGATCAAACAACTCTAACACAACCCTTCACTTATCTATAAACATACTTTGCCCAATGCTTCAAACAGAACAGTGAAACCACTGTAACCAGAATATCAGAGATAACCCAGACTACAGAATGGATATCCAGAATCACATTCAACCTTGAGCAAATATAAGTTCAGATACCATACGCGCCTTTGTTTAAACAGATCCGCATATACACGCGCTTTTCACGAAATGAACCCGCGTATACATCTGTGCATTTTTCAGAACAACTTTAACTGCCCATACGCGCCTTTGTTTAAATAGATCCGCGTATACACGCGCTTTTTATGAAATGAACCTGCGTATAGATCTATAAAAGATAATATTTGCAGAGCAGACCAGATCTATGAACTAACCCAGATTTCTTCAATTACTTCAACAGATTTTGCGCCAGGTCTTCGTCACTTCTTTTCAGATCATCCAAGAGATTCACCATTTCTAGATCTAGAGATATTGAAACTTCATGATGTTCATAGATGCATCATAGATTCAGATCTATCAATTAAGAGCAGAGTTCAACCATGCAGATATACTTCAGAGTGAAGTATTCGTTAAAGCCCAGACACATGCACACCCTTTGCACAATGATTTTCTTCTCCTTATATAGGTTTACCCTTTATCAATACCATGAGCCAAAACCACACCACTTCTGATGGTATTCCTGGATGGGATCAAATAGACAGCCCAGCGCTCAATACAATGGGTCAATACCATGGTAGTAACCCTTGGTTTTACACTTTTATAGCACAATTGAGCATATGCGACTTGGCACGTACTTTCCCGCGTGCATACGCTACTTCTACTAGACAAACCCATGTATGCCTTGAGACACACTTTTCATCATTGGTCTAGCACATCCTGGAATTCCTTTCATCATTACATCTGAGCTGCTCTGTAGACACATCAGATTTACATCATTAATTAGTATATCAAGTCAATTTCCATCAACTACAACTTTCATCAAGTAGGTTGCCATCATCTTTATTAAGTGGGTTGCCATCAAGGACAACACTCTGCATTATATTGCCAACAATCTCCCCCTTTGGACTTGATGGCAACCATGATGGTGTTTGATCACAACAGATAGATACATTAAGCATAATGATATTCTTCCCCTATTCAAACACCATGTCACTCTCCCCTTTTGACATCAAGGGAAAAGGGCGGATCAATACCAGCACAAGGTTTTTCTTCTCATGTCGAAAAAAGAGTGCTGTAAATCTGATGTGCACTGAAGTTGCCATGCTCCCCCTGAGTTCATGCCGGATCTTCAAACATGTTTTGCAATGAATTTTATGAAGGACTCATACTTACATCAAAGATCCAACCAAGTGGATTTACATATGAGACTCAAGTACCCAACCAAGTGGGTTTACACATGTTGACTCAACTACCCAACCAAGTGGGTTTACACATTTGAACAAGTCCTTACAAGACTGAATATTACAATTTTTACATCATAGGTCTCAACATGACCTTTTCATCAAATTACAAATATGACTTTTCATGACCAAAACCAGAAAGACCTCAAGAGAGAGATCATATTACAGAACCATCATAATGCCAACAATGCATTATACTCAGCAAGGCTAATGCTCCCCCTGAAGATGTGCATCCAATGCATCCTTTCCATATGACCAAAGCTCCCCCTTTTCTTGTGCATCCTGAACACTTTCAACATCAAATCATCAAGGCATCTTCACCCAAAATCAGAGAATGAAATAGAAATATAAGAGCCAAAATACCACTAGAGACTTCAAAAATCATCAGAGATACCAAAAAGCACCATAGCTTGTGCTGAAGAAATGCTGACCCAGAAAAATTGTCAGCAACCACACATACGCGGTTTTCTGTGTATGGACTCGCGTATATACGCGACTGTCTTTCAGGAAACCCACGTATCCAAATTAATCTTCAGAATTTTAATCAGATCTGATCCTCTGCATGGAAGAGACTACTCCCAGCTTCTGTCTGAGATATTCGAACGCTTCCCTGGGTAGAGGTTTGGTAAATATATCAACAACTTGTTCTTTGGAGGGAACATACTCCAACTTCACCTTTTTTTCAAGCACTTGTTCACGTAAGAAATGATACTTGATGGGAATGTGCTTGGTCTTGGAATGCATAACAGGATTCTTTGAGATACTGATGGCACTTGTATTATCACACATAATGGAAATAGGAGGTGAACATTTGATTTGGAAATCTTGTAAGGTTTTCCTCATCCAAAGAAGTTGAGTGCAACATGATGCGGCAGCCACATACTCTACTTCTGCTGTAGATAAGGCAATAGAGCTTTGCTTATTGCTGAACCAAGATACTAACCGGGGTCCCATATAGAATGCACCACCACTAGTGCTTTTCCGATCATCAACATTTCCAGCCCAATCTGCATCAGTGTAAGCATGAAGAGTAAGATCAGCATTCTTTGGATACCATAGTCCAAAGTCTTGAGTTCCTTGCGGATATTTGAATATTCTTTTCACAGCATGAAGGTGAGTTTCTTTTGGATTAGCTTGGAATCGTCCAACAATCCCAACTGCATGCATAATGTCGGGTCTAGTCCCAGTGAGATAAAGAATACTTCCTATCATAGATCTGTAATCTGGTTGGTTCACCATGGGAGAATCATCATGAGAACTGAGATTACATCTGGTTATCATTGGTGTACTTACAGGTTTGCACTCTTCCATGCCATACTTCTTCAAAATTTTCTTAAGGTATTTTTCTTGTGATAAGAATATACCATCTGCAATTTGATGCACTTGCAAGCCAAGAAAGAATGTCAGTTCCCCAAGTAAAGACATTTCAAATTCTTGCTGCATTACAGAAGCAAATTTCTGACTCATATATTCTTCATTACTTCCAAAAATGATATCATCAACATATACAACCACAATCAATAGTTTATCATTTTCAATTTTTGTGTATAATTTGCTATCAGCAGACCCCTTTGAAAATCCTTGTTGATGAAGATATTTGTCAAGGCGATAATATCATGCCCTTGGAGCTTGTTTGAGACCATATAGAGCCTTTTTAAGTCTACAAACAATATTTTCATCATTTCCCAAAATGAATCCTTCTGGTTGTTCTATATAAACTTCTTCTTCTAGATCACCATTGAGAAATGCAGATTTAACATCCATTTGATAAACTTTGATTTGTTGAAAACTTGAAAAAGCAAGAAACATTCTTACGGCTTCAAGTCTAGCTACAAGAGAAAAAGTTTCTTCAAAGTCTATACCTTCTTGTTGAGTATACCCTTTGCAAACAAGTCTAGTTTTATTTCTTATGACATCCCCATTTTCATTTAACTTGTTTTTGAATATCCATTTAGTTCCAATGACATTTTTGTTATGAGGTCTTGGTACTAATTCCCAAGTGTCATTTTTTTCAATTTGATCAAGCTCTTCATTCATGGCTTGAACCCAACATTCATCTTTGCTAGCTTGATTGACATTGTGTGGTTCAATGGTGGATAGAAATTCCTTATAGCTAGAGGATCCTACAAGAGTCCTTCTTGTTTGTACACCTGATGCCTTATCTCCCAAAATCTGAGATTCTGGATGATTCTTTTGAACATATCTGGAAGGAGCCTTTTCAAATAAATCATCTTCAGGTTCTTCATTGGATCCACTGTCTATATCATTCCTATTTAATGTAGAAGGACAATAGTCACCATCATCTTCTTCCGTTGTTTTTTTTTCTTCTTTAGGGGCTGCAGGAGACTCATCAATGACAACATCAATACATTCAACAATCTTTCGAAGCCTTTTATTGTAAAATTTGTATGCTCTGCTTGTAGATGAGTAACCAAGAAGTATTCCTTCATCTGATCTAGGTTCAAACTTGCCAAGATTTTCATCATTATTTTTTATAAAGCATTTACTTCCAAAAACTCTAAAATGCTTCACAGAGGGAGAGTTACCATACCAGAGTTCATATGGAGTTTTGTCACTATTTACCCGGACATGTGCCTTGTTGAGAATGTTTGCTGCTGTATGTGCTGCTTCTCCCCAGAAAATGTCAGGTGTTCCAGAATCATCAAGCATAGCTCTAGCCATTTGTTGAATTGTTCTATTCATTCTTTCTGCTACGTCATTTTGTTGTGGAGTGCCAGCTACAGAAAACTGTCTTTTTATGCCATGTTGTTCACAAAATTCAAGAAATTCATTTGATGTATATTCTCCTCCTCGATCAGATCTAAGACACTTGATTTTTAGATCTAATTCATTTTCCACCAATGCTTTGAAAATCTGAAATTTTTCAAATGCTTCATCTTTGTGTTTAATCAACCCAATCCAACACATTCTAGAGAAATCATCAATAAATAAGATATAGTATTCTTCCCCACGTGGTGACCTTTTCCTCATAGGTCCACATATGTCAGTATGAATGAGTTCAAGAGGCTTACTTGATGATCCTTCTTTGGCATTAAATTTTACTCTGGTCTGCTTACCGAATTGGCAAGATTTGCATATGATACTCTCTGGTAGAGTAATATTGGGAAGACCACGAACAGCATTAAGTCTGCTTGATTTGTTGATTTGAGAGAAGCTTAGATGCCCCAACCTTCTATGCCATAGCCAGTTTTCTGAAGATTTAATCAAGTAACATTGTTCTTTGCAGTTCTTTAATACATACAGGTTACTTGGAGTTCTTTTTCCTTTTATAATAGTTTTACCTGTATCAAGATCACGAACCACACATTCTTTTGAACTAAATACAACTTCAGTTCCTTGATCACACATTTGACTTACACTTAACAGGTTATGTCTTAATCCATCCACATACATGAAATCATTAGCCATCACCTTTTCTTTTAGAAATACAGACCCTTTTCCTTTAATTACAGCAGGGGTATCATTTCCAAATGTAACTTTCTTTTCCTTTTCTAGAGCATTATATGCAAGAAGTTTTCTTTTGTCACCTGTCATGTGTCTTGAGCATCCACTATCAATGTACCATTGATTTTCTTCACCTTCTGTAAATAACTCTATCCCACAATTTTCAACCTGTAATTCCTTCTTTTTCCATACTTTGGAACTTGAAGGAAAATCCTGTTTTGGCTGGACTTTGCTCCTGCATTCAGATTCTAAATGGCCAAAGTTATTGCAATAAGTACATTCAACTTCATTTTGAAGAGGAGAAAATTTGTTATAGGTGTTCTTCTTTGGTTCAATATCCATCCTTTTCTTTCTTGCTTCTCTTGTCATGATGGTTTTATAGGCAACACATTGAACGACTTTATGACCAAAATTGTGACATGAGAAACATTGTCCATTGAAGTAGAAATTTTTGCGATCATGAAATCTTCTATTTGAATTTACCTGTTGGTTGTAGCTTCTTTGAAAGACATCCCTGTTAGTGTTCCTTGAATTGTGATGATCATGCTTTACCTTTAAAGATTCTTTATTCCCTTGCTGAGTGGCTGAATGTAGTAAACCAATTGTAGCTGCTTTTAGATAATTTGGTGCTGAAACCTGAGAGGATTCTCCGGTATATCCAAGACCTGTCTTTATAAGAGGAGAACATTGTACCTTGATAATCTCATCTAAGGTTTCAGATCCTTTAGCAAATCTAAGATTCAGAGCCTTTACTTTCTCAGATTCTTCTCTTTGACTTACCACTTCACATTCTAATTTCTCAATGTGTTTCTTTGCTTCTTCAACCTGCTTTTCCAGAGTCTCTATGGTTATTTTCTTTTCTTCTAAGAGAATTTTACATTCTTCTAAGCATATTTTGAGTTGATTGTTTTCTTCAAGGAAATAATTGTCCTCTAGAGAATCCACAAAAGTATCATTTTCATCTTTAGATTCAAATGCCATGAGAAGTCTAAGATTTTGTTCACATTCTTCCTCACTATCAGAGACCCCATCACTGTCTTCATGAGTGTAGTAACTTTTGCTAGACCGGTGCTTATTCCTTCTTGCTAGTTCCTTCCCTTTTGCATATGTTTCTTTATAAGGACACTTAGCAGCATAATGACCAACTCTTCCACAATCAAAAGATTTGAAAGGAAGCTTACCTCTGAACCGTCCTGTGCCAAGTTGAAGTTTCTTTACAAAATTTGCCTCATCTTCTTTTGAGATATATCCAGATCCTTCTGCTTTTTGAACTTCTTTCCCTTTTGTAGAAGCTTTAAAAATAGCTTCTTTGACTTCAGATGGTCCTCCTCTCCTCATTTCATATGCAGTCAGTATGCCATGAAGTTGCACCACAGTAAGAGTTTGAAGATCCTGTTTTTCTTCAAGAGCAGAGACTTTTGATTCAAATTTTGCTGTTAGTGATCTTAAGATTTTCTCAACCAAAGTAGATTCTGCTATTGTTTCTCCCAGGTTTCTCATATGATTGACAATATCATCAAGACGTAAAAAGAAACTAGCAATACTCTCATCATTATGCATTCTCAAGTTTTCATATTCAATTCTGAGAGTTTGGAGTTTTGCACTTTTTACCTTTGCATCACCTTCATAACTTAGGATGATTTTGTCCCATATTGCCTTTGCTATATTTAGCTGCATAACCTTGAAAAATTCTGATTCAGTTAGACTTCCCAATAGTGCATTGACCACCTTTGCATTTGTTTCATAATTCTTCTTTTCCTTCGGATCTGTTGGTACTGCGGCTGGATATTGATATCCTTTTTCAACAATGGCCCATATATCTGCTCCCATAGACTGAAGATAGGATCTCATCCTTATTTTCCAGAAGATTAAATTGCTTTCTTTAAAGAGCAGAGGCTTGATAGATGCTATTCCATCTTGATTTCTCATCTTGCTTGATCTTCCTTCTAGCGGCTAAGCTTTTTCAGAAGGACCTCCTATGATACCAATTGTTGGGAAAAATACTGAGAGGGGGGGGTGAATCAATATTTAGTGCAAACAATAAAACTTTGTTATTTCTTTCTTAAAAACCCATACGCTACTTTCCTTCATACAACTAGCGTATATACGCGGATTTTCTTTACAGAACTCGCGTATATCCAGTGATCTAATTATGCATTTAGTTCTTGACTTAGATCATTGCATTACTCATTCAACAGATGTTTTAGAAAATAGTAAACAGATGTAGAAAGAACAGAATAATCATCACACATAAGCAACACACATGAACACCATGATTTTTAGGTGGAAACCCAATTCGCGAGAAAACCACCGTTGCCGTCGTCTCAGTCTTCAATATTTACTATTAAGAAAAATTCTTACAACATGTACTGGTGCAGACTCATACTAGCACGCAGGTACCCACCTGCAGAAGGTTACAACCTTCTCTTGTTTACCAGCCTCTTTTGGAAGGGAGCTACAACCCCCTGCTTCTCATTTACCAGCCTCTCCTGGAAGGGAGCTACTACCCCCTGATATAAGCACCAGCTTCTACTGACAGAAAGCTTCTACATACATACTAAAGGTTTCAACCCTCGGATCCACTGCAGACCACGTTTCATCAATTTTCATACTGGATCAAACAGCTCTAACACAACCCTTCACTTATCTATAAACATACTTTGCCTAATGCTTCAAACAGAATAGTGAAACCACTGTAACCAAAATATCAGAGATAACCCAGACTACAGAATGGATATCTAGAATCACATTCAACCTTGAGAAAATATAAGTTCAGATACCATACGAACCTTTGTTTAAACAGATCCGTGTATACACGCGCTTTTCATGAAATGAACCCACATATACATATGTGCATTTTTCAGAACAACTCTAACTGCCCATACGCGCCTTTGTTTAAACAAATCCGCGCATACATGCATTTTTTATGAAATGAACATGCGTATATATCTATAAAAGATAATCTTTGCAGAGCAGACCAGATCTATGAACTAACCCAGATTTCTTCAATTACTTCAACAGATTTTGCACCAGGTCTTCATCACTTCTTTTCAGATCATCCAAGAGATTCACCATTTCTAGATCTAGAGATCTTGAAACTTCATCATGTTCATAGATGCATCATAGATTCAGATCTATCAATTAAGAGCAGAGTTCAACCATGCAGATATACTTCAGAGTGAAGTATTCATTAAAGCCTAGACACATGCACACCCTTTGCACAATGATTTTCTTCTCCTTATATAGGTTTACCCTTTATCAATACCATGAGCCAAAACCACACCACTTCTGATGGTATTCCTGGACGGGATCAAATAGATAGCCCAGCGCTCAATACAATGGGTCAATACCATGGTAGTAACCCTTGGTTTTACACTTTTATAGCGCAATTGAGCATACGCGACTTGGCAAGTACTTTCCCGCGTGCATACGCTACTTCTCCTAGACAAACTTGCATATGCCTTGAGACACACTTTTCATCATTGGTCTAGAACATCCTAGAATTCCTTTCATCATTACATCTAAGCTTCTCTGTAGACACATCAGATTTACATCATTAATTAGTATATCAAGTCAGTTTCCATCAAGTACAACTTTCATCAAGTAGGTTTCCATCAAGGACAACTCTCTGCATTATATTGCCAACATAGTCATGTTTACATCCTAAAAGATGAAATAAGCATCGACATTGGCTAACGAGGGTATTCCTAAAAAGATATGATATCCATTAAAATTTATTTTTGGCTAGAGGATAAGGAAATCTATAGAGTACTCCCAATAGTCGATTGAAACTATAACATTGTTAACAATGCCTTCCAGAGATATTGTGGATCGGTCTGAGAGTTGTAGAACGATCGTGGCTTTCCTCAAAGTCACTTGGAGGTTGAATTTAAGCATAGTTTCCTTGGTAATTACATTTATGGCAACCTTGAGATCAATTAGAGTATTGGGGACTATGACACCATTGATGTGCACATCTACTACTGGACTACCAGGGTCCAGGTACTTTGGGAATATCACCCTTCCTAACATTAAGTCAAGCATTTGTCCCACTACACTGACGGTGGGGGTCTCTTTCTTCTTTATCCCAAGTTACTTAAAGAAAATTTTCTTGATGAGCCTATTTTAAATAGGAACATCCTTAATGGCCTCAATAAGGGGTATGTTCACACAAAACATTTTCAATTCTCCTAGAAGTTCAATATCCTCTTGGGTGTTCTGAATAGAGTGGATCAAGCACTTAGGAAAAGGAGGTTGTTGGACCTGAGTGTTACTCCCTTCCTTTTCCTCCTCACCATATGCAAGTGGAGATGGAGGATGACAGTTCGGGATTACTCTTCCCAACCTAAGATTTATCTCATGTGTCTCCATAGCATAACCTGGATATGATGTATCTCCACTGTAAAACTGTTGTGTATACCTGTTGTTCGGGTTCATATTGGACTAGGAAGGAATCTCAAGTAGCTTAGGTGGAGGTGAATGGATGAGTTCAGGTTGAGGTTAGGGTAGAGGCCGCAAGGTAGGTGTTTCACTATGTTGGGGCCTTCACCCTTGTGATGGGTTTCTCCACTAAGGTGGTTCATGAACATATTTCTGGAGTAGTTGGTTCACAGGATGCAGGTTTTATGGAGGGTTGTAAGGCTAAGTAGGAGGTGTACACCATGATGGAGGAGTGGAGGTGTATGAAGACTTCATAGGTGCATTCTGATTGGTATGATAGTAGGAGTAAGGTGCACCTTGCATACCCTACTGACATGACCGAGGCCCTTGAGGCCTTCCCTGATTTATGAAACATAGTTTCTTGGGTCCTAATTCATATAATTTATATACAAAATTGAGCCCATGTAAGGGACATGTATCTATGCCAAGATTCTCTTCACAGAATAAGAAAACCTCTATTACATTTACTCAACATTCGTTCTGAGGGTGTCTTCTTGTACATCTATGGCAGAATAGAGGCAAGGCCCTTTTTTCTTCCTCTTTATTCCTCTTTATCTACATTGTGTCCATTTTCAAAGGAAAGGTGTGCAACATCTCACTTTTTCAGTCCTATAACATATTTCCAATCTCATGATTGATGGATGTGGGAGAGGAAGGGGTGTTGGTCATGCTCTGGATAGCTCTATCTTTCTTCCTAGCTGCCCTAGAGTGGTTACTAAATTAATTTTTTATGTCCTCATAAGGAAGCTGGTAGATATCTCCTCCTAATAAAATATTAAGGGTTTATATCACCTCCTCCTGAATCCCTTAGAGAAGTACCATTTTAAGTGATCCGGGATCAAGGGTGTAGTTGGCTCATTTATATTTTAGCTGGAATATTTCTTCATAATATTCTAGGGACTCATCAGTTCCTAGAGTCATCCTAAATATTTCCTCTTTGGATTTTTTGGATTTACAGTAGTCCCTGCATTTTTTGATAAAGGAATCTTGCATCTCTTCCCAAGTGGTGATTTTTTTCCCAGCAAAACCCATGAACTAGCGCAAGGCTACAACCTTGAGGGTGGATGAGAACAATTTCAACATTTGGTCATGTGAGGTATAGTCATATGTCCTACAGACAACAAAAAATTCATACATGAAGGTGTCGGGATCCTCAGAGGTAAGTCCATGGAAATGTGGAAGGGTTGGGGAACTCATGCTCTTCATCCTAGTTTCCCCATCTATTTCTCTAATGGGAAAGAATCCTTGGCTCCCAGTCTCAGCGATGTCTTGAATTGGTGAAGCAGGTTCCTTAGGTGAAGCAAGTTCCTCTTCCTCTATAATAGGTTATTCAAAGTTTTTAAGTGACTCACCTATAATGTGTTCAACCTCATAGTCACCGAAGAATATTGAAGGGTGACTGTGTGGGGATGTGCAGGTTTTTGGTAAAAAATTCCTTAGTTGTCCCTACTCCTATTAGGCATGCAAGTCAGATTGTTTTTGTATTTTTTAATATTTTGGAACTGAATGTAAAAGAAAAAATATAAAATAATGCTAAAACATAATCAAAGAATCTACTTAGACACCTCCCTGGCAAAGATGTCAAAAAGTGGTGAGCCCTGGTATTGCACCAAAAGTGCTAACACTCCTAGAGGCTATTCTACTTTTCTTTATCATCCCACGGTTCATAGAAACATGGAGGTGATAGGGCTATATACACAACATATCCGTTGTACTCATGCCATCTTCTTCTAAGTCCTACTATGGGGTGTTACTACTAGGGTTGATCCTAGGGAATGAAGTCTATCACACATCTTAATGAAACCTAAGAATGGAAATAAATCATAATGATTAATCTATCAACAAGAAAGAAACTATTCTACTACATAAATACTCATCTAGATGTTTTCAAGAAAGGAAATCCACAATTTAGGCTAATTCAAGAAATATATTTAAACTAAGCGGCATTCATAAAGTAAATTTTAGAATTCAAATTGCAGAAAGAGATATTAATCTAAGAAAATAGTGGGCCAAATTGCTGACGAAAATCTAGCTACTGCATGGTAGACTGCTATGGCTAATAATGCATCTATTAATGAGCTAAATATGCTTGTAAATACTCTATTTTGCAGCAAAAGAAGGAGGCCTTGAGGTGGATTAAGAAGTTCTTGGACTCATGGTTTCAGAGCTGAAGGTGTATTGGAGGTTGTGGAAGGTCTAGGTGAGGAGAAAGAGAGGTTTTATGTTGAAGAAGTGGCTGAGTGGTGCTGCTACAGGATTTTCTACAAGATGTCTTGAAACGTTGCAGGAAATAGATCGAGGGTAATTTGAGGCCAGAAATGGTGAGGAAATGGGTAGAAAAGGTTGAATTAAGGTGGGCATAGGTGGGTGGAAGGAAACCAACCCTTTGGGAAATCTCAAAACGTCTTTCAAATCTTGTCTTGTACCCCTAGGGTGGCTCTCAACGTTGTGCTGAAGATCTCAAAAAAATAGAGCTGAAGATGATTGGGTTGAAATTTGTTTGGTGAAGCGTAGAAACTAAAGCTAAGGATGTTGGTGGAGTCCTCCTCTACTGCTCTACTCATATGTGCAAGAAAACTACATGTTCATGAGTTTATCACTAACAAATCTATGATGAGAATGGTGGAAAATATAGTTGAATTAAAAAAAACCTACCTATGCATTTGAAACAAAAATCTAACTCATCATTCACAACATGTTCATGGTAAATAAAGAAACCTATCTATTCTTTCCAAGAAATCATAAACTTAAAGAAATTTGGGCCTGTGGTGATGATCTACCCACCTCAGGATCCAATGAAAGAGGTGATAGAGGGAGGCTTTAACAGACAACGTTGAAGTTTTATATGCTATTTACTATGACCTGAAAGAGTCTAGCAATAGCTACATGAAATGGAAGAAAAATAAAAACAGCAAGATGAAATGTAAAAAAACTAACTACAACACATAAAATAAACTAACTACAATGGAAATGAAAGGAAACACAAATACATAAGAGATACTGAGCCAAATGGACTTGGCCCTAACCCACAATATCATCTCTCTAAAGCTAAATTAGCAAAGGAGAAAATGAATACTCATTTTATTGCATGACCAATCTCATTACATAACATATGAAAGACATAAAATGTCTATTACAAGTGCTAAGAGTGCTCTAGCTATCTCCAAAAATCAAATCCTAATGATCTCTTGCTCTACCCTATTTATCCTGAAGGGTAGCTACCAACATCTCCTTAAAAAGTAGGTGATTTGTCGTCTTGGACTTCGAGATAAGTGGAACTTTCAATCTCTTAATCTTCCACTTGCTTGGCTGCCTTTGATTTCAAGTTGTTGGAGTAGAATCTTGAGGTTCCCTTGCTTGCCTTTAGGAGTTAAGGAGGTCGTCAACGCTCCTATAATAACTCCTTTCTGTCTACTCTGAGCTTTGATGGCACAATCTTAAGAGAAAATTACATATCTTCATGATTATCCTACATTTAAACCATATTAGGCATTCGAAGTATGATAAACCTTAATTCACCAACTACACTAAGCAACATATGACCATAACGAAATTAAATGTGAATAAGAGAGACTACAAAGGCTAAAAATGTATAAATAACCCTTTAAAATATACCTAATGATGGTGCTCATTAGGCATTGTGTATCGAAACCTCTCAAAAAATAAAATAAAAAGGCTCGATAGTCAGAGGAAAGGTCGCCCTCCCATGTTTCAACGTGTAATATTACAAATTAGGAAAAACTGGAATATAGCACATAAAATTGAAAAATGTAGTGAAATATCAACACATCAAATAAGAGCAGGTCATAGAGCCATTTTATTAGCCAATATAGCATAAATGTATACGAGAGCTTGAGGAAAAAGACACTCAAGCTAGGAAAAACAAGCCTCTAGGGACCCAATACATGAAATATGAAGAAAAACTGCTATACAATAATGTCGGAGGCTAAGACAATGCAGTTTGTGTTGGGGATAAATTCTGCAGTAAATGAAATTACATGGATCTACTAATATGGTGCTTAGAAAATGTTGAGATCAGATATCTAGGCTTTCTAGTGCAATTCTATGACAACCGAGCAAGGGTTTCCCGAAATACACAAAATGAAAAAATAAAAAAATAAAGCCCTAAGGCTGAATAATGCTCTGCAACTAGATAAATGATAGGAGGTGGTTCATATGATATAGAAATGGTTGATACTCCTCTAATAGATCTCCTTGATGGAGGGTTGCTCCCCTCACCGGAAATCTAACACACAAGCTTGGGCACTAAGCCCTCCACTGCAACTACCCTGCAATATAACGTAGTTTCTGAAGGAGACTTCACTATATATGTTGGAAAAAACATCGCATGATTTCAGATGGTGAAATAATGCTCAAGGAATCTCCTTGATAGCCTCTAGGATGAAGTGCTTCTCCCCTCAGTGGAAAACAATCTCAGAAACTAGGTCTATGAACCCTCCACTGATGCTTCCATGCAAAACAACAAAATCCTGAAGGAGACTACCCTGTGGATAATGGTTGAAGCTTGGCTTGATGCTAAATGGTGGAAATGAAGCTCAATGAATCTCTCCTAAGTGGGCACTCGAAGTCTCCCAAGGATGAGGGTGGCATTTCCGCTCGGAAATACCCTTTTGCTAAACAACACAATAGACTTCGCTAAACAGCTGAAGCATGCATAAAGTCATAAAATACCAAGACATATAAAATATTCATAATTCCTTCTATGGTTTCCATACCCTTCCTTATATGCTTTGTGAGCCTCCTCACCCTTGGTCTCACACATTAAATATGCCACTCTCATGGAGACTCCCTCCCACTAACACTGCACTATCCCTCAAATACTCTCCACTACCTCCATACCATCGTTGTTGACTTGGTCAAAATTGAGCCCATCCACATGCTTAAACCTCTATTCACACCTAAGAGTTCTTTATCCAGCTAATAATATGATCCACATTCACATTAGAAGTGGTTATATTCCTACTAAGGAGATTTGTGGGTCTCCCTACCCTATTATTGATCTATTTAAATGACAAAAGAAAAATTTAATATTCCAACAAGCTAAAAGCTAATTAGGAATATTACATTCCTCCCCTCCCAGATGTTGCTTTTCCTCAATAAATTTCAAGGATGACTGCTACAAAATATCCTCTTCTTCCCATGTGGCATCCTCATCTGATAAACTCCTCCATTGAACTAGATGATCTTCAATCAATCTAGCCCTTAGCTGCCCCTCCCAAGTATCCATGTTAGCCTTTGGTGATAAAACCAAATGGCTTAGATCATAAAGAAGTGGGAGATCCATGTAGGAAACTACATGTTGTCTGACGAACTTCTTGAGGCATGAGATATGAAAAATGTCGTGGATCTTAATCCCAATGAGAGGCTCCAATCCATATGCTACTCTCCCAACAAGATGGATCACCATGTGTGGCCCATAGAAAAGCTTATCAATCCCCTGCTTCTACAATGTAGAGGATATGTATGGTTGAATATGATAGACCAAGTTTTCCACCCCACACTGTCCCTCTCTCCATGTATGATATGTGTATATATAGGACTGCTACTGTTCTTGGGTTACAACAATGTTGTCCTTAAGAGACCAGAATACATCATGACTCTATAGGATCCAATATTTGGTTCTAGGAACCTTGCTTTCCCAAGTCATTCCACATATCTTGAATAGAAAATCACCACCATATGGAACCAAAAGGAGAAATATACTGAGTGCCATATGAAATATCGGGTGGTGAGAATAGTTCCCCAAGTGGAACTAGCGCATTTTGGCTCCTTACTTCCCTTGAATATAATGTTGGAAGTAGCTCGCCAACCACTTTCTTGTTGTGCCAGTCTGATCGTCTACTTGGGATTAGTAAGTGTCATTGGGTGTCAACCTATTATACCAAAAATAGAATAATACTTGCCCAAAGCCATATAATAAAGGACTAGCTTTATCACTAATTTTTGTCTTAAGAAGAACATGAAAACCAAAGAGAGGCTTTCCCTCTTGTGGAGAAATGCACTGTAAATAAATGGAAAAGGAATGAAAATACTTTGTTAGTTGATTAACAAGTACAAAGACACAACCCTTACCATGCACTGTTAGCAAGCTAGTGTTGAGGTCCATAGATGAGCTCTCCCATCTCTCCCCCGGAAGCTTAAGAGGTGGTAACAACCTTGCAAGATGGTTTTTTCTGTCCTCCTCTTTCTTCAAGAAAACTACACATTCATTGATATGCTAGAGCATATCCTCCTTCATACCCTCCCATGAAAATCTCTCCCAAATGGGTTGATATGTCCTAATAAAGTCTTGGTGACTGGAAAGGAGTGAGTCATGTACTGCATGTAGTATCTTCTCCTTGAGCTTGGAATCTGTAGTCAAGAAGATCCAACCTTGGTAATAGATCACTCCGTCCACCACTCTATACCTCTCATTTGTAACATGTCCATCAATTACTTCACATGCGAAGTGGTTTTTGGAATACTCCACCAATAGTTGGGACTCCCAATGTGGATCTATATCCCTCAATAACATCGTTGCTGGTTTCTTTAATAAGGCACCTGTCACCTCATAACTCATTTATTTGATATTATTAATGTCAAAGTCACATGCCAGAGTACTGCTATCCCACTCTTGCTACCTCTCTTGTAGTTATCTCTGATCAAGAAAATATTGAAGTTCATGGTGGTCAATCTTCACTTGTTATCTATTTCCCATCCAAAATCTTCTGAGATTGGATGCATGTATGAATACTACCAACACTCTACCATATATGGAAGGCTCCTTCCAATGTGGAAGTATCTTCTCACTCTCAAAGGCTACAAGAGAGCCCTCTTGCACCATACTTGTGATATCATCCACTCTTGAAGCATCACCTTTCAACGCAAAAGGATTGGTGAAACTTGGTAATACTGATACCAAACAATTATAAATCTCCTCCTTGAGTTAATAAAAGGCCCTTTGCACTGTGCTGGTAGTATATAAGGCTCTCCTCTTAACCAGATCTATGAGTGGTGTCACTTGTTGTGAGAACTCTTTAACCAAGATCCAATCCAGAGGCCTCCCTAGTGGAATGCCTCCAAATCATAAAACATCATGGTCCAGAGTAAAATACATATCTAATTGGACTGAGTTTTCCTAGATTCTTCTACACAAATCAATCTCCATATTATGGGTGGAGGCTTCCTGAGGTGGATAGGTGTGCATATCCCTGATATTTTGATGATTACCACCCTTCTTTCCTATCCATGCCATTTGTAAGACCTCCCAATCTATAGTGACCTGCCCTAGTGTAATCAGCCATTGCACACCCAACATCACATTGGTGTCAGGGGTCTTGACAAATAAGTGATCTATTAGGCTATATGTCCCCAAATTTATAGCCAATACTGGAATAGACTTCCCCCACTGCTTATTCCTAGGGACCACAATTGATAATCCTTTAGAATCACAGGTGGATATTTGCCCCCTCTGCACTAGTTGGGCTTCAATAAAATTTTGGGTAGTCCCACTATCTATGAATACAAAAACATGTTTCTCTTGGACTGTGCCTCGGTCTCCCGATGTTAGATTCTTTGGAACTCTCTGCAAGATGCAAGGGCTCCTCTAGTTTGATCAATTGCTCCATTTCCACCTTGAGTTGGTCATGGATTTCCTCTAGGTGCTACAATTCTAGTATCTCCTTCCAAATGTTCCTCTTCCTTATAATTATTATTGAAGAATACCTCATCATCACTAAGAGACCGCTTGTCTTGGTTCTCTTTTGAGGGAGGAATATTCATAGCTTCCTCTTTTGACTGAGAAGAGAACTCTTGATGAAGGGGGGCTCTTGCCCCTGGAAAAGTGTTTTTCAAGTCTTTAGCCCTCTCAATAGCATCTTCGAGCATATTTGGTCTAATTGATTTTACCAACTTATGAAAACGATCTACTAGCCCATCAATAAACATACACACCCTTCTAGCTATGGATAGATCTACCACCATGACTTAAAATTTCAGGAATTCATAAATATAAATCTCTGTATCTCCTTACTTCTTGAGCTTAGCTCTCTGAGCAAGATGAGATTCTAGGTCTCTTCAGTCAAATATCTCCACTAACCTCTGTGTAAATTATGCATAAGCAGTTATATTAGCATGCCCCAATGTAGATAGACCATGAAACAACCACTCATGTGGTTCACTTTCAAGGTGAAGTGTTTTTATATTAATGGCCTCCATCTCTGAAACTTGGTTCACCTGGAAATAGATGTCTAATTTCTCTACACAAGCCTTCGTTGTTCACTTGGGTGACCCATCAAAAGTGCAAAGAAAGAATCAACCCAATGTATGTTGCACACCATTTTTCTGCATCTACCCTCTACCTTTATTGTGATAACTAGGTCTTCTATTATCTTTGATCTGACATAACCCTTGGAATATTAGATGCTCTTATAACTTATGAGATTGAGATTCATATTCTAGGAGATAATCACCAAGATTCTCCTCCTTTTTTGTTCCTCCTATCTCCTTTCCTATGGCTAGGAATGTAGGCATGGTAGAGCATTGTGGAACATGCTATAATTCTGATTTCTCACACCAATAATGTGAGGTGTTGGAACTCTCTCCATGTTGAGACCTTATTGGGGTCTCTTTATGTCTTTCCATCCTCATCTCCTTGATTTCTCTAGAAATATCCTACATAGTTTGGAGAATAATTTTTGGAAACTATCTTCCATCCTTTGCTCCAAACATATAGATGTAGTGCCCCACAGGTTGAGCCAAGATTATGCTCCGATACCACTGTAATATTCCAAATTATGAAAAACAACAATATAGCACATAAAATTGGAAAATGCAGTGAAATATCAACACATCAAATAAGAGCAGATCATAGATCCATTTTATTATCCAATATAGAAGAAAATTTATACAAGTTCTTGAGGGAAAGGATTCTCAAGCTATGCAAAACAATCCTCTAGGGACCCAATGCATGAAATATGAAGAACATCTTCTATACAAGAATCCCAAAGGCTAAAACAGTGCAATTTTTGCTAGGGATAACTGCTGCTATAAATGAAATTACATGGATCTTTTGATATGGTGCTTAGAAAATGTCAAGATCAGAGATCTAGGCTTTCTAGCACAATTCCAAGACAACCCAGAATGGGTTTCCAGAGATAAAAAAAAATGGAAAAATACAAAAATGAAACCCTAGGGCTGAATAACACTCTGCAACTAGATAGCTAATAGGTGGTGTCTGATCTGATATATAAGTGGCTGATACTCCTCCATTATATCTTTCGGATGAAGGGTTGCTCCACTCAATAGAAATATAACTCACAAGATTGGGCAATAAGCCCTCTACTGCAACTGACCTGAAAAATAACATAGTTTATGAAGGAGACTACACTTTATATGTTGGAAGAAACTTGGCCTAATTCCATATGATGAAATAAGTCTCAAGGAATCTCCTTTATAGCCTCTCGGATGACGGGCTCCTCCTCTCACTGGAAAACAAGCTCAGAAACTAGGTCTGTCAACCCTCCACTACTGCTGCCCTACAAAACAACACAATCCTAAAGGAGAATGCACTATGGATAATGGATGAATCTTGGCTTGATGCTGGATGGTGGAAATGAAGCTCAATTAACCTCTTTTGATTGGGCACTCGAAGTCCCCCAAGGATGATGGTGGGATTTCGGCTTGGAAACACCCTTGTGCTAAACAGCACAACAGACTCCGCTAAATAGTTGAAGCATTTAGAAAGCCATAAAAGAAAAAAACATACACAATATTCAAAATTCCTTTTATGGCTTCCATCCCCTTCCTATAGGAATTTACAGGGTAAGTTCCTTAGATAAAATACCAAAGGTTAGCCCTCACAAATAGATCAAAAATCAGTACACAGGTATTGATGTGGTTAAAACCCTCGAAGAGGGAAATAATCCACGACCTCAGCCAATGTGGCCACTTGATGAAATTTATTAACATACAAAATAAATTTTACATAATTTTATCTCATAAAAGGTTACTAGACAAATGACCGTCCATGCTCTTTAAATAGAGATCATGTACCAATCAGGTGTTAAGCCAAAGATCAAGTGTGGGTAATACCAAGGAGAGAGTGAACCGTCGGATCACTACATATCATGATCGTCAGATTATAAGTTACAAATGTACATAGCAAAGAAACACACTTTACCTAACTCTACACTAGACCAAGTTATAATTAAATATTTCCTATCTCTTAGAATATCCTAACATCCCCCCTTAAGAACAACTTGGGATAGGCTTGAAGGATTGACAAAGGTGACACAAAAGGAGACTATTTCCCATGTCTCAAAATATCCTAACATCCCCCCTAAAGAGAAAATTGGGATAGGATTGAAGGATTTACAAAGGTGATACAATAGGAGAAGGAAGGAGGAATTAGAGCATATCCCCCCTTAATGATAACTTTCTTGAACTCGAAGCATAGATCGAAGTTTGGAGAAATTCACTTCTGTGAGAGCCTTTGTAAAGATATTGGCAACTTGATCATTTTTTGAACAATATTTCACTTCAAGGACATGATCATGAACGATATTTCTGATTAAGTGTATATGAAGCTCAATTTGTTTCATACGTTGATGCTGAACTGGATATTTACATCGTTGAATGGCACTCTTATTACCAAAGTGTAGCTGGATGCTACTGATGAAGACCAAGTTCAAGAAGGATTTGATGAAGCCACATGGCTTCCTTGCTAGCTTCTACTGCACCACGATACTCTTCTTCTGCTAAAGAAAGAGAGATGGAACTTTGTTTCTTACAGGACCATGTAATAGGTTCTGAACCAAGAGTGAATACATATCCTGTAGTAGACTTTCAATCATCAGGGTCACCAGCCCAATCAGAATCTGTGAAACCAATCAACAATGGAGCTTCTCCTCCACTGTAATGAATCCTAAATTTAACTGTACCTCAAATATATCAAAGTATTATTTTATTTTCTTTCGAGTGACTTTCATGAGGTTGGTACATATACTGAGCAACACGATCAATGACAAAGGAAAGGCCAAGATAGATATGGGTTAGATACAGAAGTTTACCAACAAGTTGATGGTATGAGGTAGCATAAACTTCATGGGTAGTACACGTGACTGAAATATTGACTCCAGACTAAAAGGGAGAAGCGGTTGGCTTGCAGCCTTCCATGTGAAAGTGGCGTAGAAGGTCACAAGTATACTTGGACTCAAGAAGGGTAACACCTTCTTTGGATTTCAAGACTTGAAGACCAAGGAAATAATGCAAGTGTCCTAATTCTGTAATTTCAAACATCTTTTTGAGGCTATAATTCACAAGGTTTATATGGTTGGGATCACTACCAGTAAGGATAAGATCATCAACATAAAAAACAAGGATGCTGAAGGACTTACCCAGTTTCTTGGTCTAGACAGTGTTGTCAGAATGATACCTAGAAAAGCCATTATCTAAAAAAAATATATCCATTTTGGAATACCAAGCCCGAGGAGCTTGTACGAGGTCATAGAGAGACTTTCTAAGGTTAAAAGCAAGGCTATATTTGTTATGGATAAAGTGAGGGGGTTGTTCCATGTATATTTATTCATGCAAATCTCCATGTAGGAATGTAGATTTAACATCCATCTGATGGAATTCCAATTTAAAAGAGGCAGTAAGGGAAATAAAAAGGTGAATAGAATTCATTTTGGAAACAGGGGAGAAGGTTTCAGTATAGTCACTACCTTAAACTTGTGAAAATCCTTTAGCAACAAGACAAGCTTTATGTTTTTCCACTTTTCCATCTGGTCCAAACATTGTTTTGTAAACCCATTTGCATTTGACAAGTTTTCTTCCCTTTGGAAGAGGAACAAGATCTCAAGTATCGTTTTCCAATAAGGAACAATATTCTTCATTCATAGCTTCATCCCAATCTAGATGGCCTGAAGCTTCTTCAAAGGTGTCTGGATCAATATTTTTTGGAACTTGAGCCAATAAGGAAGAGGATCTTTCTAACAAAGAACGTGTACGACGACAATCTGTATGGTCACCTGCAAGAGAACCTGCTGCATCTCGACGAGAGTGGACCCATATTGGGAGTTGTGGAGCTGGAGGAATGTCTTCTAGAGGTGGAGGATGATTGTCATCCTCTTAGTCATCATATGAACGAGAAGGAATTATATAAAAAATAGAATAGATAGAGAGAGGTGGCACATATGCCGAATCAGGCTAGTAGGCAAAAGGTGGTACACCCACCGAACTAGGTTCGTAGGCCGATATATTTTCATCAAATTTTACATCTCTTCTAATGATTATATTTTTGGACTTTGGTTGAATAGTTCTATATCATTTGAAATCTTCACAATATCCAACACAAATGCATTTTTCACTCTTAGGTTCTAAGTCTTTATGTTTCACATCTTGAATATGGGCCTAAAAATCACTTCCAAAAGCAAGAAATTTACTTACATCTAGTTTGACTGAGCTCCAAGCTTATTTTGGAGTTATATTCCTTGAAACCTTAGTACGATTGCAATTTACTATGTAATTTGCACAGTTAATTTCTTTTTCCAAAAATTGAGACTAAGTCCTTTGGATTGAAGCATACAATTAGCCATTTATTTTAAGTTGCGATTCTTCCTTTCAGCTACACCATTTTGGTGTGGAGTATATGGAACAATATATTTCAATTGAATGCCATGCTTAGTGCAAAATTTGATAATTTTGTTGTTAACATATTCTCCTCCATTGTCTTATCTTAACTTAAGAATTTGATGTCCAAATTGTTTATCAACAAATGCCTTAAAGGCAAAGAAATTGTCAAAAAATTCACTCTTAAGTTTTAAGAAGTATACCCAACTATGTCTGGAAAAATCATCAATGAAAGTTAAGAATTACTTGCAACAAGAGAAAGAAACAACAAGAAGTGGACCACATAAATCACCGTGCACAAGCTACAAAGGCGCTGAAGCATGCCAAGAGGCACATTTGTCAAAAATATCTCAATGATGTTTTCCGAGTGCACATCCGGAGCAAACACCATCTCGGTAAGATACCATAGGAAGACCTGTCACCATATTTTATTTACATAGAGTTTGAAGATAGAGATAGTTTAAGTGACCAAAGCACTCATGCAAAAGTTTTCTCACTTCATCATTATGAACAAAAAAAATGGAGGGAATACATGATGAACCAAAATTTTCAAACTTATACAACCTTGTGGAATCATCAGCAATGCGAGTAGCTAAAATATGTCTAGGATATTTGAGGTCCTTGATTACAACATCATGAGGTGAGAATTCTAATAAACAGTTAGATGGATGAAGTACAAGGTAGGAACAGATAATACATAATAATATGACCATTATCTAGATGAATGGTTCTAGATCCTACAAAACTAAGAGATATATCATCACCAACGTTTGGTGTTACAATCATTTAAAGAAGAAAACATGGATTTATTTTTGGTCATGTGGTAAGAAGCTCGAGAATCAATGAGCCACTCATGAGAATGAGAAGAATATGATACATTTAATGCATAACCAAATCTTGATGTTCGACAACCACAAGAATAAAGTGCCATTCCTGAAGATTAAGTTGAATATTTCTCCAAATTGATGTGGTGCTTCTTCATTGTTGCTTCCAAGGATTCCATATCCTTAAGAGATTTGGACTCTACATGGCCATCGCGATTATAAAATTTGCAATGTCTATTTTTTTTCTTCCCTTTGTTTCTTGTTTCCTTATCAGTTTGGTCAGTTGCTTTTTCAGTTTGTGGCTGAAATTTCTTAAGACCCTTTTTTGGTTTAGGACCATTCTTTTTAGGATACTGCTTCTTGGGATTATTTTGATATGGTTTTTTTTGGGTTGTTAAGGCTTTCTTAGAAGAGATTCCAGTATTGATAAGACCAAGGTGTAAGATTTTTTCTTGTTCTCTTATCAAAGAATCTCAAAATACATAAAAAGAGGGGGACTTGTAGGCTGTTCCTTGAGAAATTGGGGCTTCTCTAGTGGAATGGAAGGTGGAGACAAATACAGAGTATGCAAGTCCAAGATTAGCAAGAATGGATTGGATAAGGCTATCATCTTCCTTTTTGACCTTATAACCTTCTAAAATAAGTCTAAGGGTTTGGAATTTGGATAAAAAATCTTCAATAGAGGAGAAATTATTGGGGTCCAAAGTAAGCAACTCATTTTAAAGCTGGGGGGGCCTAATTTCATTTTAAATTCCAAAAACAATATTTAGCTTTTTCATAGCTACATCAAGGGTGTCAATTTCTTGGATATGAGATCGAAGATATTGAGAAAGGGACATTCCTATCAACCCTCATGCCTGATCTTGTTTATTTTCCCATTTATCGGCTTTATCTCCATAAATATGTTTATTTTATTGTCTTAAGGATATTCTATAAAGCCCTTTACTTCTAAGTAAGTCTATCATGTAGGATATCCATTGGAAATAATTGGTGCAGATAAGAGAAACTATGCATGCACTTTCCATTTTTTTAAACTGAAGCTGAAAAAGGATGAAACTAACTGCTCCAATGGAAAGATCTCAAAAAATTAGGCTGGTTCAGAAAGCCCGGCTTGGAAAATAGCTTCCGGATGAATAAGTTATGCCTTTTTCAAAAAAAATTGTTGTAGATGCTGAATAGTTACGTGAAAGGTTGAAAGCTGATGATGAAGTTATAATTTAAAAAAAAATCCACCCCCCCTGCCCCCCCTTTTCCCACTTAATACAATAAGCTCACTTTTAATAAAACTACTTTATGTGACCCACTTTTATAAATAAGTGAGAGTTACTTTTACATTTTCTTTTGAAATAAAACCCTCTTTTTAAAACTGACAATTTTCCAAAGGCTTTATAAGAAAAAGTAAGTTAACAAAATAATTTTTACAAAAATAAGCTTGAGAGAGAGACTTGAAACCAAGACCTCTATTCTCATAAACTAACTTTACACCAAGTGAGCTAGTAAAAGGATGTTGTAATTGTTTGAACGGAGGAAGTTTTTTTTTTTTTCTCTTCGGTGTGCATGCTTTTCTTGCAAACAAACACAAAAATCTGTGCATAGAAAAAAACAAAATGCAAGCCTTAAAATCAAACTTTAGATTTTTGGTTACTCTTATTGACAACTACCATTTTTTTCGGTATTTATGATTTCCCAAGATCACACAAAGATCCGGGGAAAGAGAATACATAGTAAAAAAAATCTCGTCTTCCTGCTTCTGATTTGCTGAGATCGCACACAGTGCAGAGCAAAGAGCATACAAAGAGAAGAGGTTATAGATTCGGAAAATAAAAAAAAATATAAAGCAAAGTAAAGAGAGGGAACCGAAATAAACAAAATGATTAATAAATATAACTGCAAAAAAGATACTTTATACGTCCATATCTAAAATGACATAACTCGAGCAACCGGAAAAATTTTCGCATAAATCCAAAGTGGTTCCTCACTGTAACAGATGCTACGGACAAAACATAGCAGTTCTCCTAGCCCGAAAGTGGACAAAAATAGTAGATCTGGAAAACGACAGTCGAATGCATTCAAACCAACTTCATATTTGGATCAACACAGGATGCAGCCCTAAAAATGGCTTTGATAGCATGTAGGAATTTATAGGGTAAGTTCCTTAGATCAAAAACCAAAGGTCACTGCTCACAAACATATCAAAAATTAGCACACGAGTATTGGCCATGGTTAAAACCCTCTAAGAGGCAAACAGTCCATGACCTAAGCCAACATGACCACTTCAGGAAATTTATTAATATATAAATAAAAATTTTACATAAGTTTCTCTTATAAATGGTTACCTAAAAAATGAACCTCCATTCCCTTTAAATAGAGATCATGGACCAATCAGGTTTTAACCACGTCAAATACTTGTGTACTGATTTGTGATATGTTTGTGAGTGGTGACCTTTGGTGTTTGATCTAAGGAACTTACCCTATATATTCATACACTTCCTTATATGCTTTGTGAGCCTCCTCACCCTTGGTCCCACACGTTAAATCTGCTACTATCATACAGAATCCCTCCCACTAACACTACGATTTCCCTCAATAAATCTCCACTACCTCCATACCAACATTGTTGATTTGGTCAAACTTGACCCCATCCACATGCTTCAACCTCTATTCACACCTAAGAGTGATTTATCCAGCAAATAAGATGATGCACATTCACATTAGAAGTAGTTTTATTCCCACTAATGAGATTTATGGGTCTCCCCACCCTCTTATTCATCTAGCTAAATGAAAAAAGAAAATTTTAATATTCCAACTAGCTGACTGCTAATTAGGAATATTACACACCACACAACATCTAAATAAAGACACGGAAAATTGTCTCAAAAAAATGGCAGACCATATGATGAAATCTGGCACCTGAATCAAAGAATAAACATAATACAAAAGAGTGTAATTCATGCCCTTCCCATCACTACTAGAGTGTGCAATAGTGAAGACTATGTTGAACCCTTAGTTACACTAAGAGGGGGAGTGTGTTGGGGGGGGGGGGGTGGCGAATCAGTTTAATACATTCATGTTCTTTTATGACTTTCCTTTAAAAAAATTTACACCTTCATTTCATGATCAACTTATTATATAATGAAACAACAAACTGAATATGTAAGCAACAAGTGTTAAGAATATTAAATAAAAAACATCAACACATAATCATCATGCACATGGACTACAGATATAAGTGGAAACCCATAAGGGAGAAAACCACATCTTATTATTATTGTGATGAAAAGACAAGCTCCAAATCGCTCTCACGACTGATTTTCTATAGGCTCTAACATACAAGAGGCTACTACCTCAAATTATGCAAGCTAAATCTTGAAAGGAAGCTCCAACTCCCATCTGCTTTTTGCAGGCTACAACCCATAGGAGGCACCTATCTCAACCAACTCCAACTGGAAATGTATCAAGATACAAATTGAAATGGAAGCATAAACTCCCATGTATTTTTTGTAGGCTACAACCCAGAGGAGGCTCCTACCTCAACCATATACAACTGCACATCTATAAAGCTACAACTTGATATGGAGGCACCAAATTCCTCACTCTACAGTAAAATCATATGCTAACTAACCTGGACATCAGCTCTGTTTCTCTCCTTCTTCACTGCTGCCCTTCCATCCTTCATATCTATTTCATATCAGCTATATCTTCAGATCATCTCTATCTGCTCTCTCTCATTCTTCCACTCTCTAACATTCTGCAACTCTCTTACATTCTTCTGCTTTTTCCAATTCTCCAGCTTGCTAACCTCTTCTGCACTCTTCAAATCTACTGCACCCTCTCTCTTTCTTCCTCTATATTCGTAACCTTCTACACATGGATATTACCTATTATATACACATACCTTCATGACTATTTTCATTATATATGGGAATATGAAGTGAACAGACATGACTCGTACCTTTCACCTCTCCATTTCTTCACTCAGCATATTTCGAATGTTACAACAATATATAAAATCATTACAGTAGCAAATTAGATTTTTTATTTTCCTAAGGAAAGCTGCATTTGCATCACAAACAATATAAAATAATAAATGAATTTACATTTACAGTTACAATAATATTTCAATTCATCCCTTTCAACATCTTTATTTTCTGTTCATCTTGTGGTCTCTACCTATTGTCCCCTTGTCTTCTCTAACTGCTATTATATATCCAACTGTGTTGTTGCATTACTGTCTTAGCTCGACTTGACACATGCCTTTATGATTTACATTGCCTCTGCCTATTACATATCTTACTTACAGTGTTCTATTCTCTTCCATGCTCCTTTTCTCTGTGTCAGGTTACTTACCCGAGTCTCCTTCTGCTCACGTTTAGTATTTTTTATCAAATTGTCACAGTCGCGTAACACCTTTGGACGAGTGTTGGGTAATTTTCCCATAGTTTTATTTTTTGAGTTCATCCTTTCCTTTTTGACTCATAGCCACATATAAATGACACTATTCTACACAGGGTCTGGTGCTTTTACTTACCCGAGCCTTTTATTGTTGTGTTCAACCTTTCCTTTGTTACCTGAGTCGTTCTCCGCTTCCAAATTGTTCTTCATAAAATCACATAGCCCCGTACTTGAAATACATCAGCTCTTGACTTCAAACGTTATCGCATCCAGTCTCATGTCATATTTCTGCATATCAAAGGCTAAATGTTATAATTCCCTTTTCAACATCTGATGCGATTTAATGCTAGAAAGGATCAACATACACACTTTGGTTGAAGGGTCCCACAACGCGGTGACCAATCAAAACGCATTACATTTCACTTGCCCGCAAGTTTTAACATTTTGCAGCAAATGTATCTCCTATTTTCTATGATATGCGATCACATAACATCACATCCAACTTACCATACCTTGAAAACCTTAAGCAAAATAACATAAAATCTGCAATGTGCGCTAATGCACAGTGCCGACACGTGGCTCCTCCCTTTCACCACATCGCAAATTTCTAACCTTACTGCATTGCAAACAAATTAGCATTTCTTAGTGCTATTTTCTAACATTTGTGATGTGCGGGCTCACAATTCTTCGTCCGCCGTTGATCTGCCCCCAGATCTAATGGTCCTCATCTGATTTCACTTCACACTTTATAAGATTTACTTTGTGGTTATACTCTATTTCTTGTGATCTGCGATGTTACGTCGTGCCAACACGTGTCTTCTCCACTTTGTATCACAAATAATTTAAGTTACCATGTGACGCCTTAATGCTAAACTCTTAAATGTTGTGATTTCTGAAATCGCTCCTGAAGCAATTCGATCCCCGCCCTCCATCTCTTGCCTTGACTTCTGCGACCTAATCCTGGCTGTCCGTTCAATTCCTTTGGAAATTTTCTGTGTGATCTTTGCCTTAGTCGATTTTTTTTTTTGTTTATCCTATTTCCACTCTGCAACACCAGTTTCTCCGCGCTACTCCTCCTGAGCTTGTTCTGTATTCTTAAATGCAATTCTCTCTCGAGATTTATACTATATTCGCTTTGCAACACTGGTTCCTCCACGCTAATCCTCCCTGAGCTTTATTCAGTTTCTAAGTCTGTTTATCTCTCTTGAGCTTATTATTATATTCACTATTCACTCCGACTTTAGATTCTTTCGCTTGATACACGCCTTTTCTACTTCTTCGCTACCTTCTCTACCTCTATTGCCTCTGCTTCTTTGTGGCCTCTATTGCCTTTACTTCTTTGTTGCTTTTGTGAACCTCTCCTAAGATTTTTATTATTTTTATTCATTCTGAATTGAGATTATTATGCTTGTTGCACGCCTTAAATGTGTTGATCTCTCCTCAGCTTGTTTTTCTGCCTTTTCTCCTTTTCTGCCTTAACTGCTTCTCTGCTGCCTCTGCTTCTTTCTGCTACCTTTGCTCCCTCTGCTGCCTTTTCTTCCTCTGCTACCTTTTCTTGCTCTCTGATTCCTTTTCTGCTTTGCTGCCTCGGTCTCTACTTATTTTTGAATTTTTTTTCCTGATCTTATCCTTAATTGCTTCTTTGTTGCGTCTGCGTCTTTCTGCTACCTTTGTTGCCTCTATTCCCTTTGCTGACTCTCTGCTACCTTTGTTTCTTTGCTAACTCTACCTTTTCTTCTTTATGCATTTTTGCCTAATATGCTCCTTTGTCTTATACCTGGTTCTAGTGCTGCTCCTTTGTGCTCCTTTTCCATCAATGACAATATCTCCAAGATTCTCCCCCTTTGGAATTGATGGCAACACATCCACCAATACTCCAATACTTCCTCCATGTCTCTCCCCCCCCCCTTCCATTCTATGAAGTGTCTTTCTTTCTTCCTCTACTTGCTTTTCATAATAGCCTTTCTTCTTTTGCCCTCTTTTCCTCCCCCTTTGAAATCAATGGAAAAGGGTTGGATTATTTCTCTCTGAATTGTGTATAGGCCTTCTTGTTCTGACTTTATACCTTGCTGCTCCAGACTGGTGTACAAGAGTTGTTGGGAGAACACTTTGAGAATTATTGAAATTGTATGTATATACATAGTAAGCTGATACCATCCCAAACCATAGACTCCTTGCACTTGTATAAAGATGAAAGTGATGATAAGGACACTTCATAGAAAAAACTTATCTAATCAGACTTATATAACCAAAGATGCATCATTGGAACATTAGTAAAATACTGAGAATTCTCCATACGACATATAAAGTCTGCTCCAAATATACTTCACTCCATATTATGGTCTTCATCTGAGATACATATCTGTAGTACACATCTATTCAAATATGATGATGCCAATATATCTTTTATAGCTATGGTTTACCTTTACTGCATGTTGGTGGTCATATGTGCTAGACTGATGACAGGGATATTACACTAATAGCCTAAAGGACCTTGATACTGATATGAACAATGAATGAAACTAGAAGTTGTATCTTATTGTAAGATTAGACAATATCTTTCAATCTAAGAGACTAAATTACTTTACTACTTGTACAAATTACTATCAAAACCCTTGAGGCAAGATACATTCAATGCATTGGTCAGTCTCAATTATCAGCTATGCAATTTTATTTATGAAAAAAGGGGGTATTTATGTCACTGATCAACCTCTCTTCAATGGTGAAATAATAGCTATTCCTTTCTGCTGAAGTAGGCTTTAGATGAATCAGCAATAGACTCTTGAGCCTCAAATATAAGATTAACACAACTAGTACTTCATAATTTAGATACTTTAGCTGTTATATCATGATCATCTTTAACAAAACATCTTCAATTTGTTTAATTGAAATCTCAGCAAACATACTTCACACAGTTTTATGAATGATCTTAATAAAGAAGCCTTGAAGATATATCTATACTGACTTGAGGAAGGCATGCAGTTATATCTAGAAACATATACTGCTTCAATGCTCAATATAATACTTGAAGTGTAAACAAGATAATGATACTTTAGCACTTTTATTGACCTTTTCATGCTTTAATAATGCAGATAACATTGGGAATACTACCTTGCTGTACTTCTACCATAATATTCTGATCCTGAAGACCTGTACCATACCACTACTCCACTAATGACACTTGGTATTCTGCTGATAGATAGGCTTCTTGTTCCAAATACTAATTGATACTAATTTGATAATCCATTTAGTAATTTCACTTTAGCTCACACATACACCCATAGTTAAGATAACTTTCGTAGTTTATATTGTTGAGCTCTCCATTGTTCTCAACATCAATCATCAATATATTGAATCTGATCTTGGCATCATTAACCTTTTGCTTATTTTGTCATTCTATTTTAACAGAATGTCGCTTCATATTCCTTTCTAGGTGTTATGACCCAAAAAAAATAATTTAAAATTAAAACATCATTATGTCAAGTTTGTCTTTGATCATGATTCAGAATTGGGTTTAGAAGTAGTTCAAGATTTGATGAAGCATAGGTTATATTTTTATAGTTCAAAGTCCATCCTTAGTTTCAAATAAAGTCTTCTTTAAAAGTCCCTTCATGTCAAATATCCATCATTTTCATTTTTGGGTCATTTCCTAAAGTTTCATGTCAAAACTGTTCAATTAGCCAAGAAACCTTGTTTTCGTAGCGCCACCCATTGAAAAGGGTTGATTTGTGCTACGAAAGCGCTAATAGTTTCTTAGCGCAAATAGGTAAAATTACGCCGCAAGTGCTACGAAAGTGCAGGTTTTCAGTTGTCTTTCCATTTAAGATGAAAAGTGTTAAAAATCGTTGGGAAATGGTAGGTTAGTGGTATAATGAGTCATGTAGTGATGAGATTCCATGTACACATCCATGTTTGCAGTCATAATTGTCATTATAGGTTATGAGTGAGGCATCATTCAGTTATGAGATGACATTTTAAATTTCAAAACCTTTCCTAATTGATCATTCTCATGTCCTTTTGCCTCCATTCGAAATGTATGATCTCTGAATTGTCAAGAAAAACCTGTGGCTGTTTCATACAAAGGTTTTCTACATCCCTATTCAAGCGAGGCTGATATAAAATTTATATAGCGAGGCTGTTGGTTTTATAAATTCAAGCAAGGCTGATACAATTCATCAAGCGAGGCTGACATGTTTTCTGAAAAGCATGGCAGAGGAAAAGAAAGTTCACAGAGGGGGAAACTACTTAAGGTATGAAACTAAAGATATGAAGGCATTAATTGAAGATCCAGTAGTGATGGAAGCTTTCATAAAAGTAGGTTTCCTTCGGGTTTGTGAAAAATTGCAGGGCTATCACACAAAGGTATCAAAGGAATTTTTCATGAACTTCAATGGAACAACTACTAAGGTTGGGATGATAAGTATGTAAATTAAACCAAAGGTCATTGCTGGTATTACAGAGATACCAAGAGGTCAAAAAACTTGGTTCAAAGGTTTCAAATTATATATGGAGAAATTTAAAGATTTCATGAAGCCTGAGTATGCAAACATGGACCTTAATAACGCTATCCCTAGAAGCTGCATCAAAGACACTTATTCAAAGTTGTTGCTCAACATTCAAAAGTATTTTACATGTGAATGCAGATATCATAAGTTTTACACATATCATTTCAAGTTTCTTCTACATTTCACTGGTAAGATTTCACTCGATTTTCCTTTTTATCTGCACAGGAGTCTTGAAAAAATGTCTAATAAAGTACAAGAAAAATATGAAGGTATTGAAACATATTTGTTTCATCATGGTTTATTGAAGTTATTGATTTTAGATGAACTTCAAAAAATAGGAAGGGATTCATCATATTTCTTGTTTATAAATGGTTTTGAGTTGGAAACCCTAACTCCTACAACAAACCCTAAAACTAAAGGAGTTCCATCACCACCACCAACAGAGCCTAGTCAACCTATGGTTACAAAACCAAATGAATTTTCAAAACTGAAGCCAAGGAAACAAATTGAGAAAAGGGCAGAGCAAACACAAATGCTTGATACACCAACTCCATCATCTGCAAAACAGAGGTCAAATATTGTCAAAGAGACAAAACAGAAACAAGCTGTCAGCAAGTAGGAAATCAAAAGAGTAACAAGAAGCCAAGAAGTGGCATTAAAAGGAAATAAGATTGCCACAGAGGAAAACCCAGTAACAAAGGGAAATTTAGATGACATCCTTCATTCTATTGGCATAGAGGAGACACCCATTCTTCAAGATGAGTTCATTGGGGAATATGAGGATAAATAGAAAAGGGCTAAGTCTGCAAAGAAGCTTGAGTTCGAGGGGGAGGATGTAGCTTTCATCTTTCAAGCAAGAAACCCTATAACTTGGCATGTTAAAAAACTCAAGGAAGGTAGCAAGGAAGTTGCAAAATCTATTGAAATAGCTAAAGCTCCTGAAGAAGTTGTTGATCTCTCATCACCTACAGTGAAGCATACGGCCAGTAGAACAAAGAGGGGAAAGAAGAAATGACAAAGTTTCAACATCTTGAGGAAAAATTGAGGTTGGAAAACTAAGAAATTTTTGTGATGAGAAAGAGGGCTAGAAAAAATAGTGTTGAGAAAGAAGAGTTTAAAAGAATGAAGGCACTGCGGGAAGGTCAAACTAGTTCTATTTCTGAAATTCCAAGTAGTGCAGAGAAATTTTTCAAATGGACAGTCCCAGCAATAAAGGAAGCCAAGTTTGTCAGAGTAATAAATACTCACTTGAGAGCTAACAACAAAAGACTTAAAGATCAAGTGGAGGACTTGGAGCAAAAACTGAAATTGATTCAAGATGAGTTAAAGAGTAGAGGTATTAAAATAAAAGTCATTGAAGAGTCAATAGTGAAATCAAGTGAAATTGAAGAAGGGACCTCATGAAGGCTGGAATGAATGTTTTTTTCAGTTGATATGGATTTTAAATGAGTAGTCAGTTTTATTTTGAGTTTTTGGCACATTTAAAATTTACACTTTGGAAATTTTTTGAAAAAACTGCTCACTCAGCAGTTTCGTAGTGCAAACAGTGTAAAAAGAAAGAAAAGTGCTACAAAACTACTGTAGCAGCTTTTCTTGATCTTTTTATAAAATTTTGAAGGGTAAGAGAATGAATGAAGAACTAAAATTTCTAGGAATGATGTATTAAAAGGAAATTAAGACACTTTTGGAGGAAAGAAGTGAAAAATTTGAAAAAAAAAGGGTTAAAAGGTAATGTGACGAAAGGCACGACGAAATTGTTGTGTTTTCGTAGTGCAGTGTATTGCAACTCATTTGAACAATTTGAAAATGGTTTTGGACAGCTGGAGCCTAGGGAGGATTTTGGAATGTGTTAATTCAACTTCCAACTGTTAAGGACCACGAAATAAAGAGTAGATGATGGTTAGCATGTTCCAAGAATGGAAAGGACCCTATGCCTAAAAAATAGGGGACTTTTTCCTATTTTGATGGAGGTCAGCAATATGGTCATGATGAGTTGAAGCCTATCATTTAGATTTGACCATGTGTGGATACACTTAGAAAATTATGCAATTTAATTTAGATAAGGTTGTTATGGATAGTGAAAAGGATTTTGAATCCTATTTGTAATAGGATTGTTTAGTAGATTAGTTGTCTTTTTGTAATAAATCCCATGTCTTATGGTTATGCAAGGTGTTAAGAGTCAGAAATTTGATGTATCTAGCCTAATATGAGATCATCTTATGTTGTAAATTTTCTATTAAATACCAAGAAGTTGAATGTGAAAAGGGTTGGAAATTTTTTGGCAAAATACTGTGTTTACTATAATTGACTGGTTTTCAGCTAATACAGAGAGTTTCTACTTAACCAACTTGGGATTCAGAAGGAATTTTGGTGTGTTCCTATTCTATTTGCATCATTTACTATCCTATTACAGTGGTTATTATCTATATTACTCAGAATTCATACTAATATGCTTTGAATTCCTATATAAATGAATTGACCGTGTTTTTACAGTTTCATGTGTGATTATTTCTTGACTAAAATTCTGATATGCCTCAACTTCCATGTTAAGTAGATTCATTGGTTTACTGAAACTATTTTGACTCCATAAGCCCAATGTGTACTTGTTGATGTGATTCTCAACCTATATCTATCATTTATCTATTTATTACCCAGCTTAGAGTTAGACATCTATATTTTTATCCAAATCATTAACCCTTGAGAGAGCCCTCTCAGGCTCAGGAGGCTAAGCCTCAGTCAAAAGATTAGGTTTGAAATAGTTACATAAAGTTGACTGATCAAGCAGCCTATCAGGTCCAATTTTATGATAACACTAGGACTACTCCAGAATCATTGTTTCTTTATATATACTTCAACTATTCTAACATAATGGTCTTCAGAAAGAAATCTTCACTTTATTTACTTATCATCTACAAGGGCATACCACTCATAGTTGTATCACTCATTTAACTGCTTTCCTCCAAGGGGAACTTCAATTGATGAATGTTACAATGATGATACACATTTCTCTTACTCATCCTTCTTAATTTTTCTTCATCGATAATACTTGTAGTGTGATGCACAATGCGATCCTCCTCTATGGATCTTTCCAGTTCTATGGCTCGAAACAAAGTTTTTGTTATTTTAACTATTCAACACTTAGTGTGCATATGTCTTCTTAGCTTACATGTTCATGGCTGATGTTCCCTCTACCAACATGGGTGCTTGTTGCCTTCTCTCCTTCCATCAATCTGTTTTCTATTGAATGCTTCAGATGTCCTTCTTCCTCTATAGTTCTCTGCCAGAGGAATTGTCCTTTCCCTTCCTAAATTTTTAGCTGTTCTTATTCCAAGGAGCTCTTCTTAGAATAATTTTATGAGGACTATTTATGAACTTCTATCCCCCTGGGATGTTGCTTCTTATCTATTACTAGCTAGGTATTTGTGTTGCTTCCTAGAGCAGCTCCTCCTGAGACTGTGATGGATTCATTATGTAATTGAAGTAGAATGCTACCCCTTTATCTTTTACTCCCATACTTCAGTTTTGTTCTTCATAATGTCTGCACTTCTTTTTTATTCATAGTTTTCTCTCATTTGGTTGGATTCCATCATATGTCTAGAGTTCTTTAATGTATATGTCAGCTTACAGTCTTTTTCTTTATGACCTATCTTGTCACATACATAACGTATTATTTTACTAAGGTATGTTTGAGCTGGTCTATAATATTTTTTCCCCCCTTTTTAACACAATTTACATTCAACATATCTATGTCAAAATTCATTGCATGAAAAAAAATAACCATGGAAACGATTAGTGTACCTGGTGAAAAGTTGTCCTCTCCATTTGATTTCTTGAGGTAGTCTTTTCATTTTTTTCATCTTTCGCTAGTTTGAATCGATTTGCTTTGTCTTCCAGTATGTCGCAATATGTACAAGTTTGTGGCAGTCAAAACAAGTGATACTTCTCATAGGAGGAAATAAACTCCTTTGACAGCTTCCAAATTTATTCAATTCATATTTAGGAGTGTATGAGCCTTTTGCATCTTACTATTTCTTCATTTCATTATTTTTAATTTGAGGTTTATTCTTGTTTCTATTTACTTCATTACCCATCAAGGTCTTACTCGATTCTAAGTCTTTGGATCTCCTTTGGGTTGCTTCACCATCTTTCCCAATGTTTGCCTTCTATGAGTTTTCCATGGAGGTAATATCATCCCCGAGTTTCTTACACAACCTTCTCCTTTCTTCTATTAGTCTTCTAGCTCTAATAATCTCATATTGTTGACAGTTTTCATTTTCTTTTATTACAGCTTTAACGAAAGTGATATTATTTTTATCTTCAACCTTGAACTTATTTTTTTCTCCTTCATAGACTATACTAGTATTTATAAGAGGATATCTTTGAACATTTAGTATTTTGTCCAACTATTTAGATATTTTCATTCATGGAGTGTTCATAGATAATTCCCTTTGGGCGTTCTCTAATTTATTTCTCAGGCATACTACTTCTTTTTCCAATTTCTCTTGCTCCTAATTTTTATCTTTAATTTGGTTTAACAGAATGTATTTCGCCTTCTTAGCTTCTTCAAGTTCCACTTTAAACTGAATGATGTTTTCTGAGTTTGGTTCTTCCTTTACATAGTTCAAGAGAATTCCTTTTTGTTTTCTGCACTTGATTTAAGTTTGTCTATTTCCTCTAGGGCATTCATTATCTCCCCCTCGAGATCTACCTCACCTTGATCCTCATCTTCTAGAAGGAATCCTTCAGGCTCTTCCTTGGTCATCAACACAAATTCATAGGTTCCTTATTCATTTGAGGATTCATTTGAGATTTCATATGCACTGCTATCTTGCTGAGCATAAAATGGTTTTCTATTGAATCTCTTCCCTCTCTTCTAGTTATTTATTTTGGTTTTCTTTGTCTCTTGTGGTTGGTTCTTTGTCTTAGTCATCAATATTTTTCCCTATTGGTATATGACTATAGATTGGTTCTAGATTTCTAAAAATAACATTCTTTGAACATTGTGAGTTTTATAAATCTCATTGCCTTCATTATCCTTATAGAAAATTTATCACTATTCTATAAACCTTGCCATTTCATGGTCGCCCTGCCACTCCTAAAAGACTCCATCTAGGCCTGTGCCACTTATCTCGATCATTTTTCCTACCTATTACCTCATTACTCTATTTTTTCCCTTGCCCATAACTCTAATTTACATCTAGGTTTACCTATAGCCTAACTCATTCGCATGATCCCCAAATTCCTCAAGCAATGATGGTCTCAAAACTATCTTTGTAGGTTCTTTAGATAAATCAAGTACATTGGATTTTGGATATTCAATACAGAACTTTGAAAAATACTTTGTTTTTCACTTGAAGGCTCCAAGCCAATTTCCAGTCAAAGACTAGGTCAAAGAAGCCTCCCACTAGGTTAATTAGAGTTTCATATGGTCCAAGGTCATCATTGATGTTTCAAACATTGTGTTTCTTTGTTAGAATATCGTTTAGAGGTCTTGGAATTTTGAGACATGGTTATTCAAATAAAACCTAAAGAGTTTACAAAGAAGACTATCATTCACTTTTAGAGTCTACACATGAGGTAATGGGAAAACTTTGGCACTTGATAAGGTAGATGGTTTGTTCCTAAGAGAAGAAAACTCACACCAAAAGAAACGGAAGAGATTTGGTCTTAAGGAAAACTAGGGTTTTCCACTTACTAGTCCAGCATAGTGCCAACATAGTAATCAATTACAGAAATGGCATATGGAAGGTAAAGAGATGAGTTAGACTCCATGATAGGAACAAAGGAATATTTTTGAGCTGCTGCTGTGTTAAAACAAACATGTCAAATCTCGAGGATCAGAAGAAAAACAAAAGTCATAACTCCAAACTACAAGAAAAAAGGTGAGAAAGTTAAAATTGAGGTTCATGATAGAAATTAAACAAGAATTTGAAGAAGCTTCTATGTGGCTAAATGACAAGGGTGTTAAAAAATGAATTTTCCATGCCTCCATGACCAAAATAATGGTCACATTCATCGTCTTATCAAATTGCACACAAACAATGTAAGAGGGTTAGCGAGAAAAGGTTAAAGGTCGAGTTAAAATTCACAATGGGAACCACAGAAGATTGGAGGAAGCTGGTATGATTAATCATCAAAAAATCATCAAAATAAACATGTCAAGTCTCAAAGGAGTGAAATGAAGAGCCACCTCAAATGTTCTCGGTTATTTCCTTTTAAAAACCATCAGATAATTAGAAGTTTCATGGAGATAAGAAAATTCGAGTTTTCAAGGAAAAATTGGAGAATTTTTCCTGGCGCTGTGCCATTGCCTCGGTGTTGTGCACATGGAAAGTGGCACTGCACCACTAGTATTTTTTCCCATATATTTTCTTAGGGCATTGCACGGCTGGAAAAAGGCGTTGCGTGCCGGGGAAGGTGCTGCACCCTTAGCCAGAACACACCCACAACAATTTTCTCAGGCACTGCGCCATTAACACCGGTGTTGTGTGCTCAACCTCGGTGCTACGCCCTTGGCCTTGGCACTACCCACTTGGCCAGCAAGGCTACTAAGCCCTACAAATGCTCAAATCGCCTCAAAATTGTTCTCAACTCCTACCAAAGGACCTCCAAGAATATTCAAGGGTAATCACATGCCCTAACCATATCTTCAAGCATTTTTCATGATTTAGTTGGAAGAAAAGGGAACCTTAAAAACAAGCCCTAAGTGTTTAAGATCACTGTTTGTCATTTCCTCATCTTCCTATAAAGAGTATCAGTCATAGAAAAAGTTGATTAGGGTGTTGTGAAGGTTTTCATTCATTTAAGTTTCCTCGTAAACCCTTTTCCTTCATAACACTCTATCCCCTCACTTGAAAAAGCTACCATCCTGTCACCTTCTATTTCATCTCAAAATCCACATCAAATTCTAGGGTTGGCAAAGCTCAGTTTTTCAAATGTCAAGAGAGGCAGACAGTGGTAGTGATATAGAGTCTCAAATGCCAAGAAAGCATGAGCACAAAGGTGGCCCTCTCACAATCCCTCACCATACTCTCATGGTACTAGTGCATCAAAAAAAGGTAAATCAAACAATGAGGGAGATGGAAATGAGGCGCATATTAGTGAGGCAAATGTCAGTGAGGCAAATTCCAATGAGAAATCAAACAAGTGAAGAAAAGAGCAGTGATGAAGAAAGGGACAGTGATGAAGATAACAGTGATAAATAAATCAGTGGGGAGTATGTTAGTCAAAGAGAGAAATGAATCATATGGCACTAAGGAATCAAGCAATGAAGAGGAAGGCAATGATAACTCAGATTCCAATAAGGAAGAAAACAATGAAGAATCAAATAGTGAGGAAAGAGAAGTGAGGGAAATGAGGCCTATGAAAGTTATGATGAAACTAATGAGGCAAAAGAAAAATAAAAACTTGACATCCTTTCTGATGCATCCCCACAGGCATCCCAAACATAATTAGCAAGGCAAACTTAAATTTTGGCATATTTTTGTAAAATTTTGGTCTTTGACTGTTTTTGAAGGGCCAAAGGTGCAGCGCCACTGGCGCTATGCTATTTTTTTGGGAACTCTTTTGAGGAATGGTTTGAATTTTTTGGTTCATTAGGCCAAGGAAATCATCCAAAAAAAATTTAGATCATTTGGAGCAGAACTGGTATTCGAAAAGTGCCAAACACACCCAAAAAGTCACCTTTCTGGCCTATTTTTAGAGCTGGCGCTACACCCTGAGCAGTCTTGGGAGATTTTTTTTTTTGAGAAGGTAAATGAATTCCAATTAGAATACTGAAGACCGTTTTAGAATGTAGACTTGACAAGATTTCCAATGAGCTATCATGGAGCTCATTTGGACACATGTAAGGCCTCCAAATCTTGGTCACAAAACATGCAATTTTTCCAGTGCAGGCGCTGCACCCTTGGACCTTGGTGCTGCGCCCTTGCCTAAAAAGTCAACAAAAGGCACAAATTTACTGAAAAAATATATTTTTGAGGAATTTTAAGGAAAATCACTCCTAGTTAGCTGAAAATTTATGTTTGAAGTTATTTTTCATTTATTAAGCTAGATATTTTGTGCCTTGGCCCTTGAATGGTGTCTTTGGAAAAAAATGGAATATATGATGTATTAATGGGATTTTTGAAACCCTAGTTAGGGTTTTGTTATTCCTTGGTAGTTAAATACTGCATTGAGGCCTCATTTTACATGTTGGTTGATTGTGTAGAAAAGCCTCATAGACTTTAAGTTGTGAGGAGTTTTTGGCTTTCGAGAATTGTAAAGGTTTTGAACTGAATATCAATGAGACAAGCACTTTGCAGGATTCATGAACATGGATGATGGTGATGTATTTCTCATTTTTTTCTTGTTATCTTATGTTTTACATATTGTGTCATATTTTTCTTGCAATAGAATAGAAATTTTAGCTTAAGATATGCTTTCAAAAGCACCTTAAGTCTGTCTTCTTCTCTTGCTTTCATGTTTTCCTCTGCTAGGTTAGTTTAGATAATTCTTAATTGCTCTCTAATCCCACTCAGCTTGTTTATATCAAGAATTATTTAATGGAGTTAGTGCCAAAGTAGTTTATGGTTAGCCCTGCCCTTTGGAATCACTTAAAAATTGTTTTTTGAGGTCTTTTCTTCAAAGTATTGCTAAATAGGGTTTGACTGAAGAGGTTTATGGTTTTCCCTACCATTTTTGTCTATCGTGAATGGTTTCTTTGAAGTTATTGGTAGTTTGATTAAGGAATTTAGGATTTCCCTACTCTTTAATCATTACTATATGTTATCTTAAATGTTTTCTTTTCCTGAAGGTGAAATCACTAGAGACCTTACAAATTTATTGCTCTCTAGGGTTTGCTGGATTGTTGTCTTAATGTTTACTTGCTAGGGTTTGGTAAAAGAAGTTATTGGTATGCACTGTCTTTGGTTATTTCTTTATGCATAGTGATATTAAATGCCCTTCTTTTTAAAGTATTTTTCAAAGGATTCTTAACTTCCCTTTGCACCTAATTTGTTCACAATTTAATGTTCACTTCACTCACATAAGCCTTGAAGATCCATTTAGCTTTGTTATACTTTCCCTCCAAAGCATCCTTGACCTATTGTTGTACCTTTCGAGACCTTTTGCAGAATCCATGGCCCAATGGTCTAAACCTCTCTTACTCTATATGTTCTACTTGAAAACCTACCCAACCAAACAACACAAACAAAGAAACCCTAATCCTTATAGCTAGCCTAAAATCAATCAAGTTCACACATTTTATACAAATATAGAGAGAGCCCTCTCTGATTCCAGGAAGGCTAGGTCCTAGGACTCCAAAGTTGGTTTGATGTTACCCTTGTACATTTGATCTTGCCAATCTGACAAATTATGGTGACCTAACACTTTTTTTTCTTATGAGGACATTTAGATGTATATTGTTCCACTCTTCCGTAGTTAAAGAATTTAAATTAAAGTTTACCTTTATACTTGTGTGTGCCTCTATCCAATATTATGAAAAATTTGGCCTCTTATTCATCAGAGTAGGAGAATGTATTTTCCTTTTATTGTTTGCACTTATCTGCCTTAAAGGTTGCCTCCCTCACATCTGAATTTCCCTTTGGAAGTCTCATCTCATAGGATGTCAAGTTTCCAAGCAATTGGTTCATGGTTAGTGTTTCCTAGTTTGTTGTTTCTTTAGTGGAAGAAACCATAGGGTTAAACCTAGATGGTAAAGATATCAATATCTTTTGTACACTTACACATTATTTAATGGTTTCTCCTAGAGCTTTCATGTTACTCACAACTTTTGTAGCCTTTAAGAAGAAACTGGCTACATCTTCATCTTCATTCCTTTTCACATTTTCAAACTGAGCTCTATAGTCTTGTAGTTTGGCCATCTTCAACTTTTTATCTCCCTCATGGATACTTTCTAATGTATCCCATATTTCTTTGGCCATCACACTGTGCATTAATTTGATAAATTCTGACTCACACAGACCGCTCAAAAGTGAATTCATCGCTTTTGCATTGGTTATGAAATTTTGTTTGGCATCTTTTTCTATGTCATTATCCTTTGGAGCATATCCTTCTTCCACAATAGCCCAAACTTCTATTCCTAGAGGCATTATGTATGTGCCCATTCTCATTTTCGAGAAAGCATATTTGTGCCAGTAAACAATGGGGCTTTATATTTTGAGCATCCTTCTAGGCTAGCCATCTTGGGGACCTAGGATCTCCTTCCATATTTTAAACTGATACAGAAGGAACTGGCTCTGATACTGAATTTTGAACCATTAGTTAAACTGAGAGGGGGGGTGAATCAATTTAACACATTCATGGTATTTTAAAACTTTCCTTTAAATTTATTTACACCTTCATTTCATGATCAAATTATTATATAATGAGACAAAAAAATTAATATGTAAGAAACAAGTATTAATCAGATTAAATATATAGCATCAACACATAATCATCATGGACATGGACAACAGATATAAGTGGAAACACATAAGGGAGAAAACCACATGTTAGTATTGTTGTGATGCAAAGGCAAGCTCCAACTCCCTCTCACGACTAATTTTTTGTAGGCTCTAACCTATAGGAGTCTACTACCTAAAATTATGCAAGCTACAACTTGCAAGGAACCTCCAACTCTCATCTATTTTCTGCAGGCTACAACCCACAGGAGGCTCCTACCTCAACCAACTCCAGCTGGACATCTATCAAGCTACAACTTGAAATGGAAGCACTAACTACCATGTATTTTCTATAGGCTACAACCTACAAGAGGCTCCTACCTCAACCGAATACAAATGGACATATATCAAGGTACAATTTGATATGGAAGCACCAAATTTCTCACACTACAATAAAATCATATGTTGATTTACCTAGATATCAAATCTGTTTTTCTCCTTCTCCACTGCTTCCCTTCAAGCCTTCAAATATGTTTGATATCAGCTCTATATCTTCATAGCATCTCTATTTGCTCTCTCTCAGTCTTCCACTCTCTAACATTTTATAGCTCTCTTACCTTCTTTTTCTCTTTCCAATTCTGCAAATTGGTAACCTCTTCTGCACCATTCAATTTTTTTTCACCCTTTCTCTTTCTTCCTCTATATTTTTAACCTTTTGCAGATGATATTACCTATTTTATACACATACCTTCATGATTGTTTGGATTCTCTATGAGAATATGAAGTGAATAGACATGACTCTTGCCTTTCACCCACTCATTTATTCACATAGCATATTCCGAATGTTACAACAATATATACAATCATTACAATATCAAATTGGACTTTTTCTTTTCCTACAGAGACTTGCCTTTGCATAAAATACAATATAAAATAATCACTGATTTTATATTTACAGTTACAATAAAATTTCTATTCAACCCTTTCATCTTCATTCTTCTTTTTCATCTTGTCTTCTCTACCTGCTATCCCTTTGTCTTGTCTGCCTGAAGTTATATTTCCAACTCTGTTGTTGCATTACTATCTTAGCCTGACTTGAAACATGCCTTTATGCTTTACATCACCTCTTCATATTGCATATCTTACCTGCAGTGTTCTATCCTTTTCTTTGCTCCTTTTCTTTGTGTCGGCTTACTTACCCGAGTCTCCTTATGCCCACGTTCAGTCTTTGTTATCAAACTTTCGCAACCACATAACACCTCTCCATGAGTGTCAGGTCATTTTCCCTGAGTTTTCTCTCTTGCGTTCAACCTTTCCTTTTTTACTCACAACGCATCTACATTACATTGTTTTGCATGGGGTTGGGTCCTTTTACTTACCTGAGCCTTTTCTTGTTGTGTTAAACCTTTCCTTTATTACTCAGTCATCCTCTGCTTCCAAATTTTTCTTCATAAAATCACATAGCCCCGTACTTGAAATACATCATATCTTGACTTCGAACGTTATCACATCTAGTCTCATGTCGTATTTCAACGTATCAAATTTTTAAGTTATAATTCCATTTCCAACCTTTCATGTGATTTAACACTATAAAGGCTCGACATACACACTTAAATTTGGTTTAAGGGTCCCAAAACACAGTGACCAATCAAAATTAATTGCATTTCGCTCGCCTACAAGTTTTAACATTTTGTAACAAACATATCTCCTATTTTCTGCGATATGCGATCGCATCGCATCGCATCCAAATTACCTTACTTGTGCACAATGATGACACATGGCTCCTCCCTTTCACCACATCAAAACTTTATAACCTTACCGCATCGCAAGAAAATTAACATCTATTGGCGTTATTTTCTAACATTTGTGATGTGCGGGCTCGTGATTCACCATCTTCCATTAATCTGCACCCAAATCTAGCATTCCTCATCTGATCGCACTTTGAACTTTATAAGATTTAATTTATGTTTATACTCTAGTTCTTGCGATATGCGATGTTACGTCATGCCAACACATGTCTTCTCCACTTTGCATCACAAATAATTTAACTTACCATGCGACGCCTTAACGCTAAACTCTTAAATGTTGCAATTTGCGAAATCGATCCTGAAGCGATTCGTTGTCCGTCGTCCATCTCTCGCCTTCACTTTTGTGATCTAATCCTGATCATCCATTCAATTCCTTTGGAAATTTTCTAAGTGATCTCTTCCTTAGTCAATTTTTGTTTTTTATCCTATCTCCACTTTGCAACACCGGTTTCTCCATGTTACTCGTCTTGAGCTTGTTTTGTATTCTTCAACGCGATTCTCTCCTGAGCTTTATACTCTTGCCTCTCTACAACACCGTTTCCTCCACGTTGTTCCTCCATGAGATTTATTCAGTTTCTAAGTGCATTGATCTCTCGTGAGCTTGTTCTTCTATTCACGATTCACTTTGACTTGGGATTATTTCACTTGTTGCACGCCTTTGCTAATTCTCTGTTGCCTTTGCTTCCTCTACTACCTCTGCTTCTTTGCTGCCTCTATTGCCTCTTCTTCTTTGTTTCTTCTGTGAATCTCTCCTGAGATTTTTCTTCTGGTTATTCATTCCGACTTGATATTATTATGCTTGTTTCATGCCTTAAACACACCGATATCTCCTAATCTTGTTTTGTTGCCTTTGCTCCTTTTCTTCCTTAACTTCTTCTTTGTTGCCTTTACTTCTTTTTGTTGCCTTTGCTACCTCTGTAGTATTTTATGCCTCTATTTCCTTTGTTTCCTCTCTGCTACCTTTGCTTCTTTTCTACCTCTACCTATGCTTCTCTATGCATTTTTTCCTCATATGCTCCTTAACTGCTTCTCTGTTGCCTCTACTTCTTTCTGCTGCCTTTGCTGAATCTCTGTTGTCTTTGTTCCTTTGCTGCCTCTACCTCTAATTCTTTGTGCATGAGCTTCTTGGAACTCCTAAACTACCTAAACTACTAAAATAATTATTACATTGCAATCGAGGACACCATTTTAGCTTTGATCTTAACAAAGAAAACATAATACACTTGGAATAATCCTTTTGTTGATTCTCATTTTTTGTTGATGTGTCCTTCCGCAGTGCGGAGGTGTCATTTATTGTTATGATGCGATAGCTACATAGTTCTGCAACAATTACCCTATGCCCTCATGTCCCCAGTTGTTGTGCTTCTAATAATGCCACTATATTCTCTTCTACCTGACTCCATCTATACCTCTATGTGTTTCAGCTGTGATGTCCCAATAGTCTGTATAAACACATCTCTAGCTGGCTCTGCCCATGATTTTGCATTTTGAATGCTATCATCATGTCACTAATTGGCTCTGCCTCTTCTTCTTGTGCCTGTTGCGTTATGTCTTTTCTTCTCATTTTCCCTGCGTTGGACCACATACCCGAGTCTCTCTACCCGCGCTCTGACTTTCTTTCATTACCAAGGCGTTTCACCGACTTTATGTTATAATCCTATTTTCTCCCTTTGATGAAATTTAACACAAGAACTGTGTTACCTCTAGATTTTAAAACCTTTGGCGTTCACCTTTGAAACCACATCGAATCCAAATATTGGAGTTTTATTAACCATACATACGGAAGAAATCAACAGTGGTCGCTTTAAAAAATATCACATATCAACTCAAACCACTTATATACACGCGGAACTATGGTTGTAGGGTCCCACAACATGGTGACCAATCAGAAGCAATCACACTTCGCAACTTATTTGATATCACATATCAGAAATTATAACAAATAGCTTAAATGGTAAACCATTAAATTACCGATGTGAAGTTGTGATGGTGATGTCGCATCACAACATCGCAAATTTTACAACTTATCGCAAATCGCTGCCCGCATGTTTAACACTATACCAGTAAGAGTTAAACCATAATTTATGTGATGTGCAATATGAATTGGTGCACTATGCCAACATGTGGCCCTTCTCCTCATCGCATCACATTCCAAATAACATACTACATGATTCCTTAGAGCTAAACACTAAAATTTGTGATTTGGGAAATCACTCTAATTGCGATTTAATCTTCATCGTTGATCTATGCCCAGATCCAAGTGTCCTAGCTATATCTTTACTCTGATTTTTCGACTTTGCTTCTTTGGTTGTGCCCATTCATTTCTTTCTTGTTTTTCGTAGAACACTTGAGTCGTTCACGACTTTTCCCACGTTCACGACTTGACCCGCTTACCGTTCACGACACTGTCCAACAAATTCACGACTCTGCCTTTGCTGATTGGCTGCCTTTTATCCTTTTCTGACTTATATTCCTTTGCTTCCTTTGTTTCCTTTTTTCCTTTTCTTCATTTTCTGCCTTTCCCTTTTCTCCTAAATTTTCTCCTCTCTACTCCTTTTCGTTTCCTGATTGTCTAATGCTGCTATTACTTCCCTGGCTTTGGTTCCAACGCACATGTGATAATGAATCCTTGTTGCACTTGTGGTTATCCTTTTGAGCATATTGCAGGTCTTATTGGCATTCTCATAAATGTTTCTCAACAACCTTTAATTTCTCAGAACCTCTCTTGATTTTTAGCTGAGTCAAATTAGGCTACATCATCTCGCTCTAATTGGGGAAAAAAATTTCATACAAAAGTGGTGAGAACTTGTAGATCAATAGCCTTTAGTCGGCATGGAGTCAAAGAGAACTTATAGATCAATACCCTTTATTGGGCATGGAATTAGAGAACACTTGTAGATCAGTATCCTTTATTGGGCATGGAGTCAAGGAGAACTTGTAGATCAGTAGCCTTTACTGGGCATGGAGTCAAATCCCAAATGCGAGGTGATCTAGTATGAAATCACCCAGAGACCTGATAAACTTTGGACTTCTTCCTTTATTCTTAAACTGAAAATATTGAGCTAGAAATACTAAAAATAAAAATTCTCAAATTCTAAGCTTATGTAAGCACATAACCTATTACTTTAAAGTTTCATCAGGAGTTTGTGAAGAGAGGGGAAACTCAAAATGATATTCTGAGGAGAAGAATCTACCACTTTAAAGTTTTAGAGAGAATTGGTGAAGAGAGAAAAGTTGGAGTGAAGGAGTGCAAATTAAGGTTATTTAACTCGTACACACAAACGTATTTAAGAGACTCTCTACTACATTACTTCAATTCATTCAAAGAATAAGTGACACAAAATGGCACAAGAAAGATGAATCACCATGAACAGCTGTAGGAAACTTGTTGCTACTTTCATTTACCAATCAGAAAAATAAGCACGGAATGTAATCCCCAAGAGGTCTAGAACTTGGAACCCTCTTTCTCTCTTTCTCTCTTGCTTAAATAAAAACAAAATCAGTTTGTAACTGCTCTAGGTTCTTGGAACTCCTAAACTTCCTAAATTGTTAAACTAGTTATTACATTGCAACCGAGGACACCATTGTAGCTTTGATTTTAAAAAAGAAAACATAATACACTTGGAATAATCCTTATGCTGAGTCTGATTTGTTTTTCATGGATCCCTCTGAGGTGATGAGGCGTCCTTTGTCATTATGATGCGATAGCTGCACAGTTATGCAACAACGCCCCTATGCCCGACTTGCCCTAGATTTCGTGCTTCCAACAGTGCAGCTATATTATCTTCTGCCTGACTCTATATATGACTTTGTTTATTTAGGCTATGATGTCCCAATAGCCTATATAAATTCATCTCCACCAGACTCTACCCATGCTTTTGTGTTTCGAATTGTATCATCATGTCACCTTCTACCTGACTCTACCTCTTCTGCTCGTGCCTTTTGTGTTATGTCTTTTCTTCTCCTTTTTGCTGCATCAAACCACATACCCGAGTCTCCCTATCCATGTTTATAATTTATTTCATTATCAAGGTGTTTCACTAGCTTTACGTTATAATCCTCTTTTCTCCCTCTGATGCGATTTAACACAAGAACTACCTTCCCTACAGATTTGAAAACCTTTAGCGTTCACCTTTGAAACCACATCACATCTGAATATTGGAGTTTTATTAAACATACATATGGAATCAATCAATAGTGGTTGCTTTAGAACATATCACACATAAACACGAACCACTTACATGCACACGACATTGTGGTTGTAGGGTCCCACAACATGGTGACCAATCAGAAGAAATCTCAATTCGCAACTTATTTGATATCACATGTCAGAAATTATAACAAATATATTAAATGGTAAACCATGAAATCACTGATGCAAAGTTGCGATGGTGATGTCGCATCGCAACATCGCAACCTTTACAACTTATCGCAAATTGCTGCTCGCAAGTTTAAGGCTATACTAATGAGAGTTAAACCATAATTTATGCGAAGTGCGATATGCGTTGGTGCGCTATGCAGACACGTGGCCCTTATCCTCATCACATCGCAATCCAAATAACATATTGCGCGATTCCTTAGCACTAAGCATTAAAATCTGCAATTTCTAAAATTTCTATAATTGTGATTTAATCTCCGTCGTTGATCTATGCCGAGATCCAATGATTCTCGTTGTATCTTTACTCCAGTTTTCTAAATTTTATTCCTTGGTTGTGCTCGTTCATTTCTTCCTTGTTGTTCGTACAACACTTGACTCATTCACGACTTTGCCCACGTTCACAACTTGACCGGCTTACCATCCACGACTCTATCCAGCATGTTCACGACTTTGCCTTTGTGGATTGGATGCCTTTCTCCTTTTCTACCTTAAATTCCTTTGATGCATTTTTTTCTTTTCTTCCTTTTCCTCCTTTTCTCCCTTTTCCTTTTCTTCTAAAGTTTCTCCTCTCTACTCCTTTGCCTTTTCTGATGGACTAATGTTGTTGTTTCTTCCCTAACTTTGGTTTCAATGCACATGTGATAATGAATCCTTGTTGCACTTGTGGTTATCCTTTTGAGCATATTGCAAGTCTTCTTGAAATTATAACAAATTTTTCTCAACAACGTTGAATTTCTTAGAACCTCTCTTGATTTTTAGCTGATTCAAATTAGCCTACAACAGAACCAATGTTTGAAGATGGTAATTTTTTTTAAAGAAATTCAAGTGAAGATATTGAATCACCAGGCATGTATGTATATATATATGTTGAATACATGTATTATTGAAATTATATATATTTATTGAATATGTAAACTTATTATGTAAATTTAATTCTAATATGTACAGATGAAATCAATATCGATGATGAGATGTTAGAAAATTTTGACACTCACACATATGGAGATAAAAAAGTTGACCCTGTTATACAATATCGTGTTAATTAAATTATTTACTCATTATTAAAAATTGAAACTATGGTAGTATCATAGCATTAAGGAAACTAAAAGAAGATATGACTTTATTGGGTATTTGAAAATCAACAAAAGATACAAAAATGAAGGAAAATGTGATACAAAATATAAATAGTGCTCTGAAGTCAATTAGAATATCTAGAAATAAAATTGATTGAGATGCATGTAGATCAATACAAATGGCAGTGGTTTCATCATGTACTAAAGGGAATCTCTTAGTGAAATCTATGGCACGAGCGTTAGGAACCACATGAATTTTTTTTCACAAACATCGGAAATTTCGATTGCAAAAAAATGTAAATGTTGGAATCTCTTGCTGGACACCTATTTGCAGGAAACCATCCAAAGATAGACTTGGAAAAAACGTTAAAAAATAATACATGAATATTGGATGAAAAATTCATGTCCTTCACCAAAAGCAAAGGATGTGATGCGAAGCATAATACAACAAAATCAATACGAAGAAGATGGAAAAAATTTCTTGGAAACCAATCAGATAGAGTTGTTGAACAAGTCCAAAGAAGCGAATCATCAAATTGATGTCTCAATCAGTGCATTTGTGCAACAAAAACTATAGTATGTAAGACTTATCACTGTACGCGACATTTGTTGTCATTATCATGTGGAATTTCAGTTATATTACGACACATTCCTTAATTTTGGTAAAACATTTTGGAAAGATTCACCTCCTCCTTCCACTATCCATGAATTCATATCTCAAATTCTATCTGGAAGAGAAAGCCAAGAATTATTTTATGAAAGAAATGTGTTGGTGGTAAAAAATGCGATGATTGTGGAAATTTGACTAAATTTCAAAACAAATTTAGTACTGATATCAATGATCAATCATTTTCGAACATGAAAGTGAAATGGAAGAGAGATGAATATATCCATACACTGATTGGTTCAAGTAGTACTACAAGTGCTAAAAGAATTAATTTACAAGAAGAAGAAATTTTCCTGATAGATTTTTTGAGAAATTTGAAGGCAGAAATTTAAATAAACCAAGAATTCTCATAGATCTTGATGGTATGACTTGCAATCCAAAAAAGCGTGTGAATTTTTTCCACCAGGGACCATTTTGTCAATAGTTGATTTTTCAGAAAACTACAAATTTGTTCCACAAAAAGAAATTCAGAGTGAATACTATCATTCTGAACAAGTCTCCATGCTCGTCCATATTCTATATAGACATGCTGAACAAAAAGTTAATCATATAGAGAGCACTAGTGAAAATCAATATGTTATTAAATAATATCACTTTTATTTCAGTGACGATGATACACACGATACATATTTTGTACAACACTATTTTGAAAATATTTATGACTCCTTGAAAAGTCATGGAATAAAATTCAATGAACATTGGATATGGTAATATGGATGCGCAGGTCAATTCAAATATTCACGATCATTATTTTGGTTGTGTTGTCTTCATATGAAAACCCACGTTAAATATTTTTAAAATTTCTTTAAGACTGTTCATGGAAAAGGAGAACATGACGGTGTAGGGGCATGCATAAAACGAGCACTTTGAAGTTATGAAATGGACCACACTACAAACTGACTTATCTCAGCTTAAGAAGTTATTCAATGGTGCATCACTGCACTAAGCCATGAGACTAATTGATGAAGGGAATTATGAAGGTACATTCAATTAAATTTTGATTAGATTTCTAATTTTAAACAATACATTTATCACAATGATTATCTTTGATAGTATTTTTATATCATATTTATATTCTTCTTTGAATTTTCCATATAGGATTTTTTGGCATATTTGGGTCCAAGATGTAGATAGATCGATTAGAGATGATGCTGAAAAAATAAGAGGGACTCTAAAATTGCATTCAATTAAGACAAAGTTGTCCAAAAATGTGTTTGCATTGGATAAAAGAAAATATTCTTGTTTTTTTCATGTTTTCATACACAACACATAATCCAATGATGTTTGTGAAAGAAAAATGTATGTAAAATATTACCAACATACATAACTAAATACAAAGGGGAAAATGTCCATTGTAATATTTGAAGAAATGCAATTAGAGGAGACTACAATATCATCTTAAGGTGATTGAGTTTCTGATATTGTTAGAGAAGATAACATTTCAATTGCTTTCAAATGATAGAGATCTAGAAATAGATAATAAAATCAAGTACATATGCTAATTTTAAAGTTAAATTTTCATGTTAATTATGATCTAGATTTAGATACATAAGTTTGTTTTATTGTGTGGGATATGTTTTTTCTGTAGTTTCACCTACTATTAATGATGAAAATGTGAAGTATTAATTGATGTCTTGCACTGAACGAAAGATGAAATTATTAGAAAACTATGATGATAACGATTTTACATATGATAGAGGGTCTATTATACTGAAAGGTTATTTTTTCCAACAAATTAATCAAAGGGAGGATTGTTTTTACTTTCAAGACTATGAACCTCATGTCATAAGTTGTCAATATAGTCACTCTAAGTGTGCAACATGCATAATGTTTATATAATTTCAATCAACGAATAAAACGAAAATTAAGAAATGGAAAATGTGAAAAGTTGATCTTGAATGGATCATTGAAGATGACATTCCATTGGAATTTTTTTATTGAACTTCCCAACAATTTCTTCTCTGGATTCATCTTTTAGAAATTTCAGAACTCAACTAAAAATTTAAATTCCTTTTTATGTTATATGTAAAAGTGTTTGCACATGTACATTTTTTTGGTATATGCGCAAGAGTAATTTATACACGTGTACACATACGCATGTCTAGATTATCTGGTCTTAAATGATTTCCTACATTCTATGGTACAATTTTTCATAATTTCATTATTCTGTACATATATGTGTATCTAGCATAGTTGATATAAAGGAAATTTGAAGTTGCACGATTTTGTTTTAGATGTGTCTAGATTAAGTAAATTATAATATTCATTATTGAATGAATAATGTGTGGTATGTGTTTTGTAATTTCCATTTTACTATCAATTGAAAGTAGCTTTTCTATGTACATTACTGAAACATATATATATATGTTTTAATGCAATTTTAAAATTTTATGATTTTTTGACACATCTAAGAACACCTAGAATTTTATGATTGTTTTTTAGATATATACATCGATATGTATTGTACTTCAATCTTTTTTACATATATTCAAACATGTACTTCAATTATTTTTATGTACATATATTCATGTGAATTTCTTTTTTTTTGTAACTTGGGATAAACTATATTAAAAGAAAGAAAAACTATACAGAGGCAATGGACAGAAATGGCAAGAAGTGCTTAGCCTATCCCTGCCTTCTTAGTGCTCAAAATAAACCAAGTTTGGGGTTACCTCAAAGGAGGAAACCAACCCCTTAAGAGTCTCATTCATTCTTGTAATAAAAAATATTCAGTGGCCCATATAAAAACAAAATAGCTGAAGTATATCCTGAGGTGATGATCATGGAGCTCATTCATCTTAGTCCATCGCCTAGTCCTCTTCCTCTATCAGGCACCTATATTATCTAGAAATGGCTTCCTCCTCAGCAATGGGCATTCAAGGAGGCTTCATAGGGGTCGCATGGATGATGGGAGAGACTGGGTACTTTGCATCGTAATCTTTGGTCTAGACAATATCCAAGTCCATAACCTAAATGCCTATATCCTCCATCGTGGGCTCATAACCTGGAAGTGGGTTGGTTTTCCTGGGTAAAGGTTGCACATCTTGTGGTATAGTGGATTTTTTGTAGCCCCTTCTACCCTTAGGCTTCTTTAGAGGCAAAAAATCATCCCCATGGATTTTATCAAACTCTCGAGGAGCCAACACCTTATGGCTATCAGATGTAGAGGCATCGGTGGATTCCAATCGTTGGTTATGGCCATAGTGAGAGCAGCCTGAAAACACACCCCTGTAGTTGCATTTGATGGGTTTCTGACGCTAGTGCGGGGCCATGGCATGGCTTATGACCTGTACATTTTATGATTGTTTTTATATTTACCTCAATAATATATGTACATCCTAAAATTATATAACATTCACACACATGTTCAAATGCATAGCATGTACCAATGTACATGTGTTAAATGTAATTTGAAATTTCCATCTAGGTTCATTTTATATTTAACAAATAAAATGACAACTTTAATTTCAAAATAAAACATTATATCACAACATGTGATCACATGCCAAATGTAGTTCAACTATGAAAAGATATACACATGTATGTACATGGTTTGTAATTCGAAATTTCCATCTAGAGAGATTCATTTTATATTTAACATTTATAAAATGACAACTTCTTAAAAACAAAACATTATATCACAATCACATGCGAAATGTAGTTCAACCATCCAAAATATATGCATTGTGAAAATGTAATTTGAAACTTCCATCTAGAGATTCCTTTTATATTTAACAAATAAAATGATAACTTGAGTTTAAAAAACAAAACATTATATCACAACATGTGATCACATGCCAAATGTAGTTGAACTATCCAAAATATACATGTGTTTTGTAATTTGAAATTTCCATCTAGATTTGAATTTTATATTTAACAAATAAAATGACAACTTGAGTTTTGAAAACAAAACATTATCTAGCAACATGTGATCACATGTCAAATGTAGTTCAACAATCCAAAATATACAGATGTATTTGTTTTTCAGTTTGAAAGTTCCATCTAGATTCATTTTATATTTAATAAGTAAAACGACAACTTGAGGTTAAAAACAAAACATTATATATCACAGCATGTGATCACATGACAAATGTAACTATCCAAAATTTAAAGTTATTCTTGATAAATGTACATGTAGTTTAAAACTATATCCAAACAGTAAAATATGTCCAAAATTTGTATCACATGAACAATAAAAGTAAATATATATAGTTCAACATATATTGTTACAAGTATCAAATTATATAGAAAAGTAAATATGACAACATAGATAAGACTATATATAAAAATAGTAAATTTAAGACTAGATCTTTCAAATAAAATGTTGCACGCATGTGCATCATCAATAAAAGACAGATGGATCCAGAGTCTCTACCAGCAAATTCATTAGCTCATGCTATCTTCTGAAGAATGGGGAACATTTACACAATGTCTACAAACATTAAAATTTAATGTTTTAAAATTGAATGAGAATATACAACTTCATGTAAAAAACCAAAATGAAAAAAAAGTCAAGAAATACCTCATGTCGTTCCCTTTGCATTGTATTTTATTGCTCGTCCATTAAAACATCCTCCACAGTTGCGTCTTCCACAGTAAACTGTACAATATATATATATATATATATATATATATATATGAAAATGCATATAAGCTAATTTTCAATAATAACAATAAAAAAATTAGAAAGCTTGTTCAAATGGTGCGGATGTTCCTATCTCCATCATACACTCCATCTCTAGAGTCCTTGGAGAACAATAATCATCTCCAAAAACATTAAATTCAAAAAATTTAAAACTATAAAATAACTCAAGATCTAGATCTCATTTTATAATAAAACTTTTGAACTTCAATTTGTAACTTAAACATATTAGTGAAAATTTGTTACTTGTGATGGTGGATTGGGCACATATCCTAAGGGTGGCTCTGAAAGAAAATCAATAGAAACCTAAAATTCAAAAAATTAAAAAATTTAAAACTGTAAAATAGATATAGAACTCATTTTTAATGGAACTTTTGAACTACAATAGATAAGTTAGAAACATATTGAAGTGAAAAAAATTTCATACTTGTGATGTTGGATTTGGCACATATCCTAAGGAGAAAGAAGGTACCTCCATTGCAAAAACATCATACAGAATCAAAATCTGTTAACATTTGATTATATACATGTACATGTGTACACAATTATTTATTGTAAAAATATGTCATCATGTTTTGATATAAAATAACAGATTAAAATAATTGTACATCATCATGTTCACTTCAAAAATACTAAGATGCCTCAACATATCATCTTGATGTTGAGAACCATCTTGATTGTGTGAACCTGAGGCTTCAACTGTGATATTAACATATTCGTTCATCAAGCATGAGAACTACAAATGGTGTTCACATATATGATAAGTTTTTTTTAGATTAATGTACACAAATAAATGTATGTATATATTTATTTATTATAAATTGTACATGTGTTAAAATAATCACCTTAACCATTAACACATACCAATCCCATGCCCTCTTCCTCATGAATAATTTGGACTTGCCAACCATTGCAAAAATTCTTTGCATATGTTATAAGATCTTAAACACTAATGTTTTCTATATCATGATTTGTATGATACAAAAAATTAGCACGTGAATTCTGTTGTCCTCTTTGTTTATTCAGACAAACATCAAATCCACCCAGTCCACTATGAACATTGTCAATGATGGCATCCCTTTCTTCTCGACTAATGTTAGAAGTGGCATCCATCTCTGACCACAAAGTTTCCATACGAAGATGTCAACTAACCACTAGTAGCTTAGGGCGAGGAAACTCAACATCATGCTTAGTGCCCCTATGGTCACATAATAGACCTTTGCGAGGACCAAAAACTTTAGAGGGAAGGTCATTATAATTTGGTTTCATTCCCAAAAATAATTTCGCATAAAATAATTTTACAAAATAAAGTAGAACCTTGTCGTTCCACGGGATTCTTCCATAGGAACCAAGGTGCCTATCATACAAATGGCCAGCTATATCAAGGTTCATGAAATATTTCACCTTTAGCATCTTCCCTTTCAACCCTTCCTTGAAATAAAAAATAGATTTGGCCATTTCTGTTGTAACTCTTTGTTTAACAACCTCCCATGTATCGATACCCATCAGTGTTTCCTTTATTTTTCTCATCACTTCTACAAAAGTATGAGCGGTTGGCCCAAGCGTTTGGTACACATCTAATAGTTTTCTTAAAGAGTGAGTAATTATTTCTAAGATTTCTCAACTCTCAACATGGAGTTTCAAAGACACAAGATATTTATTCAATTTTGAATAAATATGTTGACAACTTTGTAATGTGCATTGATGCATGCTTTTTTCCGAAGGTATATCGAAAATGTCAGACGGATAAGTCAAGGTTGATGTACAACCTTCTTCTTCATTAACACGTTCTGTCCTACATTTTTTTGGAGAAACATTTGGAGAAAAATTTTCACCCTCTACATCAATATATAAAATTTTGTATAAATAAAAAAACATGTGAAAACATTTGTACAAATTTAATGAAAATAATATTCAGATTGATGGCCACCTTGGTATGGTTGGCCAACATCATGCCCACACTGAGACTATTGAGAAACAAAATGACCACTGACTAGTTGAGAACCAACACAGCCACCCATTAATTGGCCTCTATGGGAATGCATATCACCAATTTCACGCAATTAAACACCACCTATTAATGTGCATCTAGGGGAATGTGTACCACCACCAACCCCATGTGATGAGAGGGAAGCTTCATAAGAAAATATGAATTTATAATCAATTCAAAAATAAATTCGTACATATAAATACATGTACATATGAGTTATTAAATTGCGTGAATCATACCACGATTGCGTGAACCATGGCCATGCTGCATTGATAGAGTAGATACTCTTGTCCTCCTAACTCCTAAAAAATAAAAAATGAAATTTATTAAAAACTAATTTAACTCACAAAATTCAAAAAATATCAATACCAGATGTAGACATGTATGTACATGGGCATAAAACTATATATATAGTCAATAAAAAAATTAATTCCACATTAATACAAACATGTATATATGGAGATAAGATTATATATTGAAATTTCATTTAAAAACATGCACATTTAATATAAATACAATGAATATCCCTCGATCCATGATCCCTCTCTTGTTGAGATTCAACAAGAAGATCCTAGTGAAAATTATGCACCTACACTAGGATGGAGGCTCAGGCTATTTTTTGGTGGAAGTCTATTTTTAGATGCATGAGAGAATTCTATTTATAGATGATGAGAAAATTATATTTATAGATGTATGTGCGAGTACTATTTATAGATCGCATGTATATTTATAGATGCATATCAACTATTATTATCCCTTAATAATAGTTGGAAAATAAATAATAATCTATTCTCAATGAGCACTTGGAAATAGTTAACTGAAGTGGAAAATCAGTTAGCTATAGGAAATTCAAGTTCAAAGGTTGTTTGGTGGGACATGCTAGTGGGCTTAGCTGTAACAGAGTGATTCGAAGTTGTAACAGAGTTGGATGTGTAGTTATGTGAGTTGTAAATTAGTTTAACTTAGTTAAGTGAGTTAAATTTAGCTATGTTAGTTGTAACTGAAGATGCACTAGTGAGAGATCAGTGAATTAATTATTGAATTAATTCACAATCCGTGTTCTCACATGCAACTAAATATTTACTACTGTTGACTACATGCACGCCAGATCTAGTGGAGACCCAATTGAGATGGAGGTGAAAGGGACATTTTGACTATCATTTGTGACATTAGTGGGTGCACTCATGGAACACCACACTCATTGTATGTGCCCATGATGATTGCGTATTCAGGGCAAGCATGATTCCATTCATTTAGGGATTTCTATCAACTAGGATTGCGCAGTGAAGGTAGGTTGTCTGAAGGCAATAAGTTGGCACATGAATTTGCCAATTTTTGTATGACAGTGTCAGACAATTGTATATTATGCTGAGAGCTCTTGGATTAGAGTCTTTTATGATATTATTTCATGATCCATGATATATACATAATATATGATAGTGGAGATTTTAGCTTTATGCCTTCTCGGTAAAAACATCTGTGTTATGTGTGACTGTTTTTTCTTCTAGATATTGCAATTTGTGACCGTGTTTTAAATTTTAGAAGATTTTTTTGTAGAAGCGATTATATTTAACAGTGGCCTGTAATTGTTAGATCAGGAGAATCCAAGAAAAACATAATTTGTATTAAAATTTATACATGGTATCAGAGCACAAAAGATTTCAATTATGAAGTAGGAGTTGAGTTTGTTGGTGGAAAGAATTCGAATTTGCAGAAATATTTTCATGGTGCTACAATTGAGTAAACATCAAAATGGATTTCAATGGTTTGCGGCTAGAGAATGCACTCGAGGGAAGATCAAACTAAATTTCTTGGAAGGACAAGATGGAGATGGTGATCGAAGATAATGGCTTGAAGTAGTTCATTGACAATGATGTTCATAAGCACACTTTGATAGATGCTGCATTACTTGATGAATTGCAAAAGAAAGTGGTAAAGCCGAGGAAGATTCTGTTCGAAGGTGTAAGAGACCACATTCTATCAAGCTTTTATGGGAAAGCGACACCATATGCTATGTATAAGGCTTTGACGAATCTTTTCCAAAGCAGCAATGACCATACGAAATTGGCGCTAAAAGTAAACTCAGAAAGATCAATATGGAAAAGGGCGACAATATTCCAAAGTATCTCATGAAGTTTGTCCAATGTTGGGATGAACTGCGGAGTGTGGGAATCACTATTTTTGATAATTATTTTGTGAGCTTGGCTCTCTTGGGACTTCCTAAGAGTTACCATAGTAATGAAGACTCTCTCAACGGATGGGAAAAACTGCTAGATTGGGAACAACTATGGTTGGATCTAGTGCGGGAGGAGTTCAGACGGAACGCCAAAGATGGATCTTCATCAAAGCATGATGATGAAGACGATTGTGCTTTGGATACCAAGGAAAGGAAGGGGAAGTGGAAGAAATTCCATTAAAAATACGAGTATAAAGGCAAGAAGTTGGATTTGTCCAAGGTGAACTGTTTTCAAGTGTACTAACTATCTACAGAAGAGGAAGAACAAGAAGGTTGTTGGAGTTGCACCTAGTGAGGCCCTTGCCTCGCAATTTGAAATTGACTTCTCCTTGATTGTATGCATGGTGTGAAGTGCATTGGGATCGGTGTGGTATTTGGATAGTTGCGCTTCCTTCCACATGACGAGAGATAAGGAGATTTTTCAGTGACTTGGAGGAGAAAGATCTCCAAATGCATATTGTTGTATGGATTAATCCATCTTGCAGACAAGACCGATCTCCCTAGTACTAAAAGTATCTAGCAAAAAACAGCCAAACATACTAATCTTTCTCTAAGCATATATGATCTATGAAAAGCTCTATAGGTGTAAAATACTTACCGTTTGTCCAATGCTTGTTTGAAGTTGTTGTTATCCCTCGCGCGCTTGAAGGAGTTTTCCTCGTAAACCTGCAGTCACAAACAAGCAAAATATTACATAGCACCTGTATAGAAATCATCATAAACCATTCTTATCATAGTGATCAAGGAATCTATGAAATAAACCATTGATTGAAAGCTTATTGAGAAAAATGAGTATATTTGTATTAATTTCAAAAGAAGAAAATCCTTACAACCTGAGCCTTGATGTTGCACAGGACTTTCCGGGGTCCGAAGCAGGAGTCTCCTTTACTTTGATAAGCTATGCACTCCTCAAACCAAGACAAATAGAGGTATGCAATATCTCCTCACAAAATTCTTAGTTAACTGAGTCTAAATCTGAACAGCACTTAACTTCAAATATTCTAAAAGCTTGAACTCCCTTGGAGGCTACCCAATGCCTCTTTTTATAGTGGAAAAGAGGAGGTTTTCTGTTCCAAGTATGAAGGGATAGAATCCTCCTTCAAAGGGATAAGCTCCTCACATCAAGGGGTTAGCTCCATAAGGTAAGGGATTCATGCACCTCACAAGAGAGGTTCTGCCACCGCAAGATCCATTATAGAAGCTTCCATAATTTACTTTAATTGAGATTTTTGGGATTTACTTGTGCCTTTTTAATCTTACAGGGGTCCGCACCTATAAAAAAGATAAAGTGCGTTCAGTAACGCATGAAAGCTGAACATTGGGTGTGGGACTACAGGCAAGATAGCCAGAAAGTGTGACACCAAAGTTTAGGAGACTTTTAGGAATTTTTTCTGATTTTCAAGGCTTGACATGAGGAACTGATATGTTAGACTTGCAAAAGGGAGAAGTATGAGTAATAATGATCTCATACACATGGCAGAATTTCAGGATGAAAATTTTCAGTGTAACACATATAGATATGGGTGACGATGGATGATACAGTGTGAATGGAATTAGTACCATTACCTTTGAGAGGGAGTCAGGTAAAACTTTTCAATTGAAATACGTTATGCATGTTCTAGGTCTGAAGAAAAACTTTCTCTCAGTCGCAATGTTGGAGGACATAGGCCATGACATTATTTTCAGCAATGGAAAATCTTTCCTCTGACATAAAAAAATGGTCCAAGACAAGAGGATAGGGATTCGAGTTAAGAATCTCTACAAGCTGGAGGTAGATGGTTGCGCTGCCATGATGGGCAAGGAAAAAAAGTGGTGAGCCATGATGAGGGAGAATTATGGCACATGCGATTGGGCCATCTTCATCATGAAGCCTTGAAATTCATGCAGCATATATCTACTGGACTTCCAATGGGAACACTTGCTCAGTTAGATCAGTGCAAGGGTTGCACCATGGGGAATTATGTAAATTCCACCTTTCATGAAAAGGAGAACCATGCTTTGGTGATACTGGAGAGAGCTCACACAGACGTGTGTGGCCCATTCTCAGTTGCTTCAATAACAAAACATAGGTATTATGTTATTTCTTTTATGACTTTTCTCATAAATTTGGATCTTCTTCATGTAGAAGAAGGATCAAACATTATTAAAGTTATATGAGTTTAAGGCATTGGTGAAGAAATATTCCGGGAAGAAAGTGAAGGCTCAGAGGAGTGATAATCGTGGAGAATACATCTCCAAAAAATTCAAATACTTCTGCAAAAGAGAATGAATTTGAAGAGAACTCATAGAGCCTCACAACCCACAGAAAAATGGGGTCATGGAGAGGAAGAGCAAAATGATCATGGGTGCAACATGAGCGATGTTGCATGATCAGGGCCTAACAATGCATTTGTGGGCAGAAGCATGCAACACTGTGGTTTATGTGCAAAACCATTTTCCTCATAGAGTACTTGGCATGAGTACACTTGAATAATATTTCACTGGTAAGAAAGCGGATGTTTCTCACTTTAAGATTTTTGGCTCATCTGTTTAGGATGTGACCAAGAACGCTAGGAAGAAAGATGGAGCTGACTGCTGAAGTTGGCATATTTTTTGTGTACAAAGAAACACCCCATAAATATCATGTAAATTGTCCTAAGAGTAAGATTACTATTATGCTATGGGATATAAAATTTGATGAGGGGAAAGCCATGCGGTTGTAGCTTGAGAAGGACTTATACTTGCATGTAGAGGAGGAACTGCTGGCTCCCAAAGATGAGTCTCTAGATGTGGATCAGCCACAGAGGGAGGTTCATGGATTGGATAAGTCCACTCACGCAGAACCAAACATCAGAGCTGGCAGAAGGCGTACCACAGAAGCTGATAGGCTGAGACTTGATGCTGCACAAAATGTAGGAGCCCCTATTTCACAGCGTAGACAAAGACAATCTCTTGGCCGATTTACTAGATAAATGGCTCTCATGCGAAAATGTATTATGACTGAGCCATCTTCCTTTCAAGAAGTAGTGTAGGAGCCCACATGGGTAGATGCAATGGTGGAGGAGTATGACTCCATTGTCAGAAAATGTGCTTGGGAAATTGTTCCAAGGACGGTTGATAAATCAGTGGTTAGTTCAAGATGGGTCTACAAGGTAAATCAAGCTACTGATGGGAGTTTTGAGAAATACAAGGCCAGATTTGTGGCTTAGGGCTTCTCATATATCTAGGGGATTGATTATGAAGAGAAATTTGCACCTGTTGCACGGTATTCTTCCGTAAGGACCATCCTTTCTCTCTCAGTGCATATGGGTTGGCACATTCATTAGATGGATGTGAAGACCGTGTTTCGAAATGGGATCATTGAGTAAGAGGTGTACATAGAGAATCCTGAAGGATTTGAGATCTTCAACAGTGAGTCGCATGTGTGCCAATTCAAAAGAGTGATGTATGGGCTAAAGCAAGCACCTCGTGCTTGGTACACTCGGATAGACAGCTATTTCACCGAGCTGGGCTTCCCCAAAAGTGAAGCAGATACAAACCTATACGAAATTGTGGTGGAGGGTAAGGTTTTAGTGATTTTTCTTTATGTTGATGATTTAATACTGACTCGTGATGACGAGCTGATACACTCATGCAAGGAGGACATTGCAAAGGAGTTTGAGATGAAGGATATGGGATTCCTTCATTATTTCCTTGGATTGGAAATATGGTAGCGAGATGGTGAATATTTTGTGTCTCAAGGAAAGTATGCAAGGGAGATACTAGGTAAGTTTCACATGGAGGGCTGCAAACCCATGGATACTCCTCTTTGAGGAAACAGGAGGAAAGAGGATGCTACATCTGGAGATGTAGTGGTTGCTATTGTCTATCGACAATTAGTTGGTTCACTAAGGTATTTAGTGAACATGAGACTATACATATGCTATGAAATTAACCAACTAATTGAAGCAATGGTTAAGCCTACCAACCTCTTTTGGAAGGAGAGAAAGCATGTCCTGAGATACCGGAGGGGCACATCTGAGTATGGATTATGGTACAGGAAGATGGATGGGGTGAAGTTGCATGGCTTCACAGATGCAGATTGGGTAGGCAGCCCAACGGTCTTAAAGAGCACATCGGGGGTGATATTTATTATCGGATCTACAACTGTTTCTTGGTACAGTAGGAAACAGAGATCCATGGCACTTAGCTCAGAGAAAGCGGAATACATGGCAGCAAGTCAAGCTGCATGTCGGGCTATCTGGATGAGAAAGATCTTGGTTGGTTTGTTTGGTTCTCATTTAGATCCGACAATGATTCATTGTGATAATCATAGTTGCATTAAATTCTTGATTAATCCCGTGTTTCATGATATATATAAGCATATAGATATCTGATATCATCATATCAGAGATTGTGTGCAATAGAAGATCATTTTGCTTTAGTAAATTCCTATAGAAGATCACGATGCAGATATTTTGACAAAGGCGCTCACCAAGAGAAAATTCGAATACCATAGAGAAAGGATTGAGGTGAAGAATAATCCATTTTTTGTTGAGAGGGAGTGTTGAGATTCAACAAGAAGATCCTACTGAAAATATGCACCTACGTTATGGTTGAGCCTTAGCCTATTTTTAGGTGGAAGTCTATTTTTAGATGCATGAGAAAATTCTATTTATAGATGATGTCTATTTACAGATGATGATAAAATTCTATTTATAGATGATGTTATATTTATAGATGTATGTGTGAGTTATATTTATAGATCCCATGTCTTTTTGTAGATGCATGTCGACTATTTTTATCCCTTATTAATAGTTGGACAATAAATAATAATCTATTCTCAATGAGAACTTGGAAATAGTTAACTGAAGTGGAAAATCAGTTAGCTATAGTAAATTCAAGTTCAAAGGTTCATTGGTGGGACATAAAAGTGGACTTACTTATAACTCAGTGATTCAAAGTTGTAACAGAGTTGGATGTGCAGTTATGTGATTTGTAAAGTAGTTTAACTTGGCTAAGTGAGTTAAAATCAGTTGTGTTAGTTATAACTGAAGATACACTAGTGAGATATGAGTGAATTAATTATTTAATTAATTCAAAATCAATGTTCTCATATGAAACTGAAGATTTACGATTGTTAACTACATGCATGTCAGATCCAGTGGAGACCCAGTTGAGATGTAGGTTAAAGGGACAGTTTGACTATCAGTCGTGACATTTTTGGGTGCATTCATACAACCACACACACATTGGATATGCCCATGAGGATTGCGCAGTCAAGGCAAGCAGGATTCCATTCATTCAGGGATTTCTACCACCTCGAATTGTGCAATGGAGGCAAGTTGTCTTGAGGCAGTAAATTGGCACATGAATTTGCCAGTTTTTGTATGATAGTGTGATATTATTGTATATTATACTAAGAGCTCTTGGATTAGATTTTTTTATGACATTGTTTCATGATCCATGATATATACATAATATATGATAGTGGGGTTTTTATATTTATGCTTTCCCGGTAAGAACATCTCTGTTATGTGTGATTGATATTTCTTCTTGATATTGCAATTGGCGATCGTGTTTTAAATTCCGCAATATTTTTTATAGAAGTGATTATGTATTTAACAGTGGAATATAATTGTTAGATGAATAGAGTCTAGGAAATACATAATTTGTATTAAAATTTCTACACCTCTCTCGTATAGGCATGGGATTATATTGATCTTTGCCTTTCATCCTCGATGATATATATGGATATTTAAAGTGCACATTTATAATTATTTTTAAATTACTATTTAAAATAAATTCAAAAGATTTCAAAAAATTAATTTAATGTAGTACACAAATTATGTAAAACACAACTTTCAAAGCACTAATTGATGTGTGAAACTCAAATGAAACAAAAATTTGTTGAATTCCTCACATTTTAATTTTATAAGAATGTGAAGTTGACCAAGTTACGCTTACATGGTGGGAGCACACTTGGTATATAATTGAAAAAAACAGATGGTCATTAAAAATGACGCATTTATAAGTAAATAACAGACACATATTAAAGATATGTTACAATTTCCATCAATATATTTTGAAGGAGAGAATCTCAACACGAATTCATCTTTGAGAGACGAATCTTGAAATAGATCACCAGACATCTTCTGAACATTTTCATGATGTCTTATACTAAAAAATTTAAATTGTATAACAATGTTGTTTTCCTTTCCATGCAGTTATTTTAGCCTCTCCTTCTTAACTTGGTACATGCCTTTTATCTGGTTGCACACATGTTTAGAATTAGTGAAAAATACAATTCCATTTGATCCATACTCCCAAGTTTTTCCCAAGCCTTCTATCAATGAAATATAATATGCCTTATTGTTTGTTTTTCTTCCAGGTATATTCATCTTCCTTTGGAGGACCTTGTTAGTCGCAATATTTCAAAGCACATATGTAATCACTGTTATCCCTAGGTTGGGATAGAAAGAAACATCTATGCATAATTCCATTTTTCAACCATATTTAGTGGTTTTTTTATCCCTGAAAAAAAAACAATTCAATAAAATATATTAAATTAACATTTATTTCAAATGCGTGGTAGAAATGACATGTACATGGTTTTTCTTAAATTTTATCGGTGAAATTACATGTACATGGTTCCCAAAAACACTAGAAAAATGCCTTAAATTTTATGAGAGAAATGGCGTGTACATGGTTTCCAAAAACACTAGCATTTTTCTTATTGCAAATGCCTTAAATTAACACTAGAAAATGCCTTAAAGTTTATGGGAGAAACGACACATGTGCATGGTTTTCCTTAAAGTTCACCTTATGGGAGAAAGGGGAAATAACATGTACATGATTTTCCTTAAATTTTTCCTTTAGTTTATGGAAGAAAGCCTTGATTTTGTGGGAGAAATGACATGTACATGGTTTGCCTTAAAGTTTTCCTTAAATTTTTTGGGAGAAATAACATCTAGAAATGACATGCCTTAAATATCTCATTGCCTAGAGTTTAAGGGAGAAATGACATGTACATGGTTTGCCTTAAAGTTTGCCTTGCCTAGAGTTTAAGGGAGAAATGACATGTACATGGTTTTCCTTAAATTTTTCCTTATATTTTATGGGAGAAATGAGAGAGAAATTGCATAGAAATGACATGGCTTAATGTTTATGGGAGAAATGACACATGTACATGGTTTTAAATTTTTCCTTCAATTTTATGGGAGAAATGACATAGAAAAGGCACGTACATGGTTCCCAAAGCACAAGGAAATTCCTTAAAGTTTAGCAGAGAAATTACATGTACATTGTTATCCTTAATTCTTGCCTTGCATTTATGGTGGAAATGGGAGAAATGAAATGCACATGGTTATCCTTAAATTTTTCCTTAAAGTTTATGGGAGAAATGACATATAAATGACATGTACATGGTTCCAAAAACACTAGAAAATGTCTTAAATAAAAAAATTTCTTAAATTTTATGGGAGAAATGACATAGAAATGACATGTACATGGTTCCAATAACATTATAAAACGCCTTAAAATTTATGGGAGAAAGGACATGTACATGGTTATCCTTAAATTTTTCCTTGAGTTTATGGGAGAAATGGCAGAAATGAAATGTATGTATGGTTATCCTTCAAGTTTTCCTTAAATTTTATTGAAGAAATGACATGTACATGGTTTCCAAAAACACTAGCATTTCCTTAAAAATATATTAAACTAAAGTTATGGTTTTCCTTAAAGTTTATGGGAGAAATAACATGTACATGGTTTTCCTTGATGTTTGCCTTAAGTTACAACCATGGAGTGATGTTGTCATCTGAGGATGAACATTAGCCAAGAAAACCAAGTATGTGCATAAGTTTAAATTGGTATGTTTATTTATGAACTTAATTGAAATAAATATGCTGCTAGAATTGAAAATATAATAATAATTTCTACAAGATGGATATAGACTAATGTATGCATGTATGCATGTATGTCTGTTGTAGCTATTGTGTGCATGTGAAAGTTCTGTGAAGACAATTATCTTGCACACATAAATGAAAATGTAATGATAGTTTCTACAAGATGTATGTATACTAATGTTTAATATATGCATGTATGCATGTATGTCAGGTGGAGCTATTGTGTGCATGTGAAATATGTGTGAAGACAATTATCCTGCACACTAGTATTATTAATGATAAGTTCTACAATATGGATGTAGACTAATGTTTAATATATGCAGGTATGCATGTATGGTGGATTTGTTCTGTGCATATGAAAGTTGTGTGAAGACAATTAACCTGCACACTACTATTATTCATGATAGGTTCTACAAGATGTATGTAGATTAATGTTTAATCTATGCATGTATTCATGTATGTATGGTAGAGTTGTGTGCATAAGTATGTTACCACAAGTGAAAGTATTATGTTCTTGGGAGAAGAAATTAAAAACCAGGTAATAAATATAAATCTATATCTTAATAAATATAATATCAATATTAATCTCAATGTATATCCAAGTCTTCTAAAAAGAAAAAGGCCTCATAAAATTTTACATAATCTAAGTACTTCAGAAAAATTTCAAAGTGTTAAATCTATTTCTAAAATAATATTTTTCAAAATGTTAAATCTATTTCTAAAACAATATTTCACTGCATTAACCAAAAATAAAATAATTACATTATACCTTATCTAAATTGTTAACCAATTTATTATCATAAAAAATAATTTGAACCTCGTGACTATTGTTAGAGTCAAGCAGCAGAAAAAAAAAATACAACACACACACAACATAAAACATGAGACAAAGGATTTAACGTGGTTCACCCAACCAATCTGGGCTACGTCCACCAAACAGAGGTATCGACAGTCTTATTTCTAAACAGGAGATTTACAACAACAAAGTTTCTCATCTGCACTTCTCTTCCTCTCACCTCACATCCCTCATGCTCATTTCCCTCTACGGGCTTACATTTTATAGCTGCGAGTAGAAACTAAATCATAAATTCAATAACAACAAAATAGGATGCAATAACTCCACATCAGGATTAGATGCAGTCAATTTAGCAACAAATGCTATTATTGTCATATTCATGAGATTTTCTCCAAATTTAATATAATAAATCTCAACAATCTCCACCTTGACAACAATTAGCTTGATACCCTATTCCATTATTATTTTTACCTTTTTTTCAAGCCAAGAGAAGCCAGACACCATCGTAGCTTCTCTAATAAAACTGGTTTTGTGAACATGTCTGCACAATTTTCCTTTGTATGCACTTTTTCAAGAGAGACTCCCCGTTGAGTGATAACCTGTCTTACAAAATGGTACTTGATAGGTATATGCTTTGATTTACTATGACAGGCCGGGTATTTAGCCAAGTTAATTGCACTTTGACTATCACAAAATAACTTGATATTGTCCTACAACCTACCAAACTCACCAAACAAACCTTTCAACCAAACCGCTTCTTTGCAAGCATGTCAAGCAGCTATGTATTCTGCTTTTGTAGTGGATAAAGCAACAATATTTTGTAGCTTTGACATCCAGCTAATAGCTCCACCTACAAGAGTAAAGACATATCCTGAAGTTGACCTTCTCTTATCCAAATCACCTACAAAATCAGAATCAACATATCTGCAAATAAATTCACTACTTTTGTTATAAGTGATACAGTAATCACTTGTGCCTCTCAAATACCGAAGCACCCATTTCACTGCTGACCAGTGTTCTTTTCCTAGATTTTCCATATACCTGCTGACAACCCCAACTGCATGTGAAATATCTGGTCGTGTAAAAACCATCGCATACATCAAACAACCTACTACATTGGCATGTGGAATTCGAGACATATATTCATTTTCTTCATTTGTGTTAGGACATAAACTTGACGAAAGCTTAGAATGGGAAGCTAAAGGGACTGAAGCAGGCTTCACATTGTTCATAATAAACCTCAAGAGTATTTTCTCAATATACTTCTTTTGTGAGAACCATAGCTTACCGTTGCTCCTGTCTCTCAAAATCTCCATGCCCAAAATTTGTCTTGCTGCTCCTCGATCTTTCATATCAAACGTCGTAGCCATTTGAGCCTTTAACCTGTTGATATTTGTTATGCTTTTGCTTGCTAAAAGCATATCATCAACAAATAACACTAAGATAATGAACATGCCATTACTCAATTTATTAAAGTAAACAAAATGATCATATTCACTTCTTATATAATTTTGACTCATCATGAAATAATCAAATTTCTTGTACCATTGTCGAGGCGACTGCTTTAGACCATACAATGATTTCTTGAGCTTGCAGACAAATTTCTTGTTGTGATTTTGAACAAACCCTTCAGGTTGTTCCATATAAATATCTTCATCTAGATCTTCATGTAAAAATGCAGCTTTAACATCTAGCTGTTGTAATTCTAAATCAAGTAAAGCAACTAATGCTAACACAATCCGAATTGAAACAATCTTTACAATTGGTGAAAATATGTCATGAAAGTCAATTCCTGCTTTCTGAGAAAAACCTTTCACGACTAGACTTGCTTTGTACATGTTTTCTTTATCATCAACACCCCTTTTCAATTTTTAAACCCATTTACATCCCACAATTTTTTTTTCTTTAGGAAGTTCCACCAGATCCCATGGTTCATTCTTGTCTAATGCCTTCATCTCATCCTTCATAGTTTCTTTCCACTTATAACTATTAGAACCTTGTACAGCTTCCTGATAGAACAAAGGTTCATAATCATTAGCGGTTAAAGAATTGAAGTAACATAATCATCATACCTTTTAGGAGGATGTCTGATTCTCGTGGACCTCCTTAAAGATGTTTCTAGTACTTCCACAATTTGCTGATTATTATCTGTAGGAACTTCTTCAGGATCTACATCTGAAACATGTTCATGATATGCATCTGAAACTTGTTCATCTAGACTATCATCAGTATTTGAACTAGTTTCAAACTGAATATGTTGAAACTTAGGTACATTTTCCTGTTTCAATCTATCATCTACATCTAGATTATCAAATGAAGATTCATCGAATTTAACATCTCTGTTAATGATGATCTTGTGAGTAGTAGGATCCCACAATGTGTATCCCTTAATCCCATCACCCTATCCAACAAAGATATATCTTTTAGATTTAGGATCTAATTTAGAGCGTTGATGTTTCGGAATTAGAGCATATGCATCACAACCAAAAACTCTCAGTTTAGAATAATCACAAGGATGACCTTTCCATACCTCTTGAGGAATTTTGCATTCTATTGCAGTTTATGGTGATCGATTTATCAAATAACAAGCCGTAGATACTGTTTATGTCCATAATTCCTTCTAGAAATTGGCGTTACTCAGCATACTTATTTCTCTTTCTAAAAGATTCATGTTCATGCGTTCAACAACTCCATTTTTCCGAGGAGTATAAGTAGTAGTTCTATGTCTTTCGATCCCAACTTCCTTGCAATAATTATCAAATTCCTTTGAAGTAAACTCACCACCATTTTCAGTTCTTAAACATTTAATGGTTCTTCCAGTGATGTTTTCTACTAATGTTCTAAACTGTTTGAAAAATGTGAATACATCATACTTTTTCTTTAACATATAGAGCCACACTTTTCTAGAGAAATCATCAATAATAGATACAAAATATGATGATCCTCCATATGAGGTTGTAGGAGATGGACCCCAAACATCAGAATGTATATAATCAAGGATTCCCTTACCAGTATGTTTTCCAGTTTTAAAATTCTCCTTGCTTTGTTTCCCATATAGAAAATGTTTGTAGAAATCTAACTTAGAAGATTTTAAACTAGGAAGTAACTTACGATCAGATAATAATTTTAATCCTCTTTCGCTCGTATGGCCCAACCATTGATGCCATAAACGAATAGAATTACTGTCATTTTCAGATACTGTAGAAGCATCTGTCTCTATTCTTCCTTCTAACTGAAAAATATTTCCAACCTTCTTTGCTTTCATTACTAGTAAAATTCCTTTATAAAATTTCATTACTCCACCTTTAATAAAGGTTTTATATCCATTCGTGTCTAGCACTCCTAGAGAAATGAGGTTTTTTCTGAGTTCAGGCACGTGTCTTACATCAGTTAATATTTTATTTGTCCCATCAAAAATTTTAATCTCGATGCTTCCAAGTCCCACAATATTAAATGAGACATCATTTCCCATTTAAACCACTCCATCATTGATTGATTTATAAGATTTAAACCACTCTTTATGAATGCACATGTGATTTGACGCACCAGAATCTAACAACCAATGTTGATCATGATTAGACAAACTAACTGATAACACTTCATCACTCATACCTGAACCAGATGCCGAACCTGTATCTGTCATGTTTGCTTCTTTATTTTCTGTTGAAGAGTCTCCTTTGGATGTTTTCTATCTCTTCCAATAGTCCTTCTTCAAATGCCCTGATTTGCCACAAAACCAACACTTTACCTTACTCTTCTTCTCTTTTGATTTTGACCGCGATTTTTTCTGCTTACTGAAGCGTCTTTCTTTAGAATGACCTCTACCCATCATTTCTTTTGATGTCGAAGTTTCTGAATTTGACCTTTTCCTTATTTCTTCAGATAAAAAAGCTCCAACAACATCATCAAATTCAAGCGTTTCTAATGAGCTAAGAATTTAGAAGTAAAAAAATGATCCCATGACTCGGGCAACGAGCATAATAAAGTTGCAACTTTATCTTATGAATCAAATTTTACATATATACTATCTAAATACACCAGAAGGGTATTAAAGCTATTCAAATGATCAGTTATTGATATACCTTCCTTCATCAACAAGTTGTAAAATTGTCTCTTCAGAAGAATCCTATTGGTTAAGGATTTTTTCATGTACAGATTTTCAAGCTTTTTCCACAAACCAACAACAGTTTTCTCTGACACGATATTAAACAAAACATCATCTGCCAAACACAATCGAATGATGCTTAGTGCTCTTTCATCGACGTCACTCCATTCGTCTTCCGTCATGGCGAAAGGTTGTTTGGCTTTTCCCAAAAGTGCCTTCGCCACACCTTGTTGTACGAGTAGATCGTGCATATTCACTTTCCAGATCTCAAAGTTATTCCTTCCATCAAACTTCTCGATCTCAAATCGAGCACTTTGAGTTTTTGACATTTTGAGTAGCTTGTGTCAAAAAAATCTCTGATTTCAAAAATAAATATTTTTATTTTAATCAAGATTAATAATTTTGATAAAAAATGCCCTTAATAAAAAATGCCCTAGGCCCAATTTAATGGCATATTACAATTCAAATCGATATACAATAAATACACTTAAATGGAAATCGATTTAAATAAATACAATTAAATTGATATATAATAAATCAATATTACAATGGATCGATTTAAATTAATACAAAAGGCATTTGAAAAACTCAAATCCAAATCGATTTAAAAAAAGTGTATTAATACAAATCGATTTTAAATGGAATTTAAAATTCAAATCGATTTTTCCATTTAAAAAAGACACCTCCTTACCATATCATGGCTCTCGAATGTGGCATTCACATGGCCATGACTTAAAAAAAAAACCCGATGAGAGTTGTGCTACCCAACAGTAGCGAACAACGAACAGTTTTCACGACTCTGCTGTGGCTCCTCCACACGGACAGTGGTTCACCTCATCCACGGCTTTTTCAAGTCAATAGTCCACGGGCTTTTAATGAACAGGCAGAGGCTCTTGGATTATACGCAGCACCATAAAAAAAACAATTGATAGGTTCTTCAATAAAGCTTTCGAGCTCGGCTCCTTCTCCCACTCCACAGAAGCAATCAAGAAAACAGACAGTGGCTTGGAGTTAACGTAGGTTTCTATCAACGATGTTTAAACACTGGTTACTTGCTGCCATAGATAGCGGATCCCACGCAAATCAACAATAGCTCCAGCACCTTCAATTCATCCCAGCGCCCTTTAGAACAAGAAGCAGCTATTTCAACAACAGGCAGCGAATCCACCTCGCTTTGATACCAATTGTTAGAGTCAAGCAGTGGAAAGACAAATAGAACACACATAGAGCATAAAACATGAGACAAAGGATTTAACGTGGTTCACCCAACCAATCTGGGCTACGTCCACCAAATAGAGGTATCGGCAGTATTATTTCTTAACAGGAGATTTACAACAACATAGTTTCTCATCTGCACTTCTCTTCCTCTCACCTCACATCCCTCATGCTTATTTGCCTCTACAGGCTTACATTTTATAGCTGGGAGTAAAAACTGAATCATAAATTCAATCGCAACAAAATAGGATGCAATAACTCCACATCAGGATTAGATGCAGTCAATTTAGCAACAAATCCTATTGTTGTCATATTCATGATATTTTCTCCAAATTTAATATACTAAATCTCAAAAACTATTAGATGAGGGTGAATACGTTGAGATTTAGAGGATACATATTTCTTATGTTTGGGGTGTTGGCTTTGGTGTTTCTTCAAAGTTGTGGCCATGTGATGGGGGTAAAAACCCACAGTCCCTGTTTTTTTGATAAACTCAATCCCTTGCTGTGTCTAAATGCATTCAAAACTCCTTGCCCAATCAATTTCAAAATATGGGCAAAGTCAACATGTCCTAAATTCTGAGCTGGCAATTGAAATAAGCATCCACCCAAAGTCTGGCAATTCACAATACAAATTCTGAAGCTTCTATATCTCAATCGGAGATTGAGATATCAAAGTTCTCCTCTTGTGCTTATAAGAATCCCACAACAGTTTTATTCTCCAATCAACCACTATTAACTCTGTATGCGGAGCTTATACTCTTTCCAACATTTGGGTTTCAAACCTTAGAATAAACCCTCCTTACGAAAGAAACAATTCAATACATGCATCATCCACTCAATGCATATGTTCTGACTTTATGAATATTTCACTCAACTCAAGGCATGACCTTGGTTTCACTCAAGGTGCTAACATAATGTTTATTAATTCAATCACATGCTCGGATGTCAAGGACCATTATATAAAAATTTTGACTTTGGGGTTAATCGAAGTGCTTCTATATACAATGCTTTCAACACCTCAGGAGTAATTTATATCCACAAGTATTAAAGCTATCGGGCTTTACATTAAGACCCACAACCATTAACTTCGTAAGGTCTCATAGCGAATATAACTCACCCCTTCAATCGACAGTTGAGGGGTCATCGCATTGTCGTGTGATGATTCGACGATCATCATGCTGCCCAAAATCTATTTTTCCAACCCCATGTGACGAATGGGTCCCAATCCTTAATCTTCCCATCTCATCCGACGGTAGAGAGGCCGTCGCATCGACTATCCTCATCCAATGGACACAAATGCATATCGTGATAATTAATTTCCCCAGCGTTAATTCACAAAAGCCACGCGATATAAATGGTATTCCAATACCATTTTTGGCCACGCATCAGTTGGCAGACTTTATCACGTTCGAAATCCAAAGACTGCTTACCAGTTTTAAATAATTCGAAACCCACGATTTCCTCTCCAGAAACCACCTTTGCTTTTTCCCTTCATGGTTCCGCTTCTCCTCGTCGTCCTGGTTCCTCTCCAACTCACTTTCTCTTTCAACACGAATTCGTGGCTTCCTAGTGTTTATAATGAACCTGTTCCACTGTTATAATTGTAATGGAATTACCGCAGACTATTTGGAACTCCATCCACATGAATCAACCAGTGACAGTGATCATCTGGGATCGTTCGCGTAGTCTTATACCCAGACTACTTACAATTCATGGTTCTTAAGAGGATCAAACCCTCCTTCTCGCAGGCAACGACACAGGCATCCAATTGATATTCTCATGGTGATTCAAGTCTATGCCCGGCCCTAGCACTGCAATTCGAAGTCAGGCTTTTCTCTCCCACAAAATTTTCATATATAATAGGACTTGAGCTAATCAATACCAAAGCGTTAACCTTCACAAAACGTTGTTCTTTTACTTTAATTCACTCTTTATATAACATCTCACATAGCCTCAATGTTCGCTCGGACCTTACTCTTCTCTACAGGGAAATCCCTCCTTTATTCCACTCATAAAGATAGAGGTTCATCTCATGGCACAAAGGATTCCACTTATCCGCCAATAATTCAACACCAAAATTTCGATTCAAAGAATTTTGATCCTTTAATAAACATCATAACATCGACACGAATGTCGATTTCTCCTATGGCACATAGAATATGAATTAAAACCCCGTTACAGGCATATATTTCACATTCTTATACACTCCATTCTGAATACACAGGAAGTCTCTCAACTCAATTTATAGAGTCTTGCTCATACAAGGAATTCAAGGCATTTTCACACAGGAAATTAACCAACGAATGCACAAATACAAAAGGTATTCTCCACACAGAGTTTAAACAACAAATTCACAGCTATACTGAGATTAACCCCCCATTTATACAGTGAATTAACTTACAAGCTTTTAGCTGGCCAGATCTTCGATCAATTGGCCCTTCTCCTTTATAGTTCTACGCAACCTATGCAGTTCTCTATGCAGTTCCCCTACTATTCCTGTTAGGCTTATTTTATACAAAAGACACTGAATCCACTCAACTCCTCTAACGCTCAAAAACTCTTCAAATCTCTAACTTTTAGACTAACCCTTTGACAGAAAGAGACAGACTGTCTCTTCCTATGCCCACTAATCATCCGGGCAATTACATTTTCCTCTCTAATTAACTAAAAATAGCTCAACTATGAATAATTACATGGGTAAATAAAACATGAGACCCCCCTTTATATTTATTTATGTACAAAGGTTGTTTTGAGCCTAATGCCCCTGCATCAGACTCCCCAAATTAAAATAGTTCATGATATCATAATCATGTGCTTTCATGTTTGTCTTCCTGGATCCCACACCTTGTTCTGCAGCTGTTCATCTATTGCAATGTTCTTCCTTTATATTCCTCCTGCCTTCCATACTTTGTGCTGCAGCTTTCCACTGGCTACACTTTTATAGCCTCCTTCTGGTTTTCTTTTGCTGCTACTTCTTTATTTCTTTGCTGTTGTATTTTTCTCAGTCACCTTCATCATCAGTTTTCTTATAATTTTAATTTATTGATCTAATGTGTCTTCTAACTGCTGCACACCACTTCTCCTTGATTGTTGAACCTCTACTTCCTCTTGTTGTAATCTCGTGCTTTCTTTAGTTATTCCTACTACCATGCTTACTTCAGATGTGTTTGTAGCCCTTCTTACTACCTCCCAATCATCCATACCCCCTTTTATTCTGCTACAGAAAAACTCTTCTAGATTGTCACTCATGAAAATTTCTCTACTCTCTATATTCAGAAAATATTCAGACTGGTATTTCAATTTCTGGTCTTCATCCTCATCTCTTCTATTCTTCTGGACTAAACATGCCTTAGTCCTTCCTTCAGCATCTGCAATCAGGAAACAAACATCAAAATTAGAAAACCTTTGTCCTTGTTCTTCTGCCATGGAAATCTTTAGAAATTGCCTTCCTTGTTCTTGCATTACTTCAAGCTCTTTAAGTGCTGCATTTCTATCTTCTATCAGAGTAAAAATTTGATTTTCTACTGCTATAGCAGCCCCAAAATTCTACCATACAACCTTCTCTTGGCTATCCAGACAAGCCAATTATTTTCTGCTGCCTGTAGCACCCAACTTCTACCCATGAGACATGACTGTCTCATCTTCTTCCAGCTGCTCATCTTCATTCTGCAATAGCTCCACTTCTTTCAAAACAACCCAAAAATATGGATGGTTCTCTTCCATACCTGCTAACACAACCAAATTGTAAAATTTCCAATCACAAGACCTATTGGTCTTAATTTATGACTCAATCACCAATTTCTATTTCTGTAGTTCTAAGTCTTTCCCAAGACTCAAAAATACTCCCTGCCTTTATTCCTTTGTATCTTCTCATGCTGAAATCCCCAATCTTGAGATTGAGGTTCCCTCTTTTGCATAGAATCCTGTTGATTCATCATAACCTCTTGCAACTCAAATTATCCATTCCATGTACTAAAATCTCCCACAGAATCCCTTTCCTCTTTTAATTGACTTCCCAATGCTATCAATTTATCTTCAACATCAACAGGATCTGCCTTAACCAAAAATTTGTTAAAACAAAACTCACAAGGCCTCAGTGCCTTTCTCTCTTCTATCAGCATCTCAGTATGTTGTCCCAACTTTGTTTTCTTCTCCATCAGCACATCAGTATGTTGATTCCAACCCTTCAAATAGTTCTTGAGACTATCAGTTAGTCTCTCCTCTGCATCATCCTCTTCAAGGATGTATCACCGTTATAGTTCATAAAATTGAACTCTCTCATATTCAATCATATGTGCCCTTACAATCTGAACACCTTCCCTCTGTACTTATGTCCTCTGCTTTGGAGTACTCAATTCATGCCACAATCTTGGCATCTCATCTGAGAAAACATCTTCACAATATTTTGTTGTCACTATCTCCTCAGCCTTCATTAGAATAGAAGTATGACTTCCTATCTCTGCAAAAACTTGATCTATTTGTCCATCACTCTTCATTTGGACATTTAACAAAATCAATTTGTCATTATCAGCATTAATGACAAATTCATCTTCATCGAGTACAACTCCATTGAAACAATCTCTTCTATAAAATAAGGAATTAATGAATTCCTTCTGCTGCAATAATTTGATCTGCTCCTCATCTACAAGATACTCATCATACTTCACTCGGAAAAAGTCAGCTCCATTTAGCATAGCCTCATCACATGAGCTATCTCCATCAATACCTTTCATTCATACACAACTTCTTAGCTTTAAAAACATAAGACCTGATGGTCTCATTTGATGATTTGATCATCAAATCTTCTTGTTGTTCCAAGTCTTCCATAGGCTTCAAAGATTCCTTAATAGTCTTCTCTTCTTCAAATTCTTGAAGCTGTTCAACCTCTAGCTTCTGGCTAATATCATAAACTAAAGCTCTTCCGCTTCCAATATGTAGGAAAGAAGAATCTTTCTCCAACTGTGCATGGACACCTTCAAAACATGTAGCTACTCCATTTTCCTTCTCAGTGACAACATCAGCAGTATGTTCATCTTCACATGGCTTTCCTACAATAATACAAAATATGTCAGATGTAAGGCTCTTGGACCCTCTGGTCTCACTTGAAGTTTCAGTCTTCAAGTCCTTCTCCAAATACTCAATCATTCTGAGCATTTCTTCCTTCTGTTGAGAATTTATCATCTGCTCCTTCTTCCTTTGTGGCCTCTACCACTTTATCTTCTTCTTCATGAGCCAACCACCTCTCTGGTTTTCCTCTATCATCATCTCCAGTTCATCAAGTTGCTTATTGATCTCAACCATTTCTTTCCAATACTCTTCATCAGTGAGTCTCTTCCTCATGCCATTTTATTTGGAATCTTCCCTCACTCTCCTATTGTGGCCTCTCTCGGAACCTATGAAATATCTTCTATGCCTCTTAGTAGCAATTTTATCCTCCAAGAGTTCCTCACTCACAAGCTGCACTAAGCCTCTGCAACAGCAAGCTCTCACGCTACAACTTACCTCACCAATCCCTTCCTCTGGATCCGGCTTTTGGCAAGTAATGGTCCCCTCTCAGCTGGAACATTCTGAGCACTCTCTTCTGCTCTCTGGGCTTCACTCTGCAACTTCTCTCAAGAACACCTCTATTCTTCTATCATCCAACCTTAGTTGGGAATATTCCGAGTTCTGCCATACTCTTTCCTCACTCAGAATCTGTTGCTGGAATCTTATATCACTGCTCTCAAAGCTTGTGATATGCTTCTTGCTGAGATTCCTTCCTCAATTTCTTGCACTCTGTATTCTGCAAATAAATCCTTCAACCAGAGTCAAATAAGACTCATCATCTCACCTCTCAAGATCCATTAATGATCTTTCTTCTTCTTTCACCTGCACTGCATCTCTATTTGCTGCAATATTCATGATTCCTTTCCTTCAACTCCAGATTCTACAAATATGAGTTATCAACCTTCACTGCATACTCAATCAAATCTGAAATTCTTTGTTAAACAGATTTAAAACCCAATTTTCTCACTATTCAATACATGTGCATTTCAAAATAAACTTTTCAAAGAGCTAATTCAATTCAAGCTCTGATACCACTATGATGGGGGTAAAAACCCACAGTGCCTATTTTTTTCATAATCTCAATCCCTTGCTGTGTCTAAATGCATTCAAAACTCCTTGCCCAATCAATTTCACAATCTGGGAAAAGTCAACATGTTCTAAATTCTGAGCTGGAAATTTAAATAAGCATCCACCCAAAGTCTGGAAATTCACAATACAAATTCTGAAGCTTCTATGTCTCAATCGGATATTGAGGTATCGAAGTTCTCTTCTTATGCTTATAAGAATCCCACAACAGTTTTATGCAGAGCTTATACTCTTTCCAACATTTGGGTTTCAAACCTTAGAATAAACCCTCCTTACAAAAGCAAAAATTCAACACATGCGTCATCCACTCAATGCATATGTTCTGAATTTACGAATATTTCACTCAACTGAAGGCATGACCTTGGTTTCACTCAAGGTGCTAACATAATGTTTATTAATTCAATCACATGCTCGGGTGTCAAGGAACATTATATAAAACCTTTGACTCTGGGGTTAATCCAAGCGCTTATATATGCAACGCTTTCAACACCTCAGGAGTAACTTATATCCACAAGTATTAAAGCTATCGGGATTTACATTAAGACCCGCAACCATTAACTTTGCAAGGTCTCATAGCGAATATAAATCACCCCTTCAATCGACGGTTGAAGGGTCATCATAGTGTCGTGTGATGATTCGATGATCATCGTGTTGCTCGAAATCTATTTTTCCAACCCCACATGATGAGTGAGTCCCAATCCTTAATCTTCTCGTCTCATCCGACAGTAGAGAGGCCATCGCATCCACTATCTTCATCCGATGGAGACAAACGCATATCACGTGAATTAATTTCCCGAGTGTTAATTCACAAAAGCCACCAATACCATTTGAGGCCATGTGCCAGCCGGTAGCCTTTACTGCATTCAAAATCCAAATACCGCTTACTGGTTTTAAATAATGCAAAACCCATGGTTTCCTCTCCAAAAACCTCCTTTGCTTTTTCCCTTCATGGTTTTGCTTCTCCTCGTCGTCCCGGTTCCTCCCCAACTCACTTCCGCTTTCAACACGAATTTGTGGCTTCCTAGTGTTTATAATGAACCTGTTCCACTGTTATAGTTGTAATGGAATTACCGCAGACTATTCGGAACTCCATCCACACGAATCAACCAGTGACAGTTATCATCTGGGATCGTTCGCACAGTCTTATACTCAGACTACTTACAATTCATGTTTCTTAAGAGGATCGAACCCTCCTTCTCACGAGCAACAACACACGCATCCAATGAATATTCTCATGGTGATTCAAGTCTACGCCCGGCCCTAGCACTACAATTTGAAGTCAGGCTTCGCTCTCCCACAAAATTTGCATATATAACAGGACTGGAGCTAATCAATACCAAAGCGTTAAACTTCACAAAACTTTGTTCTTTTACTTTAATTCACTCTTAATATAACATCTCACACAGCCTCAATGTGCGCTCGGCCCTTACTCTGCTCTACAGGGAAATCCCTCTTTTATTCCACTCATAAAGACAAAGGTTCATCTCCTGGCATGAAGGATTCCACTTATCCGCTAATAATTCAACACCAGAATTTCGATTCAAAGAATTTTTCTCATTTAATAAACATCAGAACATCGATACGAATTTCGATTTCTCCTATGGCACACAGAATAAGAATTAAAACCCCATTACAGGCATATATCGCACATTCTTATACACTCCATTCTGAATGCACAGGCAGACTCTCAACTCAATTTATAGAGTCTTTCTCATACAAGGAATTCAAGGCATTTTCACACAAGAAATTAACCAATGAATGCACAAATACATAAGGTATTCTCCACACAGATTTTAAACAACAAATTCACATCTATACTGAGACGAATCCCTCATTTATACAGTGAATTAACTTACAAGATTTTAGCTAGCCAGATCTTCGATCAATTGGCCCTTCTCCTCTACAGTTCTATGCAGCCTATACAATTCTCTATGCAGGTCCCCTATTATGCCTGTTAGGCTTATTTTTATACAAAAGCCACTGAATCCACTCAACTCCTCTAACGCTCAAAAACTCTTGAAATCTATAACTTTTAGACTAAACCTCTGACAGACAGAGACGGACTGTCTCTTCCTATGCTCACTAATCATCCGGGAAGTTACATTTTCCTCTCTAATTAACTAAAAATAACTCAACTATGAATAATTACATGGGGAAATAAAACATGAGACCCCGCTTTATATTTATTTATGTACAAAGGTTGTTTTGAGCCTAATGCCCCTGCATCACCATGGCAGCTCAACTTCAACAATTGTAGGTTAGAATACCTTCAATGTTGTTTACCATTAGTACTACCCTAATTAACAGTAAGCTTCTTAACACATAGTCTTAGATACCTATATGATTACAGATCTTAATGGGAAGAGATATAATAGATAAGTGTAATAGAAGAAATAAGTTTAAATAATGAATAAAATGGTACTTATACTAATAGTTATAAGGGTAATGTTTCACTTACCACTATTAAAACATAACCTCCAAGATGTAAGCTGATATTAGCTAGTAAGCTTCTAGCAATCAATGATGTTGGAACATAATGGATAGTATAAGCTAGTTATGATGGTTCTTACTAAGATGATTAGTACTAGTGATTCTGAGTTATCAACGTAATACAACATGTATCTCTTATGAAAACAAAAGCACCTTTAGTGAAACCACATATTGTTGAGTACTAAGTGTGATTGGAATGAGTGATTACCATTATATTTACCCATGTGTGAGTGAATATGGATATATGTAAGCTCTATATGGATAAACACATGGTTTAATAGAGTATAAGAAAAGCTATATCATAGTGAAATCTAGCTTAATCCTACTATATAAGTAATCATACGAATGGGTGATCTACCAACATTCAACTAAGAACATAGCTCAATAAAGCTCAATTATGGAAAGAATGATATGTATTTCTCATTTCACCATTGTAATCATGAAGATGAGTACAAGCACCTAGTTAATGAAGTCGGATAGGTATCATGCTTGATCAACTTTACCAATAATTATGTAACTTATCACCATTACTAATCTAATATCTTTTTTTTAGTATCACAATTGGTAGATAAAATTAAATAAAGTTATCAAGATATATACAGCACACACATTTTTTTAAATTTTAAATCAATAAAAATAAAAAAACTATAATTCTAGAAAAATTTTATCCAGCCGTAGTATGCATATATCCAGTCTATATGTATGGAGGTTTGGTAAAAATTTCTTTAATCCCTCAGTGGTAGAAATAAGGTGCTATTGTTGAAGGTCCTTTAAAGACATGTTGAAGATCTGATATGGAAGAATGTAGATTAGTCGCATTCAGGTTCTCATAGTGGAGTTAGGATGAGGATTGCAACCCTCAACAACTAAAATTATTAGTGTTCTAGAAGGGTTGGTGCCTGGTGAGTTGGTGCTCATAATATAGTGTTGGGAAAATAGCTTCAAAAGTAGAAGAAAAGAGATATCAATGCCTTATAAATAAGCCACTTTGAGGGGCCAACCTCTAATATATTACATGACTGAACAAATCCTGGATGATAAAAATTACAAAACCTCCTTTCTATATATAGGAGTTCATGGGACCATAATGTAATCCTAGTGAGGCCGCAATGTAATCCTAGCCGACCTAACAATAACAATTGAAGGGAACAATAATAACAATATGGGGGTTACAGGGGTACAATAATAAAAATAAGGGGGTTGAAGTAACAACAATAAGGGACTATAATAGTAATATAGGGACCTAACATTCCCATCTCCTTCAAAAAAGTGTTGTCCTCAATGCTTGAGTAGCTCTAGGTGCTTCTGTATAAAATTTCCATCCTCCCATGTAGAATTTTCAGTGGGTAAGTTCTTCCACCTGATGAGATACTCTGAAATTGATCGATTCCGTAGTTGTCGAGTTCTTGTTTCCATGAACGCTTTAGGTTCCAATATGATTTTTCCTTCCTCATCAAGTTCTATAAATATTGTTTGAAGTGGAAGATTTTCACCTATAACCTTCTTCAAGCATGAAACATGGAAAACTGGATGCACTCGTGAAGAAGCCAAAAGCTCCAATTTGTATGCCATGGTACCAATATTTTGCAACACCTTCTAAGGACCATAGTACTTTGGTGATAATTTATTATGCTTATTAGCTTGCTTGAGGGACATTTGTTTGTATGGTTGCAGCCGTAAAAATACCCAGTCTCCTACATCAAAACTTCTCTCGCTGCGATGTTGATCTACCTATTGTTTCATTCGATTTTGTGCCAAATTCAGGTTATCCTTTAAGAGTTGGAGAAATTCTTGTTGATGCTCGATGTGATCTTCCACTTCTTGAACCTTCAAATTTTCTTTTAAATATGATGTGATGGATGGTGGATGATATCCATAAAGTGCCATAAATGGGGTCATTTTTGCTGCAGTATGGAAGGAAGTGTTTTACCACCATTCAATGAGTGGTAACCACTTGACCCATTGTGTTTGTTTATCAGATACAAAACAACGAATATATCCTTCCAAACATTTATTTACTATCTCAGTTTGACCATCAGATTGAGAATGATAAGATGAGCTATGAGATAATTGAGTACCCAAACAAGAAAATAACTCTGTCAAAAAAGTTCCAGTAAAAATGGGATCTCTATCGCTCACAATAACCCTTGGGTTCCCATGTAGCTTTTGAATTGTGTCCATAAATGTAGTAGCAACTGTAATTGCTTTAAATAGACGAGATAATGCACAAAAGTGTGCATACTTGGTAAGTCTATCAACTACCACCATGATGACACTCTTTCCTTCGGACTTCGGTAAACCTATGATAAAATCCATTGAAATATCCTCCCAACGTTGACTTGGAATGGATAAAGGTTGTAGAAGACCCATGGTATTAATTGTCTCAACTTTATTCTTCTGGAAAATGACACATTCTGCCACAAACGTTTGAATATCATATTTAAGGCCATCCCAAAAAAATTCTTTCTTCACCCTATGGTAAGTTTTTAAAAATCATGAGTGTCCACCTAAAGGAGAAGTGTACAATTCCAAAAGAATCTTTTGTTTTAGTTGGGAATTCTTACAAAAATATAAGCGATCTTTGTACCATAAGGAATCATTTTTCCAACTAAATGTATCAGATTTACTAGGATCTTGCTGCATCTTTTTAATGAGTGTCCACACTTCTTCGTCCTTCTTCCATTCATCTCTTTCTTTGGTTATCCAATCTGGTTGGATAATAGAAATGGCACAAAGCAATGCTTCCACCTCTTCATTCTTTCTTGAGAGTGCATCTACAACAACATTTAGCTTCCCTTTTTTGTAGATTATTTCAAATTCATAACCCAACATCTTTGTGACCCATTTTTGCTGCTCTTCTGAAGATAGTCTTTGTTCAAAAAAGTGTTTAAGACTATCATGATCAGTTTTTACCTTGAAGTGTCTTCCCATTAGGTAAGTTTTCCATTTATTTAGTGCATGCAGTATTGCTAACATTTCCTTCTCATAAATAGGTTTCTATAAATATTTTCCTTAGAGGTGCTGCTATTCTCCCATAATTCTTAACAAACTTACGATAATACCCTGTTAACCCAAGAAATCCTCGCAACTGCTTTATGGTTGTGCGGAATTTCCATTCCTTAATGGCTTTAATTTTGTTAGGGTCTACCTTAACACCCTCGTGATATACAATATTACCTAGATATTCCACCTCTTGTACTCCAAAGAAACATTCAGATGTTTTTGCATATAATTGTTTCTCCTGCAATAGTTTGAGCACCCTGTCAACATGTTGAACATGATGCTTCCAAGAGCTGTTGTAGATTAGTATATCATCAAAAAATACTAGCACCAATTTTCTAAGGAAGGTTTTGAAAATGGAATTCGTCAACCCTTTAAATGTAGAAGGTGCATTGGTAAGGCCAAAAGGCATGACCAAAAATTCATAATGACTCTCATGAGTTCAAAATTTTGTTTCCAGAATATCTTCAGTCTTCATTCTAATTTGATGATATGCTGAACAAAGATCCAACTTGGTAAAATAAATTTCTCCATGTAATTCATCCAATAATTCATAAATCACAGGAATGGGAAATTTATCTTTAATGGTGAGCTTATTGAGCTCCCTGTAATCTGGACACATCCGCCATGATCCATCCTTATTTTGTACCAATACTACAAGAGAAGAGAAAGAACTTTGACTAGGTTGAATTATACCTGCCTCTAAAATTTCTGCAATCATAGGTTCAATTTCGCTCTTTTGGACATAAGGATATCTATAAGGCCTGATGTTTGGAGGAAAACTTCCCAAAATAAAATGAATAGCATGATCATGATCACAAAGAGGTGGGAGCCCTTTGGGAGTTTCAAACACCTTGGAATGATTTTTCAAGACTTTTTGGAGATCTGCAGAAATAGATGATTTTGATGTTGGAACTTCTACTGAGCATAATTGTTAAATTACACCTCGTTGTTCTTTCTTTAGAAGCTTTGTCATGACATTAGAGCTTATTATCTTTCCCAGATTCCCTGCAATACCATGTAATTCGACTTCCTTTCCTTCTGAAGAAAATTTCAAGAAAAGTTCTTGAAAATTAAAAGCTACTGTCCCCAAAGATTGTAACCATTGTACTCCTAGTACAACATCATCACCTCCCATAGGAATGGAAAGAATTGGACTATTAAATACATATTCCCCCATGGTTAGCTTGATATTATGGCATTTTCCAGAGCAATTTATAGTTCCTCCATTTGCAACTATCACTTGACATTCTGGTGCTGGGTATAGGAAACAATTCAATTCCTTGGCTACCTTACAATGAATAAAATTATAGGTACTACTTGAATCAATCAACACTATTACCTTTTTCTTCTTGATATGTCCTTCTATCTTGAGAGTTTGAGGAGTGGTAATTCCTGCCAATGCATTACATGATATGGTCAGACTCATTTCTTCCTCTTCTAGGGTTGGTTCCTGGTGTATATCCTCTTCTTGTTCATTTTATTTTTCCTCTTCACAATCTATGTAAAATAATTTCTTCTCAGCACACTTATGACCTTTAGTGTATTTGCTATCACAACTGTAGCAAAGCCCTTTTGCTCTTTTTTCTTCCAATTGTTGTGGTGTCAACCTTGTAGGTTGTGGAAGTCTAGGAGTAGCAACACTTTCATCTTTATAGATGTGAGTGGTAGGCTTCCTTGTCACCATAATTTTACATTCAATTTTTCTTGCCAACCTGAATGCCTTCTCCAATGAATCAGGTTCCAAAATGTGAACTTCATGTTGGATGTTATCCTTTAAAGTACCTATGAAGAGATCAATTATGTGTTCCTCTGGAATATCAGTTACCCTTATATTCAATTTTTGGAAGTCCTCAATGTGCTCCCCCACTAAACCCTTTTGTTTGAGATTTATCAATTGGCTAAAGAAGGTGTTGCTCTTTGTATCCTCATAATGTGCTATCATTTCCTCCGTAAAAATTGACAAAGTGACAATTTTTTTACGGGAGCAAAGCCATCGATACCATACAAATGTATTTTGTTCTAAATGTAAAGTTGCAATGCATACCTTTTGTGTGTTTTGCATGTTACGGAGATCAAAATATTGCTCCATCTGTAGTATCCATGTTAAAGGATCCTTTCCATCAAAATTCCTCATCTCCATTTTTGGAATATGGTGGTTCTTCCCGCCAACATTAGAGTTTATGAAATCACGATTAACATTTGTTTTGTTCTCATCATGAGTTTCTTCTACTATCTTTTCACTATTATGAAACATTTCTTGTATCAACTTTGTCAAACCTTCCTTCAAACCTTCCATGTCTTCCTTCAAACCTTGGAATTTTTTTCTTCCATAACATCAGTTTTATCTTCCATGCCTTTCTTCAAACCATCCATCTTAGCTTCCATGCTTTTGTTCAAAACATCCATTTCATTTTTGTTGCTCTTTGCGAGAGAGAATTTTGGTGCACTTGCTCTTGTAATTTTGATAGATCATGTTGCAATTATTCATCTTCATGAGTCATAGTAGAGTACTTTGAGGGATTAATGGGTGTTGAATTCTTTTTAGGATGAACTTTAGAACCCACTACTAATATATATGCTCAATAGGCCTTTGGAATCACTTAAAGCTGATTTTTCAATCAAGACTTATGCAATTTGAAAAACATTACACATCTTTTTCTTGATTTTGAGGAGCTCGATATTGAAACTGAATTATCTCTATGATTTTGGATGTTCAATATCTGAAATTTGGCCCTAATGTAGCCCCCTAAATATTCTTTCAATTTCCATAGGTCTGACTTGATTTGGATTCTTCAAGGAAAATTCATTTCCAATCTCCCACAATGACCTAATTATGGACTAGTTCAGTAGAGGGAACTTGTATGGCTTGCCACGTGTCACTATTTTCTCCTTTGGATCTAAAATTAACAGACAAGAAACTATAGTCCGTGTACTTCTAGTCACATTTTACAGAATTCCAATCTGATGCTCAGAGAGAGAGTTATGAATATTTTCTCACGATCACCTCTTTGAGATGAAATTCAGGACCCTGAACAAGACCTGACTTCCACAGATGATATCTCTAAAAATATTACGAACCAAACTATGAAATTTTTTGATGAGATTCCTCAAAATTTCGGTTTCGCGCTCTAAACATTTCAAATTATGAACCTTCATGGAAAAATATTTATAGAAAAAATTCCACAATGACCTTTTTAAGTGAAATCCATGAGCCTACAAAAAACCTAACTTCCACAATTCATATATCCGAAAATATTGCGAACCAAGCTCTGAAATTTTGTGATGGTGTTCCTAAAGATTTTTTATTCACACTCTAAAAATTTCAGCTTATGAACCTACCTATAAAAAAGGTTATAGCGAAAATTTTACGATGACCTGTTTGGAGCAGCAAAATCGTAGAATCCAAAGCACTGATACCAAATGTTGGGAAACCAGCGCCAAAAATAAAGAAAAGAGATATCAACGCCTTATAAATAACCCACTTCGAGGGGGAAACATCCAATACATTACATGAATGAACAAATCTTGGATGATACAAATTACAAAACCTCCTTTCTATATATAGGAGTTCATGGGGCCATAATGTAATCCTAGTTGGGCCACAATGTAATCCTAGCCGACCTAACAATAATAATTTAAGGGCACAATAATAACAATATGGGGGTTACAGTGGTACAATAATAAAAATAAGGGGGTTACAATAACAACAATAAGGTACTATAATAGTAATATAGGTACCTAATAGATAGGGCCGGTTCCCTGTGATTTAGTGCTCACAAGACAGGATTGGTGGGGAGACATAAAACAAATAAGAAAAAAAATGATGGAAAATACCTTGAAAAAGACACCTAGGTGTAGTTGGATTGAGGTAAATAAACAGGTGCATGCTTTTGTCACAGATATCAGGCTATACTGGCAAAGGCAGACGATATGAAAAAAATCGAGATATTGTGCTAAAATATGAGTGTATCAAACATGATCTCATAAGAAATTTGTTTCATGAAACAAGGGAGCTAGAGGAGAACAAACATGTTTTTTTTCTCCTATAGTGAGAAGATGGCAATGACCATTTGGAAACTAAAAAAATCCCCTGGAATGGCTATTTTAGTTTGCAGGAAGAGAACCTTCAATTTTCTTATGACTGTTAGTTTGTGATAACGTTCATCTCTAAGACTATTGCCTGAAATATTGTTATGTACCATTGCAACTGTTACTATCATTTAAAGGGTGGACAAAATTCTTACAGTGATTACTTTGATGGAGGTGAAAAAATAAAAAATAAAAATTCAATGTCAGTTATAATTATCGTTTTCCAAATTTCGAAATTTTAATGAATGTAAAGATCAAACAGGAGCCAAGTATATTTCCATTACTGTTATAAAATCTATTACTTTTCTGTAGGCCATACTTCAAGGACTTCCAAAAATCTAATGAATGTGTAGTTTGATGAATTGTTTCGTAGGTGAACAACTTCTTAATTTATTTCTTGCATATTGAAAACATGGAAATTGAGGTTAAGTATAATTTACTGAGGATACACTGATTTGTTTTCTTGAAATGTATGCAATATTTCTCAGCAATGGAGTAATATATAGCTATAAACCTTAATAAATTTATACAATATTTCTTAGCAAGGGAGTATTATATAGCTAGAAACCTTTAAGAATGTTAATAGGTGACAGGTATGGAAATATTGCGTACCAGAAGGCTCTGATGATCATGGAAGCAATGCTTTTGAATGTACAGATGAAAAAGAAAAGGCAAGGAGACTCTATAGATTTAACACTCAATTCAACTGCCCACTAGGCCTTCCTCAGACAAATCTATCAACTATCATTGGTGACACATCAAGCATATATTTGGTGACAATTTTCTGCAATTTCTTTGTTTGATTAATTTTTCACGTAGATCTGGGGACGACACAAGAAAATGAAGCAAAGGAATCAAGAGTTTTTTCATCTACTTGAAAATTCGGAGACAACGAGACGACGAGGCAACAATGAGACGTAAATGAGATGACGAGGTAGGAGATCGCCGAGGATGTTACTAAGGATGCAGATTAAAAATAAGCCGCGAACAGAAAACAAAACAAAAAAAATTAAAGCCCACAAAAAAAGAAACCAGAGCACCAAAAATCCTTCTCACCTCCTCATCCTTTCAATAGAAATCCCCTACAAAAACAAACACAAACACACCGCAACAGAAAACACAATGAGACAGACAAATGAGATAGACGAGACAATGGTAAGAAAAGGTAATAAGCCCAAAAATTGTTGCGTTCTGTGGGCCAATATATTTATAAGAAAAAGTTCAGCCAAATTATTTTCAAAAGTACGGTTGAACTAATAGTTTGGTTGGACTATTAGTTCAGCTGAATTTTTGTTTCTTCTTTTCTCATCTCCAGCCAAAAATCTGTTTACCCGCATCGTTAATACACCCTCAATGTAAACGGAAGAATTATTTTTGCCGAAATAATTTTCAGACTTCGGCCTAAATTCCAAACTGTTCGGCCAAACTTTTATAAAATTCTGGATGAACTGTTGGGAAAATGAAATTTCCGACTGTGTTTCTCATGAAAGTGTAACCTACCTTTGCATTTATACCCCTTCCTTTCCTACAAATTTCGATTATTTTCATAAATAAATTCCACTTAATGCCTCTTTTCCTTTTCTAATTCCTTTTCCATTGAATTTTCTGATTTTCCTTAAACATAATAAACCAAATGAGAAACCATGATAGGATGTTTTTCCCAACACTTAGCTTGGAGGACATGCCCCATGACCTTGGTCTTATTTTTCCTTTATCAACTTTATTACATGAACTTTTTACCTTGGGTTGTTACAATAATTCTCAATGAGACATGTCAGGCTTGGAATAGCAAAAACATACAACAAAAAAATGAATCATTCAAAAGCTAATATTTCTAATTATACAAAATGATTTTCTATAATTATATTTATATATTACTAAAAGCCATTATTTTATTAAAATAATTTTTTTTATATTTAGTTTTCATATATCATTATAAAAATAGTTTGTTATTTTTTTCAGGAAGAGTATGAAAATGCTAAATTATCAACTCGTTGATACGTGAAACATTCTAGTAGGAATGTCCACAAAAGTGTATAAGAAGATGGTAAAAGAAATCGACATAATTGCATAACATGAGGAGGCATCTCAAAAACAATGTGCTCCAAACATATGTAATCATCATTGACATTGTACATATAAAAAATAATTTATCGTTAAATATTAATTTTCAAGTATTTTCTTATAGAAAATAAAACAAGATCAAAGTCATTCAACACAGAAAACAAGACGAAAAGAAAGAAAAATTTCTATTTCAAAGTTTGTGAGTCATTTTGTTATCTAACTAGTGCCAAAAATAGAAGAAAAGATAGATCAACGCCTTACAAATAAGCCACTTCGAGGGGGAAAACTCCAATACATTACATAAATGAACAATTCTTGGGTGATACAAATGAAAAAACCTCCTTTATATATAGGATTCCATGGGGCCACAATGTAATCCTAGTTGACCTAACAATAATAATGTAAGGGCACAATAATAACAATATGGGGGTTACAGGGGTACAACAATAAAAATAAGGGGGTTACACGAACAACAATAAGGGGCTATACTAGTAATATAGGGACCTAACATGCTCCTCTCCTTCAAAAAAGTGTTGTCCTCAATGCTTGACTAGCTCTAGGTGCTTCTGTATAAAATTCTCATCTTCCCATGTAGAATCTTTAGTGGGTAAGTTCTTCCATTTAATGAGATACTTTAAAATTGATCGATCTAGTAGCTATCGAGTTATTGTTTTTGTGACTGCTTCAGGTTCCAATATGGTTTTTCCTTCCTCATCAAGTTCTGTCAATATTGTTTGAACTTGAATTTTTTCCCCTATAAGCTTCTTTAAGCATGAAACATGGAAAACTGGATGCACTTGCGAGGAAGCAGGAAGCTCCAATTTGTATGCCATAGTACCAATCTCTTGCAACACCTTGTAAGGACCATAGTACTTTGGCAATAATTTATTATCCTTCTTAGCTTGCTTGAGGGACATATTTTTGTACTGTTGTAACCGTAAAAATACCCAGTCTCCTATATCAAAATTTCTCTCACTGCGATGTTGATATTCCTATTGTTTCATTCGATATTTTGCTAAATTTAGGTTATCGTTTAAGAGTTGGAGAACTTATTTTTGATGGTTGATGTGATCTTCCACTACTTGAACCCTATAATTTCCCCTTAAAGAATATGTGATCGATGGTGGATGATATCCATAAAGTGCCACAAATGGGGTCATTTTTGTTGTCGGATGGAAGGAAGTGTTATACCACCATTCAGTGAGACGTAACCACTTAACCCATTCTGCTTTCTTATCAGATACAAAACAACGAATATATCCTTCCAAACATTTATTCACTATCTTTGTTTGACCATGGGATTGGGAAGGATAATATGAGCTATGAGCTAGTTGACTACCCAAACAAGAAAATAATTTCGTCCAAATATTTCCTATAAAAATGGGATCTCTATCACTTACAATAATCTTCGAGTTTCCATGTAGCTTTTGAATTGTTTCCATAAATACATTAGAAACTGTACTTTCTTTAAATGGATGAGATAATGCAAAAAAGTGTGCATACTTGGTAAGTCTATCAACTACCACCATTATGACACTCCTTCCTTCGGACTTAGGTAAACCTATGATAAAATCCATTTAATTCTCATCCCAATGTTGACTTCGACTAGATAAAGGTTGTAGAATAGTTGGGGTCTTAATTCTCTCAACTTTATTTTGTTGGAAATCCAAACATTCTGCCACAAAATTTTGAATATTATATTTAAGGCCATCCCAAAAAAATTCTTTCTTCACCCTGTAGTAAGTTTTTAAAAATCCCGAGTGTCCTCCTAAAGGAGAAGTGTGCAATTACAAAAGAATATTTTGTTTTATTTGGGAATTATTGCAAATATATAAGCAATCTTTGTACCATAGGAATCATTTTTCCAACTAAATGTAACAGATGTACTAGGATCTTGCTGCAACTTTTGAATGAGTGTCCATACATCTTTGTCCTTCTTCCATTCATCTCTTGCTTCAGTTATCCAATGTGGTTGGATAATAGAAATGGCACAAAGCAATGCTTCCACCTCTTCATTCTTTCTTGAGAGTGCATCTGCAACAACATTAAGCTTTCCTTTTTTGTAGATTATTTCAAAGTCATAACCCAACATCTTTGTGACCATTTTTGCTGCTCTTCTGAAGATAGTCTTTGTTCCAAAAAGTGTTTAAGACTATCATGATCAGTTTTTACCTTGAAGTGTCTTCCCATTAGGTAAGTTCGCCATTTCTTTAGTGCATGCAGTATTGCTAACATTTCCTTCTCATAAATAGGTTTCTTTAAATACTTTCCTTTGATTGGATGACTTTCAAAAGAAATGGGTCTTCCTTCTTGCATTAAAACAACACCAATTCCATTTCCTGAGGCATCACATTCCACAATAAAGGTTTTTGTGAATTCTGGCGTAGCTAAGATTGGTGCTAGGCACATTTCCTCTTTAAGACGTTCAAAGGCCTTAGTTGCTTCAGGAGTCCATGAAAATGCATCTTTCTTCAATAATGTTGTTAGAGGTGCTGCTATTCTCCCATAATTCTTAACAAACTTGCGATAATACCCTGTTAACCTGAGAAATCCTCGCAACTTCTTTATGGTTTTGGGGACTTTCCATTCCTTAATGGCTTTAATTTTGTTAGGGTCTACTTTAACACCCTCGTGAGATACAATATGACCCAGATATTCCACCTCTTGTACTCCAAAGAAACATTTGGTTGTTTTTGCATATAATTGTTTCTCCTCCAATAGTTTGAGCACCCTGTCAACATGTTGAACATGATCCTTCCAAGACATGTTGTAGATTAGTATATCATGAAAAAATACTAGCAAAAATTTCCTAATGAAGGGTTTAAAAATGAAATTCATCAACCCTTGCAATGTAGAAGGTGCATTGGTAAGGCCAAAAGGCATGACCAAAAATTCATAACGACCATCATGAGTTAGAAATGCTATTTTTGGAATATCTTCAGTCTTCATGCTAATTTGATGATATCTTGAATGAAGATCCAACTTAGTAAAATAAATTTCTCCATGTAATGCCTCCAATAATTCATCAATCACAAGAATGGGAAATTTATCTTTAGTAGTGATCTTATTAAGCTCCCTATAATCTGGACACATGCTCCATGCTCCATCCTTCTTTTGCACCAATACTACTGGAGTAGAAAAAGAACTTTGACGAGGTTGAATTATACCATCCTCTAACATTTCTGCAATCATACGTTCAATTTCGATTTTTTGGACAGAAGGATATATGTAAGGCCTGACGTTTGGGGGAACACTACCTCGAATCAAATGAATAGCATGATAATTATCACAAATGGGTGGGAGTCCTTTGGGAGTTTCAAACACCTTGGAATGATTTTCCAACAATTTTTTGATATCTAGAGAAATAGATGATTTTCATGTTGGAACTTCTAGTGAGCATAATTGTGCAATTACGCCTCATTGTTCTTTATTCAGAAGATTTTTCATGACATTATAGCTTATTATCTTTCTTGGCTTCCTTGCGATACCCCGTAATTCAATCTCCTTTCCTTCTGAAAAAAATTTCAAGAAATGTTCTTGAAAATTAAAAGCTACCATCCCCAAAGATTGTAACCATTGTACTCCTAATACAACATCAGAACCTCCCATTGGGATGGAAAGCATTGGACTATTCAATACATATTTCCCCATGGCTAGCTTGATATTATGCTATTTTCTGAAGAAATTTACAGTTCCTCCATTTGCAACCATCACTTGACATTATGGTGTTGGGTATAGGAAACAATTCAATTCCTTGGATACCTTATAATGAATAAAATTCTGGGTACTACCCAAATCAATCAACACTATTACCCTTTTCTTCTTGATATGTCCTTCTATCTTGAGAGTTTTAGGAGTGGTAATTCCTACCAATGCATTTCACGATATGGTTGGACTCATTTCTTCTTCTTCTATGGTTGGTTCCTCGTGTATATCCTGGTGTCCTCCTCTTCATAATCAAAGTAAAATAATTTCTTCTCGGCACACTTATGAACTTTAGTGTATTTTCTATCACAACTGTAGCAAATCCATTTTGATCTTTTTTCTTCCAATTGTTGTGGTTTAAACCTTGTAGGTTGTGGAATTATAGGAGCAGCAACACGTCCATTTTTATGGATGTGAGTGGTAGGTTTCCTTGTCATTGTTATCACTCAGATTTTCCTTGAAGTTGTTGGAAGAGGAAAGGGGTCTGAGGTAACCACAAACCAACCTTTAGATATAGAATCTAGCCAATCTATATCCAGAGAGGGCTCTCTCTTTAAAATTTAGCTTTGTTTTGCAAGGTATTAGGCTAGTTATAAAGTCCATGGGTTTTGATTTTGTTTGGTTTGATGGAATTCTTCAGCTGAGATTAAGATAAAGTAGTTTCAGTCCATTGGGCTAATGGAGTCAAAGGATTGGCTGCATTGGCTTAATTTTTTTAACAAAAGATGGTTTATGAGGGAAAGATAATCAAACTAGAAACAATTATAGATCTAAAGTGAATGGAACGGAATTCAAACGGATAAAAGGCAATAAAGAATATTTCAACACATTCAAGAGAAGAGAAATAGATTGATTATCAATAAAGAGCAGTTAAGTATTCTTTACTAAATAACCAAAGATGTATGAACTAGACAAACAGGAGCAATTAAGAATTCGTTGTTTAAACTAGTTTAGAAGAAAACATTTAGAATAATAATGACTGAAATCAGATTACACCTAAGTACTTTCTGATTTAATCATTTTCGTTAAATATTAAGGTAATGAAACACAGATGATATTGTAAACAAATATAAAACTTCAAAACATGAGATAGAGATGACTTATTGATCCTTCATTCGACACATGAATCCTCAGAAAAGTCTTCTGCCTCAATTCCTTATCCAGTTTTGCCACGAAAAATTTCTCCAAAGCTCTTTATTCCAAAATATTCAATGTTACATCAAAGTATAAGAATCTACCCAAAATACTTCCAAGAGTGAAGTATTTATACAAATTCTAAACTAAAATATCTTGAAAAAATATCAAGATTAGTTCACAAATCTCTCCAACTATTTTACATAAATAGAGCTTAAGTAAATGACACTCAAAATAATGCATCTATTTGGCACTATTTCTTATGGATAGGTGACGACAAAGAGGAGAATTTGAATTTTATCCAATTCTTAGTTGATGATGAGGCATCCAAGTCATTAACTGCTTCCTTTCTTTATGCATTCTGCTCCAACAATTCTGCAAACTTGGGGTCCAATGATATATTTTTATTTCTCAATCCGTAATATATATGTCAAAAGTGAAATAGTTTATTGTGTATTAATATTTTGGTGAGATACACCTCTTTCATTTTCCTAAAATTTCTCTCCAGATGTGCACAATAGGCTCTGTAAACATATGTGTAAAAAAGAGTTTTACAGAGTCTGAAAAATAGCCTATAAATATGTGCATGTATCTCTCATTCTGAAATCACTGTGAAAAAATTGACATAGGTATTTGTAGATGAGTCTCTTAGGAACAAAAAACTCCTTCCGTTTTGTATGATGTATTTTTTATTGGCCACAATCCGCTTTGTAAAATGATGACTTAACCGGAATTTTCTGCAAAAAGTTCTTTCCAACATTGTTTAATATTTCCAAAACCATAATAGCTGTTAGAAAAGTGAGAGAGGTTTTTGTATATGGTCCTCTTAAGAACATAAACATCCTTCAGTGTTGCAAATTTCATCTTGGATTAATCACAATAGTTTCTGCAAAACAATGACTAAAACATGCAATTTATGCAAAAAAATTCCTTCTTGTTGTATTTTTCATCTTTTCACTTTTTTGTTCTTTTGAATGTTTTACTTTCACTTTAAACAAACTTCAATGTTGGTGAAAGTATTTTCATTTATTTTTTCCCTTAATATCTTCATGTTTACTTTCACTATTTACTGTTTACTTTTTACTTTTTACCGCTCTATTTTTATTTGTCTTCACTTTGTCATGAACTTGTATGTTCTGTTTTGTAATTGTCTTCCCTGCTGTTTATCTTCATGCTAGCTGATTTACTTGACTTGGTCTTCAATCTGATACTCTTTAACCTTGATACTCTTTGACTGTTCTTTACTGTGTCCTTTTACCTTCAATGTGTAGTTTAGGTTTTTACTGTCTGTTTCAACAGTAAATTGTTTAATATCCTGTTTCCTTTGCTTGTCTTTCAACTGTATGTTTTATCTTCCATCTCTGTTTGAATAGATTTGATAAAATTCTTGGAGTAAACAAGTCTTATGACTAGTATTAAGACTATTTATCCAAGGATTTCGTCTTCTGATCACCTGTAAAACAAAACAAATTGTTAAGAAAACATTGGTTTGCAGGGGAGGTCGAAAAGGTTTCATTTGATTTTGAGAGGTCTGTGGAGTGAATTTAGAATGATTTTTGGGAGGTAAACCATGCTCGAATCGGTTAACAGAGGCTTTAGGTGGCGCAGCTGGGTTACAAAGGGCTTTACTGCACAATCAGGTGAAACTGAGCAACACTACGGTGTTTGGGGACGCAATTTGAAATTATGGGGAAAGAGAAGACTCAAATAAACTCTGTAGCGGTCTTTGGTGCGGAATTTAAAACGAAAGCCAAGATTTCACAGAGTTAAAATGAGAAATGGGGTAAATACCTGTTTTTAGGGCATGAAATATGTTTAATAGGTACATGCTGGCGGCGGGTGGTTGCTGGAATACTGGTCTGGCAGTGGTCTTCAGCAGAATTCAGTCAATGGCACTTGAAAGTTGATTTTTTGAAATTATTTGCATGGAGGGCGAAGTCGTTTTCAGCGTAAAAAATAATGAAAAAGACGCGGGTTTTTTTTTTATTCACAAAGTCAAAAGGGTGGCGAATTTTTTATTATTTTAATAAATGACGTCAGTATGTATGACAGTGAGTCACGGGGGGGGGGGAGGTGGTAAGCGGTTTTTCCGCACCACTTTTGAGAGAAGGCGGTATTAAGCGGATGGGCAGTGATTCCACAGAAAAAAATGACACGTGGCCATGGTACTGTTTGAAAACCACCGGAATTTCGGGTGTTATTGTTCAGATAGGGGATGGCCAGTGGAATTATCAACAACAATTGATCTTGGAGCGAGTGATCGAATGGTGGTCGGGGCGTGAAGTTGACGGGGAGTTAAGAGGAGGGCCCGACGCAATTAATTATCAATTAATCGTTTCGGGAGCATTTTGATTGGCGGGTGTCGCTTATTAATTAATCATAAGGATTAATTAATCCCTCACACAGTGGATGGTCGGGCAATGTTTGTTTTTCTTTTAAGCACATATAAATATATGTTTAAATGTTTTTTATTATATGGTAATTAAATCAATGCGACTTATTTACCATAGGGGGCGGGAATAATATATAATGATATATTTTAACCAAAGGGGTATAAAGTGGGTTTTTATTTAAACAAGTGGGAATTAAATACTTTGGTTAAAACTATAATATATGGGTTTTTTGGGATATTATATAAAAGGAATTATATATAATAGGAGAAGGTCATTTCTATAAGGAGTTAATAAATAAAATTAATGTTAATATGACAAGGGGACAAGATAAACTTCAAAATACATTAATACAATTAAGAAAGTGAAGTTTTTAGAAGCAAATTGCATTATAATCACTTCATCACTTAAACTTAGGATAAAATATGATTTTGAGGGTTAATTATGAAATATCTCATGATTTTCCTAAGTAAAATGGGAGTTTACTTAGGAAATAATTTTTTGAAGTAAATGAGTGTGATGATGAATGATTTTTAAGTACTTAAGTTTTTTTCCAATTATTGGGCCGAGGGTCCAGTCCCTCCAAAAGTGAAGGAAATTCCTTGAGCCCCTTTAATTTTCAAATACCTTAGCACTTAGGGGAAATTAGTGAAATCTTTAGGGAAAAATGAAGGGGAAGTTAATAATCTTGACTTTGCTTTGCTGTGAATTTTTTCCAATGCAGTATCTACCTTTGCACTTGTGATGAAAGTACAATTGAACACATTTAGAACCATCATTCATCACATGTAACTCTGCAACAACATCTACCTACCCTACCTACTTTAATCTACCATTTTTTCTTCTTTATTAGGGTGCACTTAGACTGGCGAACCCTAATCAATCTTATTTTTCTTTTACATGGAAAACCTATCAAAGTCTACAGTTATTACATCTAAGGGCTCAGATTAAACTGTTGAGCACCTTTTATTAACTCTACCTATCTACTTATCTGCCAATATTAAACTGTTTGGCCAGATATTTATTCTCTATTCTACAACATGAAATTGAAAAATGAATGAGTCAAGTTTAAACAGTTTGACTCTTCATAAATTGTGGCAAAAGTTTGACAAGATGCAGACAATTTTGTTTATTACATCGGAGTAACAAGTAGTGGAATTTAGACTCGCACACTTTCCTTGGCCTTTCTTGTGGTGGGGTTCATTTTCTTTCATTTTTTTGGCCAATTTTATTTTTTCACCCTTTGATTTTTCTTTTAGGGTATACCCTCTTTACATTTTTTAAAATTTTTTGATTTTTTGATTTTTTTGAGAATATGGAACATATTTTGCAACAAGAAAAAGGTTTGAACATATTACAGAGCTCATCAAGTCAATCATGAAATATGACACCTATTGGTATAGGAGCATAACAGACGCCATAGTTTTACATTCAATTTTTCTTGCCAACCTAAATGCCTTCTCCAATGAATCAGGTTCCAAAATGCGAACTTCATGATGGATGTTATCCTTTAAAGTCCCTATGAGGACATCAATCCTGTGTTCCTCTGGAATATTAGTTACCCTTATATTCAATTTTTGGAAGTCCTCAATGTGCTTCACCACTAAACCCTTTTGTTTGAGATTTATCAATTGGCTAAAGAAGGTGTTGCTCTTTGTATCCTCATAATGTGCTATCATTTCCTCCATAAATATTGAGCAAGTGACAATTTTTTTATGAGAGAAAAGCCATCGATACCATACAAATGTATTTTTTTCTAAATGTAAATTTGCAATGCGTACATTTTCTGTGTTTTGCACATTATTGAGATCAACATATTGCTCCATCTGTAGTATCCATGTTACGGGATCCTTTCCATCAAAATTCCTCATATCCATCTTTGGATATGGTGGTTCCTCAATCCAACATTATAGTTTATGAAATCATCATTAACATTTATTTTGTTCTCATCATGAGTTTCTCTACTATCTTTTCGCCATTAGGAATCATTTCTTGTATCATCTTTGACAAAATTTCCCTCAAATCTTCCATGTCTTCCTTCAAACCTTCCATTTTTTCTTCCATACCATTCTTCAAACCACCCATCATAGCTTCCACGCCTTTCTTCAAACCATCCATCTTAGCTTCCATGCTTTTCTTCAAAACATTCATTCCATTTTTTGTTTCTCTTTTCTTGAGCGAAAATTGGTGCACTTGCTCTTGTAATTTTGATATGTCATGTTCCATTTCCTCATCATCATGTGCCATAATAGAGACTTATGAAGGCTTAATGGGTGTTGAATTATTTTCAGGAGGAATTTTAGAATCCAATACTGATATCTATTCTACAATATGCCCTTGGAATCAATTCAAATTGATTATTCAAACAAGAATTATGCAATTCGGAAAAAATACACACATTTTTCTTGCTTTTGAGGAGCTTGATATTGAAATTGAATTATCTCTGTGATTTCAGATCTTAAATATCTTATCTTTGGCCATGTATTATAACTCTCAATCTTCTTTCGAATTCCACACGTCTGACCTAATTTGGATTTTTTAAGGCAAAGTTATGCCCGATCTCCCACAATGACCTAATTATGGATTAGTTCCGTAGAGAAAAATTGTACGACGTGCCACGTGTCACTATATCCTCCTTCGGCTCTAAAATTGATACACAGGAAGCTACAGTCCATGTACTCTGCGGCTACTTTTTACAGAATTCCAATCTGATGTTTAGAGACAGAGTTATGACGATTTTTCCACGATCACCTCTTTGAGATGAAATTTGGGAGCCTGAAAAAACCCTAAATTCCACAAATCATATCTCCGAAAATATTGCAAACCAAGATCTAAAATTTTTACAAGAAGTGCTATAGGATTTCAGCTTTTCTCTATAAAACTTTCATCTTCTGAACCTTCGTAGAAAAAATCTTATAGTGATAATTCCACGATGCCTTGTTTTAGGTTAAATTTGGGAGCCTAAAAAATACCTAACTTCCACAAATCATATCTCCGATAATATTGCGAACCAAGATTTGAAATGTTTACACAACGTTCCTCAGGATTTCTGCTTCGCTCTGTACAAATTTCAGCTTCTGAACCTTTGTATAAAAAACATTATAGATAAAATTCCATGATGGCCTTTTGGAGAAACGAAACTCTATAATCCAAAGCTCTAATACCAAATGTTATGAAACCAGCTCCAAAAATAGAGGAAAAGAGAGATCAACGCCTTAGAAATAATCCACTTCAAGGGGGGAGCCTCAAATACATTACATAAATGAACTATTCTTGTATGATGGAAATGACAGAACCTCCTTTCTATATATAGGATTCCATGGGGCCACAATGTAATCCTAGCCGACCTAACAATAATAATGTAAGCGCACTATAATAACAATATGGGGGTTACAAGGGTACAAAAATAACAATAAGGGGGTTCAACTAACAACAATAAGGGACTATACTAGTAATATAGGGACCTAAAAAAATTTTAACATACAAAGAATATCTATCAGAAGAATTTATTGACATTGGGTTAAATAAGGTTTGTGAGTATATGTTGGCATATTAAAAATTAATTGTGGAATTTGTAAGTATCTATGTTTTTTTATTTCTCTGAGTTTATAATTAATAGAACAGAAAAAAAAATTATATTAAATCTATGATCTATAATGGGGCTTAAAAAATATTAGAAACAAAGTATCGAACTACATGAGCAGAAGAATCATTGTAACAAGGAATGAGACTTGGTTTTGAAACCATGTGCACAATTTATGAGTCACTTATTGCCATGATACATTGCTATTTGATTTACGTTAATGTATATTATTTATTTCAATTTTAATTATTCTCACGATTGTAGATACACTCCTTACACTGTTGGGAAAAATACTGAGAGCGGGGGGGGATTGAATCAGTATTTACAAGAATCAAAATATTTTACTTTTCCTTTTACTGATTTCTATACACCAATTTCATTAGCCCAACTAGCTTATGTACGCAACTATCCTAACATAAACTTCTTTATAACAAAATAACTTTATTGTTTAGATAAATATTCAGAAACATTCTTTAGCACACATCATCAGTTATGCATCAGATAGTTAAGCAGTAAACGTGTGCAGTAATAACAAAATAAATCATCACACAAGGGCATTACACATGAACACCAAGATTTATGTTGGAAACCCAATTCGGGAGAAAACCATTGATGTTGTCATCTTTGTCTTCAATATTTATTATATACAAAAATTCTTACAACGTTGTACTAATGTATACTCATATCAGTACGCACGCATCTACCCATAGAAGGCCATTGTTGGCTCCCTGTAATTTGTAATATTGGCAAGAACAAGTAGCAGGGAGCCACATCAAACCACTTTGGAGTCGACGACCTATCCTTCCTGGGCTTAGAGAGGGCTCTGTGTGTGTTTATAATTAAATGATTTAGCTTTATGATTAAATTATTATGATTTTAGTCTAGCTATGAAGATCAGGGTTGTTTGTTTTGTTGGATAGGTATAATGTGGGAAGATTAATCCATTGGGCTATAGAGTCATAAAAGGGGTGAATTGTACATCAAAATTTCAAGGTTTTTCACAGGGAAAGCTAACTATATCAAATATATCTCTGTGGAAAGATGAATATGAAATGATAGTGAGTTCAGTAAAGATAAAGAGAAACTAAGAATTCTTTAACTATACTTCAACATAAAAGTAGAGCAGACTCTCTCTGAATTCTAGATTCATGTCATTAGAGGAAAAAGTTCAAGATAACAGTTAAGTGGAGATAAAGAGCACTTAAGAATTATTTAACTGAACTTCATAAGGAAAGACCTCAAGATAACCGTTTTAGAGAATTTAAGAGAAGTTAAGAATTATTTAGTTAAACTTCAAATGAAAAACATCAAGATAGTAGCTAGGTGAAACTAAAGACTAGTTTAGAATCGTATAGTTATACATTGCAAAGGAAAACATTGAGATAACTGTAATAGACATAATTAAGGTGCTCATACAACATATATTAATCTAAAATTTTTGTTTTTTCCATTAGGTATATTGATGTACAGTATGGAAAACAAAGAAAAAACATTAAAAAAAGAGAGATGACATAACCATTAACATAGCTCAAGGATCCTGTGAAAGTGCTTGTATTACTGATGTCCAGCTCAAAAAATAGTTACAGTGCTCCAATACAATACTCTTTGCAACTCAGAGTCTAAGCAAAATCCAACCTAACAACACACAATGATAATGATCAATACATGCGGTATTTAACTGCAACTGAAGTGGTTGCCCTAATATAGGGTGACAATTTTTCATTTACTATAGAGTAAATGAAGTTTTCACAATTGAGACCATGCAAGGACCGAGCCAAAATTATCATTGACAGACCTCATGTAACAATAAATCTCAAATTAACTACTGAGCTAACTTTAAAATATCTTTGACTAACTAACTTCATAATTAACTTTTATAATAACTTCTAAATTTATTCTAAAATATCTCTCACTATAACATTAACTGTGGTAGCTTATATTAAATCAAAATTAAGCTGGAGGTGGCTCATGTGATTTGAGTAGAAGTAAATGTTGAATGGCCTTGACATCCCGCTTTGTCTTCCTCATTGATTTTCTCTCTGGTTTTTCCTTTAACCTTTAAATTGTCCTTATCTGTAAAATCTTGTTATGGCATCTATTGTCACTGTAAATCCTTTCTTTACCTTACTGTTTTATCTACTTTCTTCTTAACAATGCCCTTCATTTCGAACCTGTCTTCATCTTTACCATGACCATTTTGTTTAATTGTTTTTCCTTTACTATCGTTTAATTTTAATAAACCTTGTTGTTGCTGGAACGAATGTATAACCATTGATAATCATTACCATCTTCCTCTCTGCTCCATCGTTGCTTTTATTTTTTCTTCCATTCATAGTCCTCTATATAATAAGACTTCTAGATCAAAATTCAAAAAGCCTATATTAAACATTTCTTTGGAACTTAGAACGAAGAGTTGTTTCTCTTATTCATCAGATATGTGGATTACTAAAAAAATCCAAAACAACTCGTTAATTTAAAACACAGGGCCTCTGTAGGGAAGTGATGTGGCTTGAAGGCAGTAGGGAAATCTATGGATAGAGTTCGGATAGCAGATTTTTTTTGGTTTCTACATTTAGCTATGGTCTTCTAGGTCTTCAGAAACGTTGCAGGGGGTTATCATAGAGGTTCGGGATTTTACCGCAATAGCACAGTGTTTCAAAACATTTAAAAAGGGTCAGGGGTTTCGTATTATGGCACAGAGGCCGTTTTCAATTTATCTCATGGTATCGGGATGGTTTGGTGGTTTTATTTGATGATATGCGATAAAATGGCAGAGCGAGGTGTGACAGATGGAAGGGTTGTGAAACTGCCCATTTCGCATCCCTCCAAGGTTTTAAATATCGGGTATTTGGGGATGCGAGAATGATCGAGGGCCGTCAGAATGGATGAAGTGGATCGGACGGTGGTTGAGTGGATTGATCGCGGGTAGGTCTTGAAAGGTGGGGCTAGGTGATTTAACGAAACAAAGTGTTAAAACATTTAAGGCGGGAACTAATGTTTTCAACGAGAAGAAATGTAATATTTGGGCCCGGGGATATGTCAAACCGGAGGCATTTAAATATAAAAGTGAGTTGGGATTTAAGCGAAACAAGGTCAGGGAAATAAAAAAAGTTTATTTAAAAAGTGGGACCTGGGTTAAAAGGTAATGAGGGGTTTAACGTTAACAATACGTTAAGTTTATTAAAAAAAAATCAAAAAATTGGTTTTTACATTGTTTTTAACAAAAAAAGAATAAGTAAAGGGGGAGGGCTTAAAAGAAATGGGAATGTAGGTTTTAGCTAGGGATAGGGGTTTTAAGAAGGGAAATTCAGAGCATGAGAATGTCAGAAAAGGGAGAAATGAAAGATAATGCACAAGTTAAATGGAAACTAATGAAGGCAGTGAGATTTCTGAAAAAAATTATAATCACGGAATATAATTTTTAGCATAAAAATATAAAAGATAAATAGTCATATTGTGATACTGTAGAAATACAGGAGTCCAATAGCTACAAAATTCTCTCATTCTCCAGCTGCTACTGGAAGGGAGCTCCAACCCTATGATCTCATTTACCAGCCACTACTGAGTGGGAGCTACAACCCCGCGAACAGAACACCACCTTCTACTGGTAGAAAGCTTCTACTTCCACGTTGAAGGCTTCAACCCTCACACCCACTATAGACCAATTTTCATCAATATTCATACTGGATCCAATAGCTTCAACACAACTCAACTTGTAGATCAACACAAATAGCCATAACCCAACCTTTAAACAAAAAAGTGAGATCACTGTAACTAGAACAGGATAATAAACCCAAATTGCTGAATCAACATGCAGAATTAATTTCAACCTTGATCATTCATCACATTAAATGCATACGCTACTTCTCACTTTTCTTGACACCAACCTATGTATAGAGCTATGTATACTAAATTTTTAAAATTTGATCGGACTAAAAAATAGATCTAAATCATTCAGTCATACTTTTTCAGATTTACAAATCCCTTAATCAAACAACATCATTTATCATATTTAATCACTCAGTCATTGATCATATATTTACATAATCAATTAGAAGCATATACAATATTCAAACAACCCAGATCTACATGGAGACTTCACTGAGAGACAATAGAAATATATTAGCAATAAAAAGATAACTGTTGGCAATATGATGCTGAGTGTTGTCCTTCATGGCATCCCTCTGAATGAAGATGAAGACATGAGCTTGTTGACATGTGTTGTCCTTGTTGTGCATGTGCTAAATCTATGATAAAAAGAGTATGTCTCAAGGCATACGTAGATATGTCAAGGGGAAGTCGTGTATGCACGCGGAAAAGAACGTGCCAAGTCGCGTATGGGCAAAAGCGCTCATAAAGTGCAAAACCAGGGGTCACCACCATGGTATTGACCCATTGTATTGGGTAATGATTCGTCTAAATGACCCCGTCCAGGAATACCATCGGAAGTAATGTAGTTTTGGGCTCATGGTATTGCTTTGGCTCATGGTATTGAAAAAAAGGGTAAACCTATATAAGGAGAAGAATTTCATTATGCAAATCATGAGTGTGGGTGCAAGATGTCTGAGCTTGAATGAATACTTCTCTCTGAAGTAGATTTGAATGGAAAGGGTTACACTTGAATGATAAATCTGAATATATGATGCACCAATGATGAAAAAGGGGATCTAGATCTGAAATGTGCTTGTATTTGCTAGATCTGTTTATGGAATGATTAGATCCAAGAAGAGGTGAACATCTGTCTGAAGTGAAGGGTTAAATCTGTGTGAAGTATCTGTTCTGAAGAAATGCAATGACCTAAAATCTCTGAAGAACCATACGCTAGTTCGCCGAAGAGGAAGCGCGTATATACGCGGCTTCACTGAAGGAAAAGCGCGTATGCGCAATTAAGTTGGTTCTGTAATATATATGTATATTGATATCTGTTGGTTTGTGTAGAATGTAAGCGCGTTTATACGCGACATCAGTGAAAGGAAAGCGCGTATGCAAACTAGGATTTGCTGAAGTCTGTGGTAAGAAATGTCTGATCTGTTCTGCTGGTTTACTGATATCTGTCAGTGAGTTATATGTATCTGTTTCATGGTTGACTGTGCTTAAAAGTATGGAAAGGGTCCAGTCTGAAAATATGATGAAACGTGGCCTACAAGTGTTGTTCTATTGAAGTTGTTGGATCCAGTGTGAAAATTGATGAAACGTGGTCCAAGGTGGTGCTGAGGGTGGTAGCCTTCGATGTGATTTGTATCCCCCTTCCGAGTGAGGTGATAGCGAATCGGGGGGTCCTACCTCCCCTTCCGGGGAGAGGGCATGCTAGCGAGTCGGGGGTTGGAGGCTCCATTCCGGGGAAAATTTGGTAACTGACGCGGTGGGTGCTGCGTGCGGGCTAGTCTGCACCAGCACATATGTTGTAATATGTTTTCTCTATAATAAAATATTGAAGGCTGAGCAACTGCAGCGGTGGTTTTCTCCCGACTTGGGTTTCCACCTAAAAATCCTGGTGTTCATGTGTGATGCTTTTTGATCCTTGGGAAGAGTTTTAATAAATATATCAGCAAATTGTTCTTTGGAGGGAACATACTCCAATTTAACCCTTTTCTCGAGCACTTATTCACGTAAGAAGTGATACTTGATAGGAATGTGCTTGGTTTTGGAATGGATAACATGATTTTTTTAGATACTAATGCCACTTGTATTATCACATAGAACGGATATGGGAGGAGAACATTTGATTTGGATATCTTGTAATGTCTGCATCATCCAAATAAGTTGTGTGCAACATGATGCGAATTCCACATGTTTTGCTTCTATTGAGGATGAGGAAATCAAACTTTGTTTCTTGTTGAACCAAGATACTAATCGAGGCCTCATATAGAATGCACCACCACTAGCGCTTTTCTGATCATCAACATTTCCAACATAGTCTTCATATGCGTAAGCATGAAGAGTAAGATCAACATTATTTGGATACCATGGACCGAAATTTTTATTTCCTTGTAGATATTTGAATATTCTTTTTACAGCCTGAAGATTTGACTCCTTTGGATTGGCTTGGAATCATCCAACGATCCCAAATGGATGCATAATATCTGGTCTAGTCCCGATTAGATAAAGCATAATTCCAATCATAGATCTGTAGTCTGGTTGGTTTACCATGGGAGAATAATAATGATAACTAAGGTTACATCCGGTCACCATTGGAGTGCTCACCGGTTTTCAGTCTTCCATCTTGGACTTTTTCAGGATTTTCTTGAGATATTTTGCCTGTGAGAGAAATATACTATATTTTTCTTGTTTCATTGGTAAGGCAAGCAAATATGTTAGTTCCCCAAGTAATGAAATTTAAAATTATTGTTGCATAACAGAAGCAAATTTCTGACTCATGGATTCTTCATTACTCCCAAAATGATGTCATCAACATACACAACAATAATTAACAGTTTATCATTCTCAATTTTTGTGTATAAGTTACTATGAGCAGATCCTTTTTTGAAACCTTGTTGTTGAAGATATTTGTCAAGACAATAGTACCATGTTCGAGGATCTTTTTTTATACCATATAGAGCCCTTTTGAGTTTTCAAATAAATTTTTTATCATTTCCTAGAATGAATCCTTTTGGTTGTTCTATATAAACTTCTTCTTCTAGATCACCATTGAGGAAAGCATATTTTACATCCATTTGATAAACTTTGAACAATTGAAAACTTGAAAATGAAAGATACATTCTTATGGCTTCAAGTCTGACTACAGGTGAAAATGTTTCTTCAAATTCTATACCTTCTTGTTGAGCATACCCTTTACAAACAAGTCTATCTTTGTTTCTAATAACATCTCCATTTTCATTTAAATTGTTTTTGAATATCCATTTTATTCCAATAACATTTTTATCATGAGGTCTTGGAAGAAATTCCCAAGTGTTATTATTTTTAATTTTATCAAGTTCTTCATTCATGGCCTGAATCCAATAGTGATCTTTACTAGCTTGATTTACATTATGTGCTTCAATGGTGGATAAGAATGCTAGATAACTAGGAGATCCTACAAGATTTCTTCTTGTTTGGAAACTTGATCCCTTTTCTTCTAATATTTAAGATTCTGGATGGTTCTGTTGAAGATACCTGGAGGGATCCTTTTGTGATATATATTCTTCTAGTGCTTGATTGTGTTTTCCTTCTATATTGTTGTTATTTGATGAGGGAAAATAGATATCATTATCATCTTCATTTATTGTTATTTCCCTTTTGGGATCTATGAGAGACTCATCATTACAACATCAAGACATTAAAAAATATTCAAAGAATTTTATTGTGGCATTTATATGTTTTACTTCTAGAAGAGTAACCAAGAAATATTCCTTCATCTGATCTAGGCTCAAACTTGACAAGTTTTTTGTCATTATTCTTGATAAAACATTTGCTTCCAAAAACTCTAAAATTTTTTACCGTGGGAAGATTACCATACCAGAATTCATAAGGAGTTTTATCACTATCTACACAAACAAGACCCTTGTTGAGAATATTTACTGCCGTATGTGCTACTTCACCCCAAAAAGATATCAGGAGTCCCAAATTCATCAAGCATAGAACGAGCCATTTGCTGAATTGTTCTATTCATTCTTTCTGCCAAACCATTTTTTTGTGGAGTTCCAGCTACGGAGAACTGTATTTTTGTGCCATATTGTTCACAAAAATCAAATAATTCATCTGATATGTATTCTCCTCCTCAGTTGGATCTAAGAAATTTTATTTTTAGATAAAATTTATTTCCAACCAAAGCTTTGAATATCTTAAATTTTTCGAATGATTCATATTTATGTTTCAATAAATCGATCCAACACATTCTAGAAAAGTCATCGAATAGAATATATTATTGTTCTCCATGAGGTGACTTTTTCCTTATAGGACCACATAAATTAGTATGTATTAGTTCAAGAGGCTTACTTGCTGATCCTCATTTGGCATTAAATTGAACCATGGTTTTCTTACCGAATTGGCATGATTTGCATATGGTACTTTCAGGTAGAGTGATTTTGGGTAGATCACGAACAAATTTGACTCTGCTACATTTGCGTATTTGAGGGAAGCTCAAATGTCCCAATATTCTATGCCATAACCAATATTTTGTAGATTTACCTATATATGATTTCTCTTGACCACATTTCAATATATACAAATTGCTTGGTGTTCTTATTCCTTTTATTATGGTTTTTCCTATGTCAAGTTCACGAAATACACACTCCTCTGAACTAAAGACAACTTCATTTCCTTGATCACACATTTGACTCACACTCAAAAATTTATGATTTAATCCATCCACATATATAACATTGTTATCTTTAACCTTTTATTTTAGAGAAACATATCCTTTACCCTTACTGATAGTAGGAGAGCCATTTCCAAAAGTAACATTCTTTTCCTTCTCTAATGCATTGTATGAAAGGAGTTTATCTTTATCACCTATCATGTGTTTTGAGAATTCACTATCAATGTACCATTGATTTTATTATCCTTCTACAAATAAAGCTGACACATCTTTCAAATTGTAATTCCTTATTTCTCCTACCTAGGAACTTGTGGGTATCTGGTCTCTTGGCTGATGTTTTCTCCTGTAGTCAGATTCTTCATGTCCAAAGTTATTGCAAAATGAACATTCAATTTCATATTAAAGACAAGAAAAGTTTTTATAAGTATTTTTCTTTATTCTTGTCTCATTTCTTTTCTTCCTTTCTTCTCTGGTCATGATGGTCTTGTATGCAACACATTAAGCAGCTTTATGACAAAAATTATGACATGAGAAACATTGTCCATTAAAGAATAAATTTTGCGATCATGGAACCTTTTACTGATGTTTACCTTTTGATTGATATTTTTGTTATTTTTCATCCTTGAATTGGAGTGGTCATGATTTTCCTGGGCATTGTATTTTTTATTTTGCTCAGTGAAAAAATGTTGTTGGCTGGCTTTATCTTCATTTAGATAGCTTGCTGCTAAAGAAAGAGAAGATTCACTGATATATCAAAGACCTGTCTTTACAAGAGGAGAGTGTTGAACCTTGATAATTTCATCTAAGGTTTATATCCTTTAGAAAATCTGATATTTAAAGTTTTCACTTTCTCAATTTCCTTTCTTAGACTTACTATTTCACATTCTAATTTCTCATTGTGCTTCTCCTTTTATATAAGTTGATTCTTTAGAGTATCTATGACTATTTTATTCTCTTCCAAACATATTTTTAGTTCATTTATTTCTTCAAGAATGTGGTTTTGTTCTAAAGGATCGATAAAAGTACTTTAGCCTCATAGAGTCCTTTTCAAATGCCATGAGTAGTATAATATCTTGATCAAATTCTCATTCTTCACTATTTGATAGACCATCACTAGCTTCATGAGTATAATAACTTTTTCTATTCATAAAAAAATTCTTATTACCTTTTACTAAATCCTTTCCCTTTTCATAATTATCTTTATGAGGACATTTAGCAGTGTAATGACCAACTCTTACACAAGCAAAACATTTGAAAGGAAGCTTACCTCTAAACCTTTCAATGCAAAGTTGAATTTTCTTTACAAAATTTATCTCCTCTTCTTCTGATACATAACTTGATTATGTTTTCTCTTCCTTGTCCTTTCCTTTTGAAGTAGGTCTAAAAGCATCTTCTTTGACTTTAGATAGACCTCCTTTCCTCATTCACATGCATTCAAAATCCCATGAAGTTGAACAATAGTAAGAGTTTGTAGATACTGGTTCTCTTCAATAGAAGACACTTTTGACTCGAATTTAGGATTAAGAGATCTTAAAACGTTTTCTACTAGAGTTGTGTCACTTATGACTTCACCCACATTTCTCATATGATTTACAAACTCATCTAGACGTAAAACAAAACTAGAAATTCTTTCATCATTAGGAATTTTGAGTTTTTCATATTAAATTATGAGAGTTTGGATTTTAACACTTTTTACCTAGGCATCACCTTCATAGCTCAGAATGGTTTTGTCCCATATCTCGTTTGTTGTATTTAACCACATAAATTTGACAAATTCTGATTCAGTCAAACTCCCCAATGCACTAATAGCCTTTGCATTGGTTTCATAGTTCTTCCTTGCTGTTAGATCTGTTGGAAATAAGGCTGGATATTTGTAAGAATCGTTAAATATAGCCCATATATTTGCTCCAAGAGACTGAAGTTAGGATCTTTTCCTTGTCTTCCAGAAGATTAAACTATTTCCATTGAAGAGTGGAGGTATAATAGATGTTGTCTCATCTTTATTGATCATCTTAGATGATCTTCCTTCTAGCGATTAAGCTTCTTCAAAAGGACCTGCTCTAAAATCAATTATTGGGAAAAATACTGAGAAGGGGAAGGGGGGGGGGGGGGGGGGGTGAATCACTATTTACAAGAATCACAATATTTTACTTTTCCTTTTACTAATTTATATACATGACATTGATTATCCCAACTAGTGTATGTACGGAGCTATCCTAATAGAAAATTTCATATACCCAAATAAGCTTACTGTTTAGATAAATATTCAGAAACATTCTTTAGCTCAGATTTTCAGTTACGCATCAACTAGTTAAGCATTAAACATGTGTGGTAATAACAGAATAAATAAGCACACAAAAGCATCACACATGAACACTAAGATTTAATGATTCGGATTTATACAGGAAATCAATAATACATAGAAATAAACATAAACAAAAATATGCAGTGGAAATAATATTTCATTTCATTAATATCAAATAACATAAATATGATTACAGACATCATGGAAATAAACTAGCTAGGGCGCAGGCAGCGTATCTCTGAGAAGAGATGTGGTGGCTATAGGCATTTGCACTATGTTACAATGAGGCTCGAAGCTCTATTTATTGTTTAGAAACAATAGAAAAAACTAAACATACAAAAACCTAACCGTAGGAGATGAAGCGCCAAAACAATGGGCCCCATTTGGGTAAATTGGTGTTTCAACTTCCCGAGGACGTAACTTTGGCATACGATCTTCGTTTGATGCGCACTATACCTAGTTAGAAAGGTATATCTGAGCATTAAAACTTTTGATGTGAGAAACATTGGTCTAGTTACCCATGTTACTATCGATTTTCCCAGAAAACATCGTTTGGGGCCTCAAAATGGCTTCGGAAGTTCATGACCCGAAAAACTGCTAAAAATAGTAAGTTATGCCAAAACTGAAAAACTAAAAGAACAAATGGTGGTAGTTCAAATGGAATATGTGTGTATCTACCAATATCCATCTATATCATTAGGACCTCCAAATGGCTTCGGAAGTTCAGGACCCGAAAAGATGCTAAAAATAGTAAATTGTGCTAAAACTAAAAAACTAAAAGAATTGATGGTACTGGTCCAAATGGAATAGGCAGGTGGACACCAAGATCCACCTATATCATTGCTCCTTCCTTAGGATGAAATGGTCCCCATTGCGTTAATTTCCTCCATGAGAGGAAAATTATGTTGAACTTGGTTTTGGATTTGTCCAAGATGTCGTGGATCTGTTGGTTGACATGATGGATGCATTCAATAAATTTGGTTTCCTTCGACAGTAAATTTGTGGATTATGTCTGTGTAATCTCATGAGGTATGGAAATATCAGGCGGCGGTGCGCCAGGGGTCATATCGATGGAGTGCTTGTCCTGACAATGTAGAGGAACCTTTGTGGGTGAGGAGAAATTGTTCTCGTATTCCTCAACGACTTTGTCCATCTGTTGCAGCCATGCAGGGGAACCCTGTCTCGAGGTTGGGGGAACACTTATATTCTTTCCCTATGAGTGAGTTGCAAGGAAAATGAATTTATTAGTTTGGGAAACAATCTTACTGCATTGTTTTGCAATAGTCAAGGAGGTGGTAGCAGGCGGTACTACCTCCGGTATCCTGTAGAATTTAGTCCACAAAGTAATAAAAACAGAATGAGGCCTAGTCTCATATAAATCATGCCGCCTCCACAAGTATGGTTGAGCCAATAATACATCAACTACATCAAGAAGAGCAACATCACACAATACCTCATATATGAATGGTCTGATGTTGTACCGAAGGTGGAATTGCTGGTGGATGCAGAGATTTCTCCCTGGGTGAAGCCACCAGATGGTATACGGTTGCAGGTGTGCTAAGGTTGGTAGGCTGAGCCACTTCACAAACTCTATGGAAATGAGGTTATTTTGGCTTCCGCTATCGATAAGAAATTGCAGTGGAGAACCCTTCACCCACATCTTTGAATGGAAGAGGCGCACCACCTCCTTTAGATCCTCGGGATCCTCCCTCTAGAGCTTAAAGGTGGCAACAATGGCACTAGGGTTTACATCAATGATCTTCTTCCCTTTTTCATCTCCTTTTCTGGTTCTGGCTCAGGATCGGAACATTCATATGATTCTGGTGCCTTCATTTCGGCTAGCAACAACTGTTTGGCTCGACACTCATTTGTGCTATGAGTGGGGCTATTATGAAATTCACACCAATTCCCCGTGTCCTTCTTTGGATTTTTGGTGGTGTTTTTAGTTTCCCTGCTTTGGCTCTGCCCCATGTTTTGTGGTTCAGGGGCTCCTTTCCTTGGCTTGGGATTCGCAGATTCAAAGTCTTACTTCTTCTGCTTAAATTTCTACTTAATCTTGGCAGCGTAGCAATATGCTGTGCCAAGCGAGGTAATGTTAAGGAACTCCATTTCCTTCTAAATGTGGTTGTGACAACAGTTGTGGTACTTGAGCACCTAATTTATCTCTAAATATTTAATACCCAATTTTGTGGGCATGGTATGGAACAAATTCATCAGTTCGTGCACATCTGGCTCCCTTTACTGCCGCCGCATGGTCTATTAGATGTACTTGTCATCATATCTCCCAATAGGGTTATATTGTTCCATGATGTCGTCTCAAAATCAATTCTAAGTGGGTACGACCAAGAACAGAAAGGGTTTCCCCTCATCCTTTTTCTTACAGTAGGTTTCCCACCCATGTTGGACATGGGGGGCGAATTTGAGGAGTGCAAAAATAATCTTTTCTTGGTTGGAGAAATCATGGACTGAGAAATATCCTCATAGAAAATTCAACCATATATCTACGGTGTATGCATCTATCTGGCCTTCAAATATAGTAATGTCAAATTTTACCTATACCTTGAAGGGAGTGGCGCCTCCAGAGTGGTTTTTGGATGCAGATGCATTGTAGTTGGCAAGTCGTTGAAGGATCTGAGCAAAGTTATCCATCATTGATTTCCTTTGTTTCTCAAGGGCCTACTCGAGAAATATTTTGATAGGATATCTTGCGCCCTCATATTTATTTTCTTTCGCCATGGGAGGTCATCAGGGTTTGCGAGGTTGATCTTACAAGGGCTCAACTAGATCGAGCCCTAATTCCTTATACCCTAACCTTGTTGGGGACATGTAAAGAAAAACAAGGAAATATTAGACAACTCTGATACCACTAATCCGCAATAATACACAGAAATAAACATAAATATAGAGATGTAGCGGAAATAATATTTCATTTCATTCATATCAAATAACATATATATGATTATAGACATAATGGAAATAAACTAGCTAGCGCATTGGTAGCGTATATCTGAGAAAAGATGTTGTGGCTATAGGCCTCTGAACTATGTTATAGTGAGGCTCGGAGGCTTATTTATTGTTGAGAAATAATAGAAAAACATAAACATCAAAAAACCTCACCGTAGGTGATGAAGCACCAAAACTATGGGCCCCGTTTGGGTAAATTGGTGTTTCAACTTCTCTGGGACATAAATTTGTGTTGATGCCTTGAAATTCATTGCAGCAACATGCCGGATGACCAATCCGTCTCGACCTTCAAGCAGTTCTTTTTTCGTTTGGAATGGTGGCTCCAACTGGTTTAACTAGGTCCAATCATCTTCTCTCAATATTTATTTTCTTAAAATATGAATTTTATCTACCAATGGGAAAGAGACGTCAGATCATTTCTCTTGGCGATAGGACAAGAAAATGATACTTAAGCTAATTTGGGCTTAGCAGGCCACAACTAAAGTTTTGCCTCTTTACGACGAGGACTTTTTGAGAATGTAGAATTTAATCTATATGTAATATTATTATAAGATGCAAGCAAAAGAATCTGTTTTAATCCTATCTCAATTAGGTAGATTTAGATCTATCCCAACTGAGAGAAAGATGTTTTAAATTTTTGAGATTTAAATATGTTTTTTTTAAATGAATATCAAGCTAACGAAGTAGTTCAATTAACTGACATTGTGAATACCAAACACATTCTCTCTAGAGACCTCTTAACTGAAATAATCAATCAACAACACTCAGGAAGGAGTTCTCCAAATGATATTGATCATTTAATCAGTAACTTGAATAATTAAACAATAAAATGTAGAAATAATTCACAACATATCACTATTCAATAAATCAGTTTTATAAGACAGATTTTGGAGTAAATAGTTACTCAAAAATCAGAATTCAACCCATAAGAGTAGAGACAAATAATAATATTAATTGAGGAAAATTACTCATACCGACAGAAGTGCACAAGTATGCGAGTAAATTGACACATTCCTGTTATCATAAAATGAAACCAACAATTAAAATAAAAGAATTACAAATACCAATTTATTAAGTCCATTTCTCCAACTCCAGTCTCTTACAGTCTCTTACAATGCCTAAACTTCTGCTTTCAAAATCAGAGCTACATTAGTGCAAGATTCTGTTCATTATACATAACTCAGAATGTAAAATAAAAACCTCAATAATCTCCAAATATGAGATTCCTCTCCTCCCACCTGCAACTCTAAATTCATATTACAGAAGTGTTTTTAGAATTCTAAAATTGAAAATGAGAGAAGCCCCTATTACATTTGGCAATCTACTATTTATAATATTTACAAAAGAATTTCTTCATAAGAAAGTTTGTTTGAAGAGTGGTTTTTCTCAATAAATTTTCATTGGTTCAAATCAAATTATTTTATTGTTGGAGCCTTCTTATTTATTGATATCTTCTTCTTCTCATCTCTTCAACTTTTTTCCTACAAAAACAAATCAGCAAGCAAAATTAAAATGCAAAAAAAAAAAATTAAAATGCTAATTCTAGAAATTAAAATAAATCCAACCAACACTTAATCATATAAATTAAAAAGGAAATATAAGCTTTATTTTTATGTCGATGCTGATATAATTGGCCAAGGATAGCATCGACAAATGGATCTGCATTTAGAAGAAGTTGTGGGCGAATTAAAATGCATAAAATAAAACTCAAAAAATTTATTTTGTTAAAAATTCAGAGCTTTATCTTCTGCTGAATTTTAGACCCAATAAATGATCAAAACTTTAAATGAAACAACTTCAGCAATGTTATATATGATTTTATCTATCTAATGAGCCATTCCGGGCCACATTTGGCCAAGTAAAACTTTTTTTATGAGCTTCTAAAGTTGGTGAATTAAAATTGCCAGAGTTCTGAAATTTTTGTTGCTTGGGCTAAAAATCAATTTTTTTTTATAAATTTCTAATCCTAAATTAGATTACAGTTTTTTAACTAATTAATATGAATTAATTTTAATTATATCATTAAACTTAATTAAGAATAAATTAATCGTAAAAAAAATCAAACTAATTAAAAAAATGATTTATTGATTAATTAAAATATTAAAATATTAGATTAATATTATAATTTAAATTATATTAAAATTATAATTAAAATACAATACTAATTATAATATTAAATAATATAATTTCTTTTAATTAATTATTCAAAACAATTTTAAATGCTTTATGAGAGGGAGAGGAGGAGACGAGAGTATGGAGTGATAAGGGAGGAGGAGAGTGAGTGGGAGTTATAAGATGGAGAGAACATGAAGTAATCATGAGGTAGGAAAGGTGAGGTGGAGGGTGAGTGACGTGAGGCTGATGTGAGGAAACCAAGTCAGGAGGCATAAGGAGGTCAACCAAAACCTTGTATTAAAATCCTTTAACCCTTCACATAAAAACCAAAATCACAATTCGCAATCGCAAGTTTTTTTGTTTTATTTTAAAAATTACGATATGCGATGTGCAATGTATCACATTGCAAGGTTTTTTATTTCAGATTTTTAAAATATATGTGTTATGAAGTGGGGCCCATAATGGATTAACCATCCGACAAATTAGAATTAAGCCATTTTGCAAATTTGGGGTTTTGGGTTTGGCAATTTGTTTTAAAATAACAAGTTGAAGTAAACTACCAAGATACTGAAATGTGTTTTAGCCCATTGTACAATTTGGTCGGGTCATTTTGTAGGATCATTAGTGAAGAATGAAAGAAATAATAAAAATGATCCAAAATTTAATACTTACACAATTACTTTTTTAACTACGAGAATTAAAATATTGGTACATTTGTATATTTTTAACCCAAGCGAGAAAATAATCAAACTTCAAAGGAGTGTCATTTACAAATCGTTTGACCAAATGAAGTGAAACAAGTATCATTGGAAATGTTGTGAAAAATCAATTTCAATGAAACAATCAAAATAAAAATCCAACAAAGATAAGAAAAATGGAAAAATTACAAAATTATTAACTTAATCAAAATCCTAAAAGGCGTTTGGCCAAAAATTTTGTAGAAAGGGTCCCCATTATTTCAAATACTTAAGTCAGAAATGGGGGGGTCGTGTTTCATCACAACAATGACGACATGCAGGAGAAGAACCAATTATCTCTGATTAAAGATAATGAACTTAAATCTACCTAAAGGTTAAAAATTATGGAAATCATGAAATCATCTAACAGTAAAAAAATTTCCATAGGTCCCATATGAATAGATTAAGCAATATGAGTTTCTAAAGACAAGTACTTAAAACAGACTTGAGTAAAAGTAATGAATCCAAATTTGGGGAAATTTGTTTTTTAAATTTTCCTCATGTGAAAAATAGAAGAAGGTAGAGATGAGAGTTTTTGATAAAGCATATATCCATTTTAATATTGTCTCTAACATCACTTTGCTGCCAGCAAGCCTGAATAATACCCCAGCGAAGTTGTCTTTTATGCCATACAAGCCTAGTGCCGCTGTCAGCGAGTGTTCATAGCCCTGACATGTTTACTTGTATTTCCTATGCTTCCTCTTTTTCACTCCTTTGATAAGCGCATTTGCAAGATTTTAGTTTATGATGTATTTGAGTGAAAGAGGCGAGATGGAAAATAGAGAGTTATGTTTAATGGACATAATACTTTTATAATATTTACTCCAAATCCTTTCCTGCAACTATCAGTCATAGGCTTTTATGTGGAGGGGTGGGAGGGATTGATTGTATTAAACTCAAATCATTTCTTTCCTTGAAAAAGTAAACTCAATCACTTAGAAAGGATGTGTATTCCTCCATGAAAATATTTAAAGCAAGATGTCTTTATGGTTCCATAAAGATATTCCTTTAATGATAAATGAAAATCACTTAAATGGATAGCATAAAATATTTTCCATGTATGTCAACAATTGTAAGGTAAGAAAATAAATTTTACATAAGTCATGGAAAAGTCGCCAAAATCAAATAAAAAATGAAAACAAAAGCAAAATAATTCCTAAACTAAATTAAGAAAAGAAATCAGCGAAAAAAAAATGAAGAAAGAAAAATTGAACGAAAAACAAAATTTAAAAGCTAAACTCTAACAAGATCGCTTAAATGAATTTTTCAACAACGGATTATAAAACAAAATAAGCATATGTATGTTCATTCCTATGTTGATATTTTAAAATTTTATCTTGCAGAGTTATATAAAAATGAGGCTCTCAAAATGTAGAAGGTGAATAGCACTTATGATAGATAATATGTTGAATGAGAAGTTTTTGTCTGTTGCAAATTTTCTTTTACAAGGAAAAACCTGCATAAAAGCATCTTAACTATTTTCTAATAAAAGTAATGCTTTAAAGATAAAGACTAAAGATTTAGAAAATCCCCAATTTAGTTTATTTGATGAGGATCATTATTGCTTATTTCAAGAATCTCATAGGGCAAAAGAAAATGAACTTCGAAAACTGATATGGTAGAGGTGTGAAAGGTTTATGAAAACATGAAAACAGAGTTATAGATCAACAAAAAAAAAACTAAAAGGAAAAAAAATGAAGAAATGGAAATAAATGATAGTGGGTACATGAAACTTACCATTGGAGAACTGCATTTAATCTTACTTGGAAAGTATCATTTTCTCCAACAAAAGATAACTTCTTCTTTTAATTATAATTAAAAGCATGAAGAAGTTGAATAAATTGAAATCTTTTTGACCTAAAATCATTATTTATTGGATCTAAAGTGAAACAAGAAATAAACTAAAAAGAAATAAATGTCTCATGTTCAAGGAAATGAGAATAAATGGAATCCATCAGAAATGAGGATGAAGATATGCTTGTTTATGAATTACAAAGAGGAACGTTCTTTTTGTTTCTTTCATTCATCAATTTATATCATCCCCAAAGTATTGAAATTGATTCAGAATCCCGAATAATGTAAAAATATATAAAGAGGATTTGAATCTTTATTTGATAATTATGGAGATAAATTCATATTAAAGATATGAATTGATCATCGGTACAATGCCTTGCTGAATTTTTTTTTCATCATGAGATTCTTTGATGCTTAATTTTAGTTTAGCAATACGATATAATTTTTTGTGATGGAAATATCATGAGATGAGAATGTGCAATGGGAAATTGCGAAGGGATAAATGTGATATCGAAGAATAATCATATTGGAAGATTAATGCTTATGAATGAAATGAAACGTCGATATTATTCTTACGATAATGAAAATGCGGTAAATGAATAATGTGACGTGACTACAAATATCGAAATACATGCACGGAATTTTGGTTTTGTAGCCCATACAAACAATGATCAATTACGCACGGTTGCACTTTGCATATTTTATAATTTACCTTCTCGCATATTTCAAAAGTTAATTCTTTTTCAATTTTTCAATTTTGCGATTTCCCAATTCACAGCAAACTCCATATCGTTCGTTGCAACTTTTATCATTTAACATATTACTTATGTCGTGTGATATGCGATATGTGTAGCATCGCACCGGAATATTCTTACCTTGTCTTTTATCACATTGCAACTAATATAATTTACTAGGCGAGTTCTTAACAATAACCACTAAAATTTCCGATATGTGAAACTTTGTTGGGTGCGATTTAAACTCCATCATTGATCTCACTTAGATCTAGCGGTCCTCATTTTTTCCTTACTCTTATTCTTCTCATTTAAATTCAAACAACTTGTTATGTGTTGATATGCTGATTGAGAATAGACCTGATATTTTATTATATGGATTCAATCTTATATCGAGTCTAAGACATCAAGACTTTTTAAACATATTCCCCTACCATTATTTCGATTGAATGGACGTGATATTTTTATGAACTTGATTTAAATTTTATATTGAATCCATAATTGTGTGGTCATCAGAATATTTGGAGAAATCAACTATTGGATATATGAAATGTGAAATGCGATATGCGATAGAATGAGTGAAAAATAACATCAAAGGTATTACATTAGCAATTTTTATCAGTAAATGCTAAGAGTTGCTTCTGATGGAATATTTTGATTCAAATAGTTGTGATCTGGATGATGTGGTATCACACAGAGAGATCATCATAAATTGGAGGGAATGAGGATATTAGGAGATCGGATATATTTAGTGTATTTTCATTTCAGAGCCTATGATATGTGATTTATGATATATAATGAGGCATACGTGGGGTCGATGATTTCTTCAAAGTATTCAATTCAAAAATGATGTGAGTGATTTAACTTTTCTTTAAAATAAACAACCGTTTAATATTTTTATTAATTGTCAAAATAACTGATTGGAAAAATTTTACTAGATCTTCCTTATGAAGAGAGTTGTTAAATATAATGATCTGATATATAATTATTCCGACAATTTATTAAGACTTATCATGATTTAAATATAAGAAAAATTTATATATCCTTCAAATTTCAAGTGAAATCATAAATACTTCCGTGAACATGTTGTGGATTTGAAAAGATCTAGTTGCTTGCTTATCTTGTGTCTTCATAATCAAGTCAATGAATATTTGTAGAAGAAACAAAATAGAAATAAGAAACAACCTTTGAAATTAAAATAAAAAGTAGATGATGATGAACATGTAAACACATACCTGGAAGAAAATTGACTGTAAATTTTACCTCTTTGAAGTTTCAAGTTCTCCCAAATTTTCTCAGAATTTGCATATGTTCAACATTACCTGCTTATTTTAATCTAAAATTCTAAGTAATGAATTTTTTTTGAAATTGCATCCTTTCCAAAATTACATCAGAAGACAATAATGGTAAAAATGTGTTCTTATAATTACTTGTGAATAAAAAAATTGTTAAGTAGTAGAAAATTCTTATAATTTCTTCATGTATGATCAATGTTATGAATTTTGAAAATCAAGAAAATTGGAGGCTTGAAAAATAAGTATGATATGATAATTAAAGAGCTTCTAAAATACTCTAGGTTTCTTTTCTACTATTCAAATGGGATGCTCGCAAAAAATTGGATTCATTACTTGTTTTATTGAAAATCTGAAATAATGAAATAAATGAAAACATAAAAGAAAATTAATCTATCCATATTTCTAACTTAATAAAGGAAACATAAATAGGTATAGTCAAAATTCCAATGTAATCATGTAATCATTTTAATTCCTACATGTATGTACATGTCAAACATTAGTAAAAATGAAAATATAATTAATCTAAGAAAACTAAATCTGAAAGCATGATGCATCTTTATTGTTAGTAGCTTATTCACCATTACCTTCTCTTGAATTGTCCTTTCCAACTGAATTTCAATTGGATCATAGAAATCTAGATGGATTTCCATTGTTGAGTGGGAGGGGTTTAAAAGAGAAGATGACAGGCTAGGTTGTAGAAATTATCTTTCAGAAACAATGGCTTGTGTGATTTTGTTACTGTTATGTGTAAGTGCTAAATTATTAACAATCTTTCTTGAAGGAAAACTTTCCAAATGTTTTTCAAATGAGTCAATGAAAAACGGATGGAAGTGTGCTAGATCCAATGAAAGATTATTAATTGAATTAGATTGCCGATCATATTTTCAAAATATACTCTCTTGTTGGCAGTGCTCTTCAGAAGTAAGAAGTAATTGATAAGGAATGAACATCAATTGAAATTGGAAGTTTAATAAATTTTGATGTTCACAATTATAATTTGAATCTCCATTTTCCCTTGAGATAATGAATCAATTGAGTGCTCAATATTGAGTTGTTAAATATGCCAACACAAAGTATCTAAAAATATATAACTAAAAACTAAAAATAAATCTGAAGTTAAAATTAAATGTTGAAAAAATAACAAAATTGAATCATAGTTTACACTAGTGTTACAATTATTGTTACAACACAATTGGAAGTGAATTAAAGTAATTTGATCTTCACAAGAATTAGGCCGAATAATGAAATTAGAATGATTTTTGATACCCACTTGTGAATTAGAGAGAGGGATATGACTCTGAATACGAATGCAAGCTTGATCATTATATAAATCATAGATTGGAATGGTTTCTAGAATGCTGAAACCATAAGTACGATTATTTGTTTGAAAATGAGAACTATTTGGAATAATTTCTAAACTATATGGTTCTTCAATTTCACATGTGATTATACTTTGATCATGAGGATTCAATTGTAAAGAAGACAAATCAATATCCTCAATGTCAAAGTATCTATCATAAATTACTTCAAGACATTCATTAGAATTCCCTTCGATCTTATTCAACGTATCAAAACAAGAAGGAATATTAAGCTCATTTTCATTAATGTCAGATTAATGATCATTAATTAATTATCTATCTTGAGAAAAACGAATTGGAAATACACTTAAATCAAACTCTCTACTTTCTAAATCTTTAATGTGAAGAGAGGTTAAATTACTATTAGAAAAATTATCAGGATAAAGAGAAAAATATGAATTTGAAACAATTCATTTGAAAATATCTCTATTTGAAAACTCTTGTGCATTTTCTTCATTGAAAATTTTAGATTTAAGATCATTTACTTGGGTAATTGTGCTTTCTTGAAGAATATTTCTTTGTCGATCTAAATTTGGAATTTTCTCATCATGAAAGAATTCAGAAATTTGTACAGCAAATTGTGTTTTATTGGAAATTTTAATCGATGTTGGTAATTGCCAGATTATGATCTAATTTTCTGATTCTAATGCATATTTGTTTTCATATTTCAAAGTGGTATCTTCTTCAATACTGTTGCTAATATTTTCTTGCAATTGATCAATGAAATATTCTAAGCTTCGTGACTGAGATTCATGGACATGTGAAGGTGCACCTTGATATTTATCAATACTGTAGGAAATGTATAGTAATTGAAGGAATTGATTATACACAATAAAGGCCATTTCATCATCATTTGTTCGTACCTCCATATTAGAATTTTTACTTATGTCAATGAAATTAGGAGGAAATTGATCAAAGTTTGAAATAATTTCTCATGTATTATGAATGGAAGGAAGAGAACAAATATGTTCAAACCAATCTAATAATTCTTCTTTTGAAGGTTTATCTTAAATTTTAAATTTCAAACAATTTAAATGAAACCTTATGGTAAAATAAATTAAAGACTTACCTTCAAAAATTTGTAGATTTTCAAAATCGTCACATACCTATTTGTATATATATCCATCAAATTTACAAAGGAAGATTGTAATAAATTTTTCCCAAGTGTGGATTGAGGCAACTGGAAGTGATTGACACCAACTTATAGCTTTTCCCAAGAGTGTAAGAGTAAAAATCTTGCATAAAATATCTTCATCAATATCATGAAAAGGATAATCTGAAAATTTTTAAATGAATTGTAAAGTATGATCAAATGCATAAGTATTCATCTTACCATTAAACTTTACGTGAGACAAGTGTCTTACTATTTCTGGTGGAGTATTGGAAGATGCTTGTCCAGAAATACAACTCCAAATTGGAAGTTTTAAAGGAGCCATTGTAATAAAAATAAAACATTAGAATACAAAGACTCCAAAGTAAAACAAGTCTTAGGCCCTCCTTCTAGCGTAAAAATGTTGATGCCTCGAAATTCGTTGCAACAACATGGGGGATGACCACCCAGTTCGGACCTTAAGGCAATTCCTTTTTCATTTGGAATGGTGCTCTGACTGATTTAAATAGGTCTAGTTACCTTCTCTCAATCTCTATTGCCTTAAAATATGACTTTTATCTACCAATAAGAAAGAGACTTCAGATCATTTCTCTTGCCGATCAGACCAGAAAGTGATCCTTCAGCTAATTTTGGCTTATCCAGGCCACAACTAAAGTTCTACCTCGTTGGGAAGAGAAATTTTTAAGAATGTAGAATTTAATCTATATGCAATATTATTCTAAGATGCAAGCAAAAGAAACTATCTTAATCCTATCTCAATTAGGCAGATTTAGATCTATCAAAACTAAGAGCAAGATGTTCTAAAAATTTGAGATTTAAATGTGTGTTTTAAATGAATATCAAGCTAACGAAGTAGTTCAATTAACTGACATTGTGAAGACCAAACACATTCTATATAGAGACCTTTTAACTGAAATAATCAATCAACAACACTCAGGAAGTAGTTATCAAAATGATATTGATCATTTAATTAGTAACTTGAATAATTAAACAATAACATGTGGAAATAGTTCACAACATATCACTATTCAATAAATAAGTTTAATAAGAAAGATTTCTAAGTAAATATTTACTCATAAATGAGAACTAAACCCATAAGAGTAGAGATAATAATAACATAAATTGAGGCAAATTACTCATATTGACAGAAGTAGACAAGTATGTGAGTAAATTGACACATTCGTGTTATCATAAAATGGAATTGGCATTTAAAATAATAGTATTATAAATACAAATTTATTAAGTCCATTTCTCCAGGTCCGATCTCTAACAATATTTTACAATGCCTGAACTTCTACTTTCAAAATCGGAGCTACAGTAGTGCAGTACTTTGTTCATTGTACATAACTCAGAATGTAGAAGAAAAACCTCAAAAATCTCTAGATCTGAGATTCCTCTCCTCCCACCTACAACTCTAAATTCCTATTACAGAAGTGCTTTTATAATTCTATAATTGTAGAGGAGAGAAGCCCCTATTACATTTTTCAATCTACTATTTATAATATTTACAAAAGGATTTGTTCATAAGAAAGTTTGTTTGAAGAGTGGTTTTTCTAAATCAATTTTCATTGGTTCAAATCATATTATTCAATCATCAAAGCGTTCTCATTGATTGATATCATCTTCTACTCATCTCTTCAACTGTTTTCCTACAAAAAAAATCAATAAACAAAATTAAAATGCAAAAGTAAAATTAAAATGTCAAATCTAGAAAATAAAATAAATGCAATCAGAACTTAATTAAATAAATTAAAAAGGAAATATAAGCTTTATTTTGATGTCTGTTCTAATATAATTGGCCAAGGATATCATTGACGAATGGATCTGCATTTAGAAGAAGTTGTGGAAAATTAAAATGCAGAAAATTAAACTCAGCAAATTGATTTTGTTAAAAATTCAGAGCATAATCTTCTACTTAATTTCAGACCCAATAAATGATAAAACCTTGGAATGAAACAACTTCAAAAATTTTCTCTATGATTTTATCTATCTAATGAGCCATCGTGGGCCTCATTTGGCCAAATAAAACTCTATTTATGAGCTTCTAAAGTTGGTGAATTAAAATTGCCAGAATTCTGGAATTTCTGTTGCTTGGGCTAAAAAATCAGAATTTTTTTATTAATTTCTAATCCTAAATTAGATTATAGTTTTTTAATTAATTAATGTTAATTAATTTTAATTATATCATTAAACTTAATTAAGAATAAATTAATCATAAACAAAATCAAACTAATTAAAAAAATGATTTACTGATTAATTAAAATATTAAAATATTATATTAATATTATAATTTAAATTATATTAAAATTATAATACAAATATAATATTAATTGTAATATCATATAATATAATTTCTTTTAATTAATAATTAAAACAATTTTAAATGCTTTACGTAAGGGAGAGGAGGAGAGGAGAGTATGGAGTGATAAGGGAGGAGGAGAGTCAGTGGGAGTTATAAGGTGGAGAGAACATTAGGTAATCATGAGGTAGGAAAGGTAAGGTGGAGGGTGAGTGACGAGAGGTTGATGTGAAGAAACCAATTTGGGAGGCATAAGAAGGTTAACCAAAACCTTATATTAAAATCCTTTAACCCTTCACATAAAAATCAAAATCGCAATTTGCAATCGTAACTTTTTAAAGATTGTTTTTTTGTTTTATTTTAAAAATTATGATATGCGATGTGCGATGTATCACATTGCAAGGTTTTTTATTTTGGCTTTTTAAAATATATGTATTTTGAAGTGGGTCCTATAAGGGATTAACCATCCTACAAATTAGACTTAAGCCATTTTGCAAATTTGCTGTTTTGGGTTTGGCAATTTTTTTTTAAATAACAAGTTGAAGTAAATTACCAAGATCCTGAAATGTGTTTTAGCACATTGTACAATTTGGTCCAGTCATTTTGTAGGATCATTAGTGAAAAATGAAAGAAATAGTAAAAATGATATAAAAGTTAATACTTACAGTGAATTACTATTTTACCTACAAGAATTAAAATATTGATACATTTATACATTTCTAACCCAAACCAGAAAATGATCAAACTTCAAAGAAGTGCCATTAACAAAGCGCTTGACCAAATGAAGTGAAACAAGTATCATTGGAAATTGTGTGAAAATCGGTTTCAATTAAACAATCAAAATAGAAATCCAAAAAAAATAAAAAAATGGAAAAATTACAAAATAATTAACTTGATCAAAATCCTAAAAGCTGTTTAGGAAAATATTTTGTAGAAAGGGTCCCCATTATTTGAAATACATAATTCAAAAATTGTGGGGGGGCGGGGGGGGGAGTAGGTTGTGTTTTACCACAAAACATTGGCATATGATCTCTGTTTGACGTGAACCATACCTCATTAGAAATATATATTTGAGGAATACAACTTTTTATGTGGGAAACATCAGTCTTGGGACACATCTTTCTCCCAGTTTTACCAAAAAACGTTGTGTAGTGCCTAAAAACGGCTTCGGAAGATGAGGACCCAAAAAAATTCCAAAAATAGTAACTTGTGCCGAAACTAAAAAACTGAAATAACTAATGGTGGGGGTTTAAATTGAATAGTTGCGTAGCCACCGATATCCACCGGGATCATTAGGGCCTCCAAATAGCTCCAGACATTCAAGACCTGAAAGCCTGCTAAAAATAGTAAACTGTGTTGAAACTGAAAATTTGAAAGAACTCATGGTGCGGGTCCAAAAGTAATAGGTGGTTGGCTTGCAATATCTACGTTGATAATTTAAGATGGAAATCCAAGTCGAGATAAAACCACCGATGCTGTCATCTATGTCTTCAATATTTATTATATAGAAAATTGCTTATAATGTTGTATTCATGCAGACTCATACAAGTACACAAGCATCTACCTGTAGAAGGTTGCAACCTTCTCTCTTTCTCCAGCTACTATTGGAAGGGAGCTCCAACCCCCTCATCTTGTTTACCAACCACTACAGGAAGGGAGCTACAACCCCCTGAATAAAACACCATCTTCTATTGGGAGGAAGGTTCTACTTCCACATTAAAGGCTTCAACCCTTATAACAACTGCAGACCATGTTTCATAAATTTTCATACTAGATCCAACAACTTCAACAAAACTCAACTCGTAGATCAAAAAAAATATCCGTAACCCAACCTTTAAATAGAACAATTAGATCATTGTAACCAGAACACATTAATAAACCCACACTTCTGCACACCAACCTATGAATAGATTGGTGTATAATGAACTTTCAAAAATTGATCAAAATCAAAAAAAGATCTGAAGCATTCAGTCAAAAATTTTCAGATTTACAAAACCGTTAATCAGTCGGCATCATTCATCATATTTAATCACTCAGTAATTGATCATATTTGGACATAATCAATTAGCAACATATACAATATTCAAACAACACAGATCTACATGAAGACTTCATTAAAAGACAACAGAAATATATCAACAATAAAAAAATAACCTCTTCATTAAGATTCAGAAAACCCTGACTTCTATATGCGACTTTTTTGAAACCAACCCGCGTGTATACCTGCTTTTAACATGACAAACTAGTGTATAGATCTGTAAATATTCAGGACTGTAGAAATTTTCAGATCAACAGACTTACTCAGATCATACCCGTCACTTCAACAAACATGTGCTAGATCATAGATCTAAGCATCTCACAAATAGATCAAGCAAATACATATTCATTTCAGGTCAAAAGATCTTGATCCATCATTGTATTCATAGGTGCACCATAGTTTCAGATCTATCAATAAATTATAACTCATTCCATGCAGATATACTTCGGAGTGAAGTATTCAATCTAAACCCATAATTTGCACTATGATCTTCTTCTCCTTTTATAGTTTTAGCCTTTCCCAATACCATGAACAAAACCACACAAGTGTAGATGGTATTTTTGACTTAATTTATAGACGACACAACGCTCAATAATGTAGGCTAAAACCATAGCCATGACCCCTGGTATCATATTTTTAGAGAAAAAAATGCATATGCTACTTTTCTCGTTCTTTTCTGTGTGTATATGTGACTTTTCCTACATTAACTTGCTTATAGAACCTTACATATGAGCATTAACCATATTCTGATAGACCTTCTACTAAAACATAACCACCTTCTGGTATACCTTCTGCTAAACCACCGTTCATCTCTAGAAGCCATATACTTCAACGTTGGCAAGTTAGTTGCCATCAAGGACAATATATGCAATCATAAGAATCATATTGCCAACACTTATTTTATGTTTTCATGTTGAACAAGATCAATAAAATGAAAAGAATCGATGCAATCAACAAAACATTCCTCCAAATAACCCAAGTCATGGAAGTAGCTCGAGCAATGAAAATAGTTCTTGTGAAGAGTTATGATCTATTTGGATATCAATGAACTAATGTATTTTTTTAAATAATTGTTTGTGAAACTCAACATTTTGTTTCATGTAATGGACACAATGTCCTAATTGAATGATAACAGGTTACCAATAACAATCCCATTTTATATATCAAAGATGATGTTATTGATATATAGTAAAATATATTGAATTTATTCTATTGTCTTATCCAATGTCGTTGTGAAACGTTATACCACTAATTAAATATATGGATGACTAAATATTTTAATGAAGATTGAAAAATATGATAATATAAAAAATTAATCCAAACATCATGTAAAAATGCACTAATTAAATAGAAATTTATATGAGTATTGTTATAATATATATGTAAATTTTTCGATAAATTAAGGATTTAAAAAATTACAATAATTTCACTATCATAGGTTGAAGTTTCCGAAAAAAGAGAAAATCTCATTCTAAAACTCGGTGCGTAAATAATTTAATAACTCACCAGTGTGTTATTTTATATCGAAGCTACGTGACGACATATTTTTTTCATGATCGATGCCTTTTAGGAAAATGAAACACAAGGGCTTTTATTTCTTCAAACACGTTTATTGTTGGAGTTTTTGGCCCCAATGCATTCTAATGCTCAACGCATTAGTGCTTTCATAGAACTAATGCCCTGGTGCTACAAAATAGTATTTCCATCCTCGTGCATTATGAAAACTAACATCACCAATACTTTTGTAAAAATAACACATCAGGAAGTTTGTACAAACGATACGCATTGGTGTTGCAAGTTGAAAAAAAAAAACTGGTAAAACAATTATTTTTTGTGTGCCCCGATGTCATTCCATACAAGAATTCCCCGAGTATTTTTTATTTATTAGAAAATTTGTAGTATATATTACGTGTTAGAATTATTTTCATTCAATTCCTCAGTGATTTTAGTTATGTATGTCACCCGGTGCTTTTATATATGTAGCACGTCGGTGCTACCTGTTCCTTGAAGTGAACCACAAAAAAAAATCTGTTAAAAGTTCTGGTTGCCCATATTTTAGTTGTGATAAATTTCCATTAAAAAATATGTTAAAACATTTGCAATCAGAAAAAAATGTTTTAGAAGATGTTTTCTTGGAAACAAGTGTCAATTTTATAACACTAAAAACATTTGTTATAATGCGCTAGAAGTTATTTTCCCTCTAGTGATATTACAATGTAGACCCATCAAATACTTGAGGAGTAGATCTCGGTTCTAGGTGGAGATGTCGAACATTATGGCCATCTTTCTGAACTCAGTGGCATACTCTTGAAAGCTTTGCCCTGGATTTTTCCAAAATTAGTGCCACTATATCCATTGGTCCTATACATACCAAAGAGGGTAAAAATATGCATTTATAAGGCCTTTGATGTCCTCCCACTTAGTCACTAGAGGATCTCCCGCCAACCTCAATGTCTCCCTATGGATTTCCCACAATGTTAAGGCATGTCCATATAATTTCAGCTGCACTGCTGACACCTAATCTTTGGGATTAGCAAAAATTCATGTAAATATTGTAAATATAAATTAAGGGAGATTAGAAGATGAATTTGAATAGTATCCCTCTCTTAGCATATATCCATGTTTCTCTTAATGAAAAAAAAAATTATCATTGAAGTGACTCTCTTGGCTTGACATGGTATCCGAGCTAACTCCTCAATATTTTGGCTTCTCTTTTTGCACTTATAACTCCCTTCTACCCTTTTTTACAGTCTTTCATATATGCCAAATCCCTATCATACTCTTCCGATTCATGTTCATTTCTTTGTCATTCTAATTGAGCCATACACCTGACATTGTCGGAATTATGGTTGTGGGTGTGAGCATCCAACCATCATCCATTCTCATTGTAGGGAACAAGAAATGTAGCATATTGTAAAGATACGACTTCAAACAACCATGTGATCCCTTTATCATATGTCCTTGAGTGTCTTATGAGCTGTTCCATTGGATAAATATGTTATTAACGTTCTTGTCTCGTTGAATGTTGTTCAAAAAAATTATGCTTGGTGCATTGAAAAGCTATAACTATGAATTTAATTGTTTTCTTATAAACATTATGACCTATGTGTTGAGTTCCAGTGAGGTATTCCTTCTAGTGAGGAAAACACCACTCTCATCCTTTTTATAATATATTCAAAATGTTCCCTTGGTAGTGGCTAGTAAATATTTCAGCAACCTATTCGTTATTTGGAATATATCCTGATTTTACCAACTAATATGCAACTTATTGTCTTAAAAGGTGATACTTGATGGGAGCATGCTTCCTTTTCGAGTGCATGACAATATTTTTTGATATATTAGTTTCACTATAAATTATGATACCTGGTAGAGACATTATGATCGCTAGGTTCTTGAACGTCCTTAAAGTTTTTATTCATCCATAGAACCCTAGCACAATAATAAGCTACAACAATATACATTGCTTTAGTAGTAGATACATAGATAGTGGACTAATAAGTGTTATTGCAGCTAGCTAAAGAACATTTAGAGCTTTCTCGGTGATTCTGAAATGGAGGCTCTATGTTAGGTCCCTATATTACTAGTATAGTCCCTTATTGTTATTAGTGTAACCCCCTTATTTTTATTATTGTACCCTTCTAACCCCCATTTTGTTATTATTGTGCCCTTAAATTATTATTGTTAGGTCGAAGAAATACATCACCACTAGGATTACATTATGGCCACACATGGACTCTATCCAGTTGAAGGAGGTTTTGTAAATTGTATCATCCAAGAATTGTTCATTTATGTAATGTATTGGAGGTTTCCCCCTCGAAGTGGCTTATTTCTAAGGCGTTGATATCTCTTTTCTTCTATTTTTGGAGTTGGTTACACAACATTTGGTATCAGAGCTTTGGATTCTAGGGTTTCGCTGCTCCAAACAGGTCATTGTGGAATTTTCTCTATAACTTTTTTTCTACGAGGTTTCAGAAGCTGAAATTTTTAGGGTGCGAAACGGAAATCCTGAGGAAGATTGTCTAAAAATTTAAGAGCTTGGTTCACAACATTTTCGGATATATGATCTGTGGAAGTTAGGTCTTTTTTCAGGCTCCTAAACAGGTCATTGTGGCATGTGCGCTATAAATTTTTTTCTACGAAGGTTAAGAATCTAAAATTTTTAGGGTGCGAAGCTGAAATCCTGAGGAAACGCTTCAAAAAAATTTAGAGGTTGGTTTGAAATATTTTTGGAGATATAATCTATGGAAGGTAGTGCTTGTTTAGGCTCCCGAATTTCATCACAAAGAGGTGATCGTGGGAAAAGTTCAATAACTCTCTCTCTGAGCATCGGATTGGAGTTCCGTAAAAATTGGTCACAATTAAACAGACTTTGGTTTCTTGGCTATCAATTTTATAGGCGAAGGACGAAACAGTAACACGTGGCAATTCGTACAAGTTTTCTATACTAAACCAGTACATAATTAGGTCATTGTGGGAGATTGGACATAACTTTGTCTTGGAGAATCCAAATCAGGTCAGATGTGTGGCATTCAAAAGAGAATTCAGAGGGCTACTTCAGTGCTTAATTTAAAATATTGAAGAGCCTCTATCACAGAGATAATCCAATTTCAATATCGAGCTCCTCGAAAGCAAGAAAAAGGTGTGTTTTTTTTTTTTTTTCCGAATTTCATAAGTCTTGTTTGAAGAATCAATTTGAATTGATTCCAAGGGCATATTTTAGAATAGATATCAGTATTTGGTTCTAAAATATGCCTCATAAAAATAATTCAACACCCATTAAGCCTTCAGAAGGCTCTACTATGACTCATGAAGATGAAGAATTGCAACATGATCTATCAAAATTACAAGAGCAAGTGCAACAAATTTCACTCTCGCAAAGAGCAACAAAAAATGAAATGAAAGTTTTGAAGAAAGACGTGGAAGCTAAGATGGATGGCGTGCAAGCTAAGATGGATGGCATGGAAGCTAAGATGGATGACATGAAATACAACATGGAAAACATGAAGAATGATCTAAAAACAGACATCGAAGGTTTGACAAAGTTGATACAAGAAATGTTTCCTAATGGTGAAAAGATAGTAGAAGAACCTCATGATGAGAACAAAATCAATGTTAATCGTGATTTTATAAACTCTAATGTTGGTGGGAAGAACCACCATATTCCAAAAATGGATATGAGGAAGTTTGATGGAAAGGATCCTGTAACATGGATACTACAGATGGAGCAATATTTTGATCTCCATAACGTGCAAAACACACAAAAAGGTACGCATTGCAACTTTACATTTAGAACAAAATACATTTGTATGGTATCGATGGCTTTGCTCCCATAAAAAAATTGTCACTTGGTCAATTTTAATGGAGGAAATGATAGCACATTATGAGGATACAAAGAGCAACACCTTCTTTAGCCAATTGATAAATCTCAAACAAAAGGGTTTAGTGGGGCAGCACATTGAGGACTTCCAAAAATTGAATATAAGGGTAATTGATATTCCAGAGGAACACAGGATCGATCTCTTCATAGGCACTTTAAAGGATGACATCCAACATGAATTTCATGTTTTGGAACCGGATTCATTGGAGAAGGCATTCAGGTTGGCAAGAAAAGTTGAATGTAAAATAATGGCGACAAGGAAGCCTACCACTCAATTCTATAAAGAAGTAAGTGTTGCTACACCTAGATTTCCACAACCTACAAGGTTGACAGCACAAAAATTGGAAGAAAAAAGAGCAAAAGGGCTTTTCTACAGTTGTGATAGCAAATACACTAAAGGTCATAAGTGTGCTGAGAAGAAATTATTTTACAAAGATTGTGAAGAGGAAGAAGAAAATGAACAAGAAGAGCATATACACCAGGAGCCATCTCTAGAAGAGGAAGAAATGAATCCGACCATATCGTGTAATGCACTAGCAGGAATTACCACTCCTCAAACTCTTAAGATAGAAGGACATATAAAAAATAAAAAGGTAATAGTGTTGATTGATTCAGGTAGCACCCATAATTTTATTCATTATAAGGTAGCCAAGGAATTAAATTGTTTCCTATACCCAGCACCAGAATGTCAAGTGATGGTTGCAAATGTAGGAACTATAAATTGCTCTGGAAAATGCCATAATATCAAGCTAACCATGGGGGAATATGTATTGACTATTCCAATGTTTTCCATTCCTATGGGAGGTGCTGATGTTGTACTAGGAGTACAATGGTTACAATCTTTGGGGACGTTAGCTTTTAATTTTCAAGAAATTTTCTTGAAATTGTTTTTAGAAGGAAAGGAATTTGAATTACAGGGTATTGTAGGGAAGCTGGGAAAGATAATAAGCTCTAATGTCATGACAAATCTTCTAAAAAAAGAACAACGAGACGTCATTGCACAATTATGCTCACTAGAAGTTCCAACATGAAAATCATCTATTTCTGTAGATCTCCAACAAGTCTTGGACAATCATTCCAAGGTGTTTGAAACTCCCAAAGGACTCCCACCTATTCGTGATCATGATCATGCTATTCATTTGATTCCAGGAAGTGTTCCTCCAAACATCAGGCCTTATATATATCCTTACGTCCAAAAGAGCGAAATTGAACTTATGATTGCAGAAATGTTACAGGCGGGTATAATTCAACCAAGTCAAAGTTCTTTCTCTGCTCCTATAGTATTGGTACACAAGAAGGATGGATCATGGCGAATGTGTCCGGATTATAGGGAGCTCAATAAGCTCACCATTAAAGATAAATTTCCCATTCCTTTGATTGATGATTTTATTGGATGAATTACATGGATCAATTTATTTTACCAAGTTGGATCTTCGTTCAGGATATCATCAAATTAGAATGAAGACTGAAGATATTCCAAAAACAACATTTCAAACTCATGAGGGTCATCATGAATTTTTGGTCATGCCTTTTGGCCTTACCAATGCACCTTTTACATTTCAAGGGTTGATGAATTCCATTTTCAAACCCTTCCTTAGAAAGTTTGTTCTAGTATTTTTTGATGATATACTAATCTATAGCAGGTCTTGGAAGGATCATGTTGAACATGTTGACAGGGTGCTCAAACTATTGCAGGAGAAACAATTATATGCAAAAACATCCAAATGTTTCTTTGGAGTACAATAGGTGGAATATCTGGGTCATATTGTATCTCACGAGGGTGTTAAAGTAGACCCTAACAAAATTAACACCATTAAGGAATGCAAAGTCCCCACAACCATAAAGAAATTGCGAGGATTTCTCGGGTTAACAGGGTATTATCGCAAGTTTTTTAAGAATTATGGGAGAATAGCAACACCTCTAACAACATTATTGAAGAAAGATGCATTTTCATGGACTCCTGAAGCAACTAAGGCGTTTGAACATCTTAAGAGGCAATGTGCCTTGCACTGGTCTTAGCTACGCCAGACTTCACAAAAACCTTTATTGTGGAATGTGATGCCTCAGGAAATGGAATTGGTGCTATCTTAATGCAGGAAGGAAGACCCGTTGCTTTTGAAAGTCGTCCAATCAAAGGAAAGTATTTACAGAAACCTATTTATGAGAAGGAAATGTTAGCAATAGTGCATGCACTAAAGAAATGGAGAACTTACCTAATGGGAAGACACTTCAAGGTAAAAACTGATCATGATAGTCTGAAACACTTTTTGGAACAAAGACTATCTTCAGAAGAGCAGCAAAAATGGGTCACAAAGATGTTGGGTTATGACTTTGAAATAATCTACAAAAAAAGGAAAGCTTAATGTTGTTGCAGATGCACTCTCAAGAAAGAATGAAGAGGTGGAAGCATTTCTTTGTGCCATTTCTATTATCCAACCAGATTGGATAACCGAAGCAAGAGAGGAATGGAAGAAGGACAAAGATGTATGGACACTCATTCAAAATTTGTAGCAAAATCCTAGTACATCTAATACATTTAGTTGGAAAAATGATTCCTTATGGTACAAAGATAGCTTAGATCTTTGTAAGAATTCCCAACTAAAACAAAATATTCTTTTGGAATTGCACACTTCTCCTTTAGGAGGACACTCGGGATTTTTAAAAAATTAGCACGGGGTGAAGAAAGAATTTTTTTGGGATGGCCTTAAATCTGATATTCAAAATTTTGTGGCGGAATGTTTGGTTTTCCATCAGAATAAAGTTGAGACAATTAAGACCCCCGGACTTCTACAACCTTTATCCATTCCAAGTCAACGTTGGGAGGAGATTTCAATGGATTTTATCACAAGTTTACCTAAGTCTAAAGGAAAGAGTGTCATCATGGTGGTAGTTGATAGACTTACCAAGTATGCACACTTTTGTGCATTATCTCATCCATTTAAAGCAAGTACAGTTGCTACTACATTTATGGACACAATTCAAAAGCTGCATGGAAGCCCAAGGGTTATTGTGAGCGACAGAGATCCCATTTTTACTGGAAATTTTTGGACGGAGTTATTTTCTTGTTTGGGTACTCAATTAGCTCATAGCTCATGTTATCATCCTCAATCTGATGGTCAAACTGAGATAGTAAATAAATGTTTGGAAGGATATCTTCGTTGTTTTGTATCTGATAAACAAACACAATGGGTCAAGTGGTTACCTCTCGCCGAATGGTGGTATAACACTTCCTTCCATACTGCAGCAAAAATGACCCCATTTATGGAACTTTATGGATATCATCCACCATCCATCACATCATCTTTGAGGGAAAATTCGAAGGTTCAAGCAGTGGAAGATCACATCGAGCATCAGCAAGAAGTTCTCCAACTCTTAAAGGATAACCTGAATTTGGCACAAAATCGAATGAAACAACAGGCAGATCAACATCGCAGCGAGAGAAGTTTTGATATAGGATATTGGGTATTTTTACGGCTACAACCATATAAACAAATGTCCCTCAAACAAGCTAAGAAGGATAATAAATTATCGCCAAAGTACTATGGTCCTTACAAGGTGTTGCAAAAGATTGGTACTATGGCATACAAATTGGAGCTTCCTGCTTCTTCGCGAGTACATCCAGTTTTCCATGTTTCATGCCTAAAGAAGGTTATAGGTGAAAATCTTCCAGTTCAAACAGTATTGCCAGAACTTGATGGGGAAGGGAAAATCATATTGGAACCTGAAGCAGTCATGGAAAAAAGAACTCGACAACTACGGAATCGATCAATTTCAGAGTATCTCATCAAGTGGAAGAACTTACCCACCGAAGATTCTACATGGGAGGATGAGAATTTTATACAGAAGCACCCAGAGCTACTCAAGCGTTGAGGACAACACTTTTTTGAAGGAGAGGGGCATGTTAGGTCCCTATATTACTAGTATAGTCTCTTATTGTTATTAGTGTAACCCCCTTATTGTTATTATTGTACCCTTGTAACCCCCATTTTGTTATTATTGTGCCCTTAAATTATTATTGTTAGGTCGGCTAGGATTACATTGTGTCCCACTAGGATTACATTATGGCCACATGGACTGCTATATATAGAAAGGAGGTTTTGTAAATTGTACCATCCAAGAATTGTTCATTTATGTAATGTATTGGAGGTTTCCCCCTCGAAGTGGCTTATTTCTAAGGCGTTGATATCTCTTTTCTTCTATTTTTGGAGTTGGTTACACAACACTCTCATTTTATGATCATATATGCATTCATGTCTTGTAGCTTACATGTTTTCCATATGTTTGAAAAAATGTCTAGTGTGTTCTTGGAAGTCTAGGTCAAGTTTCTTATTTGATATTAAATGTTTAGCTTGGTTTTCATGTTAACTAAGATTCTAGAAAGTCTCATGCAATTATGGGTAGTTGTCTAGAGGCTAGCCTGAAAAGGTGGCACACATTTGGAGACTACATGCTCAAAATTGAATATTTTACATCATAACCACTAACATCTAGGCTTATCCGTGTAGTTATATCCTCGTAACTTCATGCATGCCTTGTTGTGGGTGTAGATGTGGGTAAAAGGCGGAGAAAAAGGGTTCTAGGTTGGGGTTTGGTCAGCTCGGGTGGTTGTTCATCCTCTGAGTGACATGAAGTCCTTGTAGGATGTCATTATGTGGCCAATTTATAGGCCCCACATCCTTAACTTGAACTAGGAGGTTGGGTAAGGTCATAGTTAAACTCATCTCTTATTTACCCTTGCAGGCTTGTGGAATTGGGTAAATTGGGAGGTGTGGTTACACTAGATCTATGGAGATTTTTTCCGTTTGCAGAAGGAATTCCCACAAAACAATATGGATACACATATTCACTTTACACTATTCAATACCACGTCACAACCATATATTATATGTCATCATTCCAACATGAGCACACACGAATCTTTCACCAATTAAAATCATTCGCCAACTATTATATAGGTCTTGACAATATAAAGGGATATATATACCAAATACTAAAATTTACCTCGCGACCTTTGTAAAAAGGGTTCAATCCACACATGAATCACATATATACATATATCGGCCTTCAAACAATAAGGTAAACTCATAAAAATGGGACATTTAATTTTAAAAACTCATATATCATATATATCATATCACATCCCATATCAATGTCCATCATATATCACGACCTTTTAAAATATCAACACACTTATCCAACAAACAATGCATATAACACTATGTCAAGCCAAAAATATATAAAAAGGATATTCAAATAAGAAAGGAGGTTGAATCAATCCAAGATATAGAAATTATATTCAATGTAGTTCAATGCAACATAATATACCACAATTTTCACACACGAGAAACTGAAAGTAATGTAGGTGTATACATACTATTCAACACAACCCACTAGCAAATTCTAGAACTGACATGTAAATAGGAGAAATGATATGTATGTACATAAACCCACCTTCGTGTTTTTACCTTCGTTGTTCTTCCCGTAATATTCATTTTCCTTAAAAAATTTCTCGATTTTATGGGAGAAAGCCTTGAGTTTATGGGGGAAATGACACATGTACATGGTTGTGCTTTTACCTTCATTGGCCTTCCTAGTATATTCATTTCCTGCCTTTACTTTATGGGAGAAAGCCTTGAGTTTGTGGGAGAAATGATACATGTACATGGTTTTCCTCAAATTTTTCCTTAAAGTTTATTCATTTTCCTTAAAGTTGGCCTTCTGTTTATGGGAGAAAGCCTTCAATTTGTGGGAGAAATTACACATGAACATGGTTTTCCTTAAATTTTTCCTTAACTATTATGGGAGAAATTACATAAAAATGACATGTACATGGTTCCAAAAACACTATAAAATGCCCTTCAATTTTATGGCAGAAATGCCATGTATAGAAATGGATATTACAATGAAGAAATTCTATTAAGATATATTCCATATATTGACTATAGGGGAATTTACTTGATATGTTACCTTTGAGAAAGTATGAGATCTAGAGGCTACCTAGCCCTTTACAGACTCTACCTTTTGAAATTGTATAATTTAACACACAACAGACAGACTCAAATCCTATGGAAGTTCAGCCACATTAGGTTTGGTTTTAGGCCTTAAATTTTTCCTTGAATTAATGGGAGAAAGCCTTGATTTTGTGGGAGAAATTACATGTGCATGGTTTTCCCTGAAGTTTTCCTTTAAGTTTATGTGAGAAATCACATCTAGAAATGACATGCTTTAAAGTTTTCCTTTCCTAGAGTTTAAGGGAGAAATGACATGTACATGGTTTAACTTAAAGTTTTCCTTATAGTTAATGGGAGAAATGACATTGCCTTATATTTGAAGGGAGAAATGACATAGAAATGACATGCCTTATTTCCTAAACATTTATGGGAGAAATGACACGTGTACATAGTTTGCCTTAAATTTTTCCTTAAAGTGTGTGGGAGAAATGACATGTACATAGTTTGAAAAATTATTTTATGCACTTACAAAAAATTATGGGAGAAATGGGAGAAATGGCATGTATGTACATGGTTTTCCTTAAAGTTTTCCTTAAATTTTATGGGATAAATGACATAGAAATGACATGTACATGGTTCCAAAAACATTAGCAAATTCCTTATGCCTTAAAGTTTGCCTAAACTTTTATGGGAGAATTGACACATGTATGGGAGAAATGACACATGTAAATGGTTTTCCTTAAAGTTTTCCTTAAAGTGTGTTGGAGAAATTACATGTACATAGTTTTCAAAAATATTTTATCCACTTACTAAAATTTATGGGAGAAATGGGAGAAATGACATGTATGTACATGGTTTTCCTTAAATTTTTCCTTAACTTTTATGGGATAAATGACATTAAAATGACAAGTACATGGTTCCATAAAAACTAGAAAACGTCTTAAATTTTTTGGGAGAAATAAATGTACAAAAATGGATATTACAATGAAGAACTTCTATTTAGATATGTTGCAGAGATTGAATGTAGGGCCTTTACTAGATATGTCACCTTTGATAAAGGGTGAGATCCAAAGGCTACCTAGCCTTTTATAGACTCTACCTTCAGAACTTGTATAAGTTAACACTCAATAGATAGACTCAAATCTTATGGAAGTTCAACAACTTTAGGTTTGGTTTTTAGGCCTTAAAGTTTGCCTTGAATTAATGGGAGAAAACCTTTAGTTTGTGGGAGAAACGACATGTGCATGGTTTGCGTTAAAATTTTCCTTAAATTTTATGGTATAAATCACATCTAGAAATGTAATGCCTTAAAGGTTGCCTTGCCTAGAGTTTAAGGGAGAAATGACATGTACATGGTTTGCCTTAAATTTTTCCTTATATTTTATGGTAGAAATGACATTGTGTTATAGTTTATGGGATAAATGACATAGAAATGACACAGCAATTCCATAGAAATGACATGCCTTAATGTTTGCCTAAAATTTTATGGGAGAAATGAGACATGTGTATGGGAGAAATGACACATATACACGGTTTTTTCCTTAAAGTGGTAGTGGTTTGAACATACTAAAACAACTAGTGGTAGTGGTTGATGAAGTTATGTCAAAAGTAACACCTTGATGAGTTTGTGGGAGAAATGACATGTACATGGTTTGAAAAACTATTTTATGCACTTACTAACACAACTAGTGGTAGCGGTTGATGAAGTTATGTCAAAATTCACACCTTCATGAATTTTTGGGAGAAATGACATGTACATGGTTTGCAAAATTATTTTATCCACTTACTAAAACAACTAGTGGTAGTGGTTGATCAAGTTATGTCAAAAGTCACACCTTTATGAGTTTGTGGGAGAAATGGCATGCACATGGTTTCCATTAAAGTTTACGTTTTCTTAAATTTTATGCGAGAAATCACATCTAGAAACCTTTACTTTTACATCTATAAATAGGCTAAGAAAATTAAAAAAAAAAATCAACTTGCATTAGTTATGTCCTTAATAAGAAGTATGATTCAATACCTAACAAATTGTCTAATAACTTATAATAATGTCATGTATGGCTTGTATAGTATCATTCATCCTTGATATATACAAGAATTTTACAACTTGAACATCAACCTACACTATCATCATATCATTGTACATAATCTAGATTAGTAATGTCCATTACATCATATAGCACTCCACTTTTAACAACTTACAAGATTAGAAGCATCATGGAAGGTGTAAACTTAGGTACATTAATAAAAAATAGTTTTAGCATCAACATAAACCTATAGTACATTATGGTAAGAAGCCAAGGGTCTTCATTACTCGTATAAACCATTTTTATCAATCATTCCTATTAACATGATGCCTGCAAATGTATAAAATGATAAACAACTAGTGGTATGGCTGATGAAGTTATTTCAAAATTCACACATACAACTCTACTATACATATAGGTATCATTCTTGGTCAACCTTACCAATACTTGACTAACTTATCACCATTACTAATTTGATGTCCTTTTTGTAGTATCACAAAATTGGTAAATACAATTAATTAAAGTTGTCAAGATATATACATATCACACATTTTATTAAATTTTAAATAAATAAAAATAAGAAAATCATAATCCTAGACAAATGCTATCCAGCCCTAGTATGCATATATCCACTCTAGATGTATGGAGGTCTGGTAAAAATTTCTTCAATCCCTAAGCGGCAAAAAATTTCTCCCATGCAAGAGTCATTAGTGAAATCTTGAAAATTAAAACAACGTTGATTGTGTTCTAGATATATATGTGGGTATTCTGCTATGCAAGAGTCATTAGTTAAATTTTGGCACTATAAGGTTGTGGACTTAGTTGGAACATTAATTATGAGCAACTTATTCTTCCCTTTCCACGTAAGGTGTATATAAAGTATTTGATTGAACTTCTGAGTTTTATTGGAGTAGATGCGTGGGTAGAAGTTGTAGTTTCCCTTTCAATTTTACAAAAGTAAATATGGAATTTTGATTGAGGATAAAAATATAGCGGACATAGTGAGGCCACTAGAAACCCTAAAAGAGAAAATGGTGAAAAAAATTATACACTGAAGTGACTGAAGTGGGTGTAGAATTCAATTAAAGAAAGATCAAAGTAGTTACATTCTTCCCTAAAAGATGATCAACAAAATACATTATTAAATTCAAGCATGAAACATTAGAGATCATTCAAACTTTCAAATAGTTGGGATTTTATTTTAGCCAAAATTTCAGGTGGCATAAATGTTTGAAGAGGCTTCAAGCAGGATGAAAGGTGGTATTAATTCTGCAAAATAAGTGTCTATAAACACATATATGTTACTATAAAATGATAAAATTGATATCCTTGAAACCTATCATTCTAGTTATACTATATAGCTGTCAAATATGGGAACCAATCATGTCAAACATTCAAAGAGCGGATGAGGAAAAATAGAGAAGTTACAAAAGAAAATCTTTTATGTCCTATGAAATAAATGTGGAAGAAACATTCCCATGTGGTGTAGCTCAATTGGTTATCGCCTTGTTCCGAAGTCATATGCAAAGAAAGAGATTCAATGTTCAATTCCCTATGGTTTAGATCAAGAAAAAAAAATTGTGGTAGAGGCATGACTCTACACAATTGAATTGTAAGAACTAAGAACATTATTTCCATGTTAGGATGAAATTGAAGGATTGGACAGCCAAAGGCTTCCCAACCAAAGTAGCATTAAAAAAAAAAAGGAGATACAACTATATTTTAATTAACATAACAATATCAGGAGGGGATAAGGACACAACACTAACTCACATTAAACATTGTGTGGAAGAAGAAACCCACAATGATATAGTTTCAAGTATTCTCCCGTTGTTTGATATGCGAAGAAACTCTTGAGGAAATTTGGGTAGAGGAGATAACAAGGAGGACAAGGATGATGTACCACATAGCTAAAGTTCTTAATGCTATGGAGAATGGATGCACAACCATTGTTGATGTTATATAACAAGGATTTAAGACTAAGAAGATTTAGTTTGACCTTGTAAATGAAATGTTGAACACCTAGATGAAGTATGTTGTATATTAATTCAGAGCTGTAATTTTCTCAAAATAAATTAATGGCACAAATGAATTTAGAGGACATGTTGCTGTAACCAGATATTTTCTAGCAGGTGTGCCATATCCACTTGATAGTAATAGAATTGATTATGGATCATGATTAATGAAACACTTGTATTTCACCTACGAAAAAGGTAGATGGACGATAATAGGAGCTGCAATTTGACTCCTCAACCAAACATACAAAAAATAATATTGGATGCATAGAACCATTGGATTAGTCCGACCGGGGCTTTCAAAATTATTTTAAACAAAAAAAAGTGTGCACATTCATTGAGTGGAACAACATCATAATAATAAAATAATCCCTTAATTCAAAGCTCTAGAAATCCTAAATACTATCGGAACACTCTAAGATAGATGGTGTTGGAGATAATGCCATGCGTTAGCTATAAATATGTTGACTATACCAATGGACCTCAAGTGCACCAACTATGAAAGAGATGCCAAGAAATGTAGTATAAAATTATAAATAGAAAGTTATAAGTTAGACTGAGGAATTCTACAACTATGTGCGATTGGAAATCTTATTTCGGTTTCATATTACCTATGAGACTAAGAAAGCATGGAAATTTGGGTTACATAATATGAAGGTGTGGCAATGTTTGTTACATATTTAATAGATTATACAAACATCATTCATAAGAAGTAGTGGCATCATTAACGAAATGACACTAATAGTAAATGGACGATTCTTCTGACCAGATTTAATAGGTCTGCGAATCTGGTGGAACCCTCCAATTTTCTATCAAATATTAAAATTTGAGTCAACATGGTTGCAGATTATGTGAGATATTCCAAAAATTAGGCAAGTGTTTTCTCATTCCACCATCCAAATTTCCTCCGCACCTCACGTTAAATACAATCACCGAAAACCATTTTAACCCACCAATATCAGATAATCCAAATTATGTTGGCATTGTCTTGAGCTTATGTGTTGCGCATTGTTATTCTTGTTTTCTTGTTCTTACCCCATTATACACTGTCCAATGTTGAACTTTATTAAATTTAATTGAGAGTTGGCATGACTGTTATGATCACAAGAAATGCCAATAATGGATGCATGTCAATATTCTTAATGGATTAGATACTTAGTGGAATCGAAAAGTATTTGAACGATCATGCTCAGTGAAAAAGAATTAGTGTGTTGTTAGCACTGAAGAACAGTAAGTTAACACACAATGTTCAATTATTGAAAAATGCATAAAATCCATCAATTTAACATTGTTTAACACAAATATTCAAACAAATTTGGATGGTAGATCGACATTTGTAAGAATTTGCTAAAAAAAGAGGTCACATGAGTACCTGGAAATTCAGATACGATAAGGGGTAGGAGATCGCTGAAGACTTCGCAGAGAGAGAAAACAAAACAACAGAGCAATAAAATTAAAACCTACGAACAAAAAAATAGAGTAATAAAATTAAAACCAACAAAAAAATACACAAAAAATAAAAAAATTACATAGAGCAACAACAACAACTTTCTCACCTCCTCACGCAACAACTTTCTGACCTCCTCATGCAACAAAAAACAACAAACACAGATGCGAGAAACAACAAAAACTTTCTCACCTCACAATAGAAAGAAAAAAAACACAGTAGCAAGCACATATGTGAGCAATAGAAATGGCTTTCTCACCTCGCTATAACAAACAAAAAAAGCAGTAACAAGCCCAAAAACTCTTAAGGTTTGTGGGCCAGTATATTTATAAGCCAAAATTCAACCAAATTATTTTAAAATTTAGGTTGAACTATTAGTTTACCCGAACATTGGTTGTCAATTTTCCCATGTCCGACCAAAAATATGTTTGCCCACGTCGTCAATATGTTGTCAATGTAAACGAAAGAATTAGTTTGGGCGAACTAATTTCGAAACTTTGGCTGAACTGTTGGGAAAATGAATTTTTTTCCTACGCTTCTCACAAAAGTGTAACCCACCTTCTCATTTTTACCCCTTGTTTAAGGGAATAAATGGTTATCCTCTAGCATATGATAGGAGGAAGGTGTATATTAGTAAAATTATGTTCTAAAAAATATTTCACGAGGTCCACAAGAAAGTTTATGAATAGTTGGCTAATATCCGTAGGAGCACATGGATGGATATATTATGAATAAAAAATGGTCTTAGTGGGAGACTCCACTTATAACAGGATCAAGTCCACACATAATCATCAGACCATTTGTAATGTTCCAAAATTTTAGCCTCCAAGCTAAATGGAACATTACAGTTAGCAGCAGCTCTAGCCGGTGAATAAATGGGAAGAAAAGCCCATAAGTCTCCTAAGGAGGAATAAAATACTCCAATTGTGAAAGGGGACACTCTTTCAAGTCTAATAAAACACCTCCATGTATGAACAGGGTTAAAATCACGCTGCTTTGACTAAGTCAATAGCGCAGTTTTAGTGGAGAAGGAATCCAAGGAGGAATAACGCAATTTTGGAGGGAGATGTACCTTGGGATAGAGATGACATAATTGAGTGGGGCCAAGGGCAATAAAACTCATGTCTTATATAAGGAATAGGATTCCAGCGTTATTATTCATGTCTTAGATTATTTTTCTTGCCCACCAAGACTTGTTGCTACTTTGCTACTTAGCAGAGTTGCAGTGTTGTTTAGCACTGGGTGTTACCGAGCGGGAATCCCACCTATTTCCTTTGAGGTTCCTCATTGGGAGAGTTTTAATTCATCATTCCACATCAGGTTTTCAGGCCAAGCTTCATCCATCTTCATTAGCACAGTTCTTTCCAGAGATTGTGCAGTGTTGCTCGGTGCAGCAGTGGAAGGGATTGGAATCCCGACTTCTGAGCAAGTTTCTCATTGGAGGAAGGTTTCCTTCACTTGAGGGATATGTTTGGAGAGCTATAGAGGACATTTCAGATCTATGGTATCATACCACACATTTCCCATACATTCCCAGTGATTTTCCAGCTATGGAATGCGTTATTTTGGAGGCAATGTTCATTGCATGGTTTGCTAGCTCCGTTGCAGTGTTTCCTTGTGATTGAGAGGTTCATCCTTTCATGGGAGGAAGCCCTTGAGGGATCTCCAAAAGATCATACATATTTCAGCATTATACACTCATGTACTTTAGTGTTACAGTGGTTATTCAGTAAATTATTGAATTTCCCATGTTGTATGCAGAGTGTTTGACAAGAAACCCTTGCCAGTTTCTTTTGTATTTTGTTAGATATTTGTTCTTCAGAATTATTTAGCAATACATGAGTAGATATATTTTTATCCTATTATTTTCTGTGTAAAACCTCTCTTATATTGCGCAGTCCTTTAAGAAGCAACTTCGGTATTTTGTAGTCTTGGGGTTTTAGCACTTTTTAGCAATCCTAAGTGTGGGAGATCTGTTTAACCCACCTAGTTTGATTTTTTTCAGCTCTATTCTTGGATTTAGGTTAATTATTGACTAATTTATGGGATCCAAGAGTCCATTTCACTGTTTTATTTCATATTTTTTTGGAAATGCATTTTCAATGCATGATTCATGAGCTGCTCCTAATTTGGAATATTACAGTGGTATCAAAGCATGATCTCTGGCTCAGTCTGTGAGATCCAGCTATTAGAGGAAGGAGAGATGAATAGAATCCTGAAAGCTTTAGTATGTGCAGGAATAAAGGAATACAATCTTACAAAGCTTCTTCCAAAATCTATGCAGAGCTTTCAAGGAGAGCTGAAGAGAATGAGATTGGAGATGAGATCTCCAAAGGAGGTTGAATCTAGAGATGAATCTATATTTTCACATGGTGAGTGTGAGCATGCAGATACACTCCATGATGCTTAGTGCAGTCAAGTTCCCAGAGCAATATTGAGAAGGATGGGAGGAGGAAAAATGCCTAAGAGGAGAACTCTTAGTGATTTGTTGCAGGGGTATGAATCTCAAACTTAGAGGTTTAGAGAACATACTGATTTCCAAGAGTTTTGCGAGATATAGGTGGAGAGGAACCAGCAACAAGATGCAGGTAGATTTATTCTATCTACTTTCGTCAGATCACCTACATGTTCAGTTGGAGCTTGGGTGAAGGAGCTAGACTCCTATTTACAGCTGGACCATATTTCAGGAGATGAATCCATCACAGTTGCACCGCTGCATTTCAGAGGTAAGGCTCATGCATGGTGGATTTTTGAATCTTGTTCTTTAAGAAATGAAAACACTTCCTCTTATGCAAGATTAATAGAAACTTTGATGGGGAGGTTTGGTGAAAAACTTGCTAAGACACGTGAGCAAGGAAAACTTGAAAGAACAAAACCCTTGAATGTGATGGAGGGAACTCCATTTCAGAAAAATATGGGAGGAGATAGTATTTTGCATTACACTTTGCCGTAAGCAAGACCTCCAATTCATATTCTTGAACAAGAGGGCATGGGGATCTCCTTTTCACAGGAGGATCCAACTGTTGAGATATTTCCCATACACATTGAGGAAGATGACGGCAACAACGTAGTCACATCTAGAGCACATCTAGTGCCTCATGCAGAGGGAAGAGGAGCACATGCTCCGACAGGAGGGATTATTGTATCCTTACAAGAATTTCCCCAGGATCTCATACATGGAGCTCCAAGCACAATCAGTGAGCAACATGGTTGTGTAGCATTGCAGCTGGGAGGAGGTAGGGATGAAAAGCAGCATCAGTTGATGATAAACACACACCATTCTCTATATTAGAAATCTAATGCAAAGAAAAGGAAAAATTATTTGCATAGTGAGGGCAAGGGCAAGGTTGCCCAAACATATGTACAGTCTACTCTTCACATTGATGTCTCACTGCATGGAGGCATTCCACCGGGGAGGCCACCAGATCTGCAGTTGATAAGAGATATATTTTCTTTGGTTTCACCACTGTTGGATTTTGGAGAGGTGAATAGTTTGGAGAAGAAATTTGGCATGAGGGATGCCAAGATAGCAGACAACAACATGACGAGAGCTTCACATGCCAGATCACCAGTGTTGTCTCTTAGGAGGATAGATCCTTATTGGAGATCTCAGATTTTGTTAGAGTACTCCAAGGATCTTGGTGCATGCATGATTCTTGATGACTCGGATGGAGATGACAGATACATAGTGGATGATGTGGTCATCTATTCCTATGGAAGGATATTCTTGACTATATCTTCTAGTCTCAAGGAGAAGCTGCTACATGCAGCACATGAGGACTTCTCCTCTATGCACTTTGATGCATATTTCCATTTGATGGAGGATTTCACTTGGGAGGGCATCCAACAGGACATATATCAGCATATGGAGAGATGCATAGCCGGATTGTGATAGAGAGGATGTCACAGCCACCTTCCTACTCATTAGGAGTGAGGGAGAATTTCCAGTGGAGCCATTTCAACTCAAGAGCTCAAGAACATGATGGAGGAGCTACTTCTAGCATTTATTTTGGCTATCCTTTTAATGGTTTGTGGGGGAAGACACATGTTTCTTGGTGTGCACCATTGGCACCATTTTGTAACTTCATGTTTTCATATTATGAGATGACTGTGGCAGCAAACAAGTGGCTAGAAAAAATAAATTATTCATTATTTTGATGCAGGCCAAGGATGCACTGTGGTGGTTGCATGGGAGGGACCATAATTCACTCTCTGGTTGTCACTTGGAAACTTGTTCTCATTGTACTTTGCTTCCATATGCTGCTGATATGTATATGTTCATGGGAAGATTTGTTTGGAGAGTGGGCTTGAGATGGAAGATGCCCATTGAGAGCATCATTCTCCCCACTTTATATGTTTTACATTTCAGGAGGAGCCATGGGCCAACCATGATTGCCATATCACACTTTTTCTCTTCTTGTGGGATGAACCACTTGGAGAACTTGGGGGGGAACTTCATGGCTGATTTGTTTGTTGGGATATCATATATGTTGACCATCATGATCTTACTCTATGGCTTGTATGAGGGAGAGAGGAGGCAACAACAAAGGTTTTTGTTGCTATGGTTGCACTTAGGAGAGTATGGGCAGAAATTTTCCCATACTTTTCATGATATTTCCACAAAGAAGGAAGGCACATTCATGGTGCAAGGAGGCTACCCTTCAGCATTGGAGGATCATGAGAGACTTCCATGTAGGAAGAAGATCTTCTCACATAGCAGCATGATGGTGGATGACCTTGGCATATGGAATTTCAAAGAGAGAAGTCATGGAGCCTTATTTATAAGGCCTACAATGCTGACACATGGGAGAGTGTTATTATTAATGGAGTGTTCCAAGGAGTATATGTATCCCTTCTTCTTGCAGATTTTTATGAGGGAATATTCATGGGGGAACTTATACATGGACCTCACTTTCAGCTCACACATGATGCATGGTAAGAAACACATTGATGTGCTTAGTGCTTACTCTATTGAGTATTTGTACCTTCTCACCATATGTAAACAGTGCATTGCTCCACACGAGAGCAAGATTATTTGTGGGTTTCATGGTCACTTTAGGGCCAAATCTTGTACTATTGATAACCCATCACTACATGACTTGGGGAAATTATTGTATTGTGTTGATTGTATACATCTGATCTATATTGTTGCTTACTACTTTATAGTAGATGAGCTAACATGCATAGCTAGAAATTCCATGGAGGAAAACTTGCCACTTGATATTCTGAATCAGCAGTTGGGAGGACTACGCTGCATCTACTAGAGAGACCTTATGTATCATCCAAACTTGCACATAACCTTCAGCCATTTTCTTATTTGGATGCCATGTGGTGATGATGTGCCATTCATATTGTATGGGATGGTTTGGGTTGCATGAATCATGATTTTGGAGGGAGGATCCTTGGAGACTCAATCTTCCTCTTCTTGACATTGGAGGGAAATCATGTTCCAACCCAAGATCAACATGCCCTTTACACTTATCATGAGTGAAGAGGAGGAGATCATGGGATAGGCCCTTTTTCCTATCATGTACATTTATTCAGCCCACCTACATTTCAAGAGCACAAGGTGGAGGAGACTTTTCATGAGTTACCATGTTGGAGGGTGACTCACTTCATTTGGATGATAGCATGGGTGAGGGAGGCACTAATTCACCATGATTATCATCACTCCTAATTTGTGGAGGCCATGAGACAGCAAGCAGGTTTACATTCACAGTTTCCACCTTTGATTGATGCAGACACTTTGGTTTTGCACACTTGGGAGGAAGCATTGGATGACAATTTATTTGCATATTCTCTTGATGCAGTGATGGAGGCTATTGATGGGAGGCCACTGAGGAAAATGGGAGAAATTTTGTTCTCCTTATGAATTTTCTTGAGAAAAAGAAAATATTTTGGAGGGGAGGACTGTAATGTTCCAAAATTCTAGCCTCTAAGCTAAATGGAACATTAGAGTTAGCAGCAGCTCTAGCCGATGAATAAATGGGAAGAAAAGCCCATAAGTCTCCTAAGGAGGAATAAAATACTCCAATTGTGAAATGGGACACTCTTTAGAGCCTAATAAAACACCTCCATGTGTGAACAGGGTTAAAATCACGCTTCTTTGACTAAGTCAACAACGCAGTTTTAGTGGAGGAGGAATCCAAGGAGGAATAATGCAATTTTGGAGGGAGATAAATCTTGGGATAGAGATGACCTAATTGAGTGCGGCCAAGGGCAAGAAAACACATGTATTATATAAGGAAGAGTATGGAAACATTATTATTCATGTCTTAGATTATTTTTCTTGTCTGCCAAGACTTGTTGCTGCTTTGCTGCTTAGCAGAGTTGCAGTGTTTTTCAGCACTGGGTGTTCTCGAGCGGGAATCCCATCTCCTTCCTTTGAGCCTCATTGGGAGAGTTTTCATTCATAATTCCACATCATTTTCTCAGGCCAAGCTTTAGCCATCTTCATCAGCACAGTTCTTTCCAGATATTGTGCAATGTTGCTAGGTGCAGCAGTGGAAGGGATTGGAATCCCGACTTCTGAGCTAGTTTCTCATTGGAGGAAGTTTTCCTTCACTTGAGGGATATTTTTGGAGAGCTCCAGAGGAAAATTCAGATCTATGGTATCAGACCCCACATTTCCCATACATTCACAGCATTGTTCCAGCTAGGGAATGCGTTATTTTGGAGGCAATGTTCATTGCATGGTTTGTTGGCTCTGTTGCAGTGTTTCCTTATGATTGAGAGGTTCATACTTTCATGGGAGGAAGCCCTTGAGTGATATACAACATATAATACATAGTCTAGCCTTCTATACTCATGTACTTCAGTGTTGCAGTGGTTATTCAGTAAATTACTGAATTTCCCATGTTGTATGCAGAGTGTTTGACAAGAAACCCTTGCCGGTTTCTTTTGTATTTTGTATAAGGAGATTAGATCTTTGTTCTTCAGAATTATTTATCAATAAATGAGTAGATATATTGTTCTCCTATGATTTTATGTGTAAATCATCTCTTAGAATGCGCAGTCCTTTAAGCAGCAACTCTGGTATTTTGCAGTCTTGGGGTTTTAGCACTTTTTGGCAATCCTAGGTGTGGGAGATCTATTTAACCCACCTAGTTTGCCTTGTTTCAAATCTATTCTTGGATTTAGGTTACTTATTGACTAATTTTTGGGATCCAAGAGTCCATTTCACTATTTTATTGCATATGTTGTTGGAAATGCGTTTTTAATGCATGATTCATGAGTTGTTCCTAATTTGGAATATTACACCATTGGTCGGATTTTTTTCCCTTTTAAATTGATCTCAAAGTGGGAGAGAGTGTAGACATTGACACACATTGATAATGATGACATTCGGGGGGAGATTTTATATATTTACAAGGAAGCCATTAAAGGAAAAATAAGGAAGAAGAGAAAATCCTTGTAGTTGGTGAGGGGAGATCCTCACCAATACGTCATGAGGATTTTAGTGCATTGTCATCAATGACCATCGATGTTTAGTGGTATTTTGAGTGGTGTTTGCATCAATGTAAAAGGGTATATTGTTTCACATAGTGTTTCTATTGATGACAACAAGTTTCATTTATGTCAAAGGGGATTCATAAGGAAGAAATATGTCAATTTGATAGCTTGATCTCTTGCATGTCCTAATAAAGTGAAGTCAAATTAGTTTCAAATTATTCGAGGTTTTTTTGAAGTTATAATGTCCAAAAGAGTATATGGATTTCCAACTATATATCACACTCTCAAAAACTCATCCCATTTGAGAAGTCATGCCCATTGAAGAGCAAGAGTAGTAGAGGACCTGATTGGTTAGGATAAACCCACAAACACCAAATTTGTTAAAAAACATGAAACTTCTAGGTGGATATATGGTTTAGTGATCAAATGTATGGAAGATAATAACCCAACTTCTATAAAATTTAAAAGAAATAATGTTTGATCATGTTTTCTCATTTCATATGGATCCAAAAATTGGATGAGTAAATGAATGACAAATTACATATCAACGCTCCCAACATTTAACGAAGGGCATCCCTCAATTTTGGCCAACCACATAGTAACATGTAACATATTTTGATTGCTAAAAAGTGATCACGTGGTAGTAATGAGTATAATGACGTGGCATAATGATGAGAGTAGCACATGGATGTTAATTACAAGATCAAAGGAAAGGACATGAAAACAAGTATGACATGGAAAATACATAACATAACACACCATCAATATGATCTCAATAAGGTGAAATTGTGCCACTAGGAACCACCACGTGGTAGGCACAATTGAAGTATTTTTATTGGTGAAAAGGCCAAAAATTGGTGACATATGGCACCTCTCACGAGATGCCATGTTGCATGATGAAATCATGTTGATATCAATATGTCATTGACCATATCCCATTACCTAAGGATGCGGTCATGGGCTATGGTCATATGGTTTGCATCACTATCTCTAGGAACCTTAAAATATGGACATGATCATTTAGCAAGGTCAGATTGTGGAAGGGTTAATCCCTATGGTCGGTAATCATATGGTTGGTAGTCACTCCATTAGCATTTGAAAGTATTATTTTGGAACACCAGTTGGCACTAAGGTTAGCCCTCATGAGCCTTGGGTCCACATGAATATTATCAATACTCCATGTCATTATTGCAATGAACATAATTCAAACAACAACTCTGATATCGTAGTCACGAGTTTGAGTTCAAGTTTTGTAGTTGCAATGGATCTATAAAGTCACTAAATGTGTTTAATTGATGATTTGAAGCTATCGCAGACCTATATATATATATATATATATATATATATATATATATATATATATATATATATATATATATATATATATATATATATATATATATATATTTGTGTGTGTGTGTGTGCGTGTAATGTGGTTGGCATGATTGTTAATTTTTTCAATTGATTGGATTGCACAATGACATTGATTATTAGTTGGCCTGCGGAATGAATTGGACTGTTTATTGGCTCACATGATAACCTGGATTGCTGACTCGCCTCGATCAACCCATTCCTTTTGACTCAGAAACTGACAGTTGATTAATTCACTCAAAGACATGGACTATTTATTCAGTCTATTGATTGCCTTACACAATGACTTACACTATTGATTAGTCTGGATCAATGTGTTCGTTTTGACTTTGTAATGTGGACTATTGATTGGCTCAGATGATCACATGGACTATTGATTGGCTCACATGATGACTTGGAATGTTGATTAAATTTATTGATTTTCTCGTACGATGACTTTGATTGAAAATTTCGTTTGTTAATTGGCTCACATGATGACTTTAATTGTTTATTGACTTAGGCGATTGGCTAATAACGTGTGGCATGGCAATGCCTCTCTGAGATGACATAAATCAATTGGATGGTCCATCCTTCCAGGAGTATTTGCATAGCATAGTTGGTTGACATGTTGTTTTTCTTCAACGAGGTAATGGGTTTGAACCAAGAGGTAATTTTATTATTATTAATTTTTTTTAAATGGAAAATCATTTTTTGACATGGTTAAGTGAACGAGTGGTAGCCCTTTTGTACAATTCCCACCGGACTTTGTCCATTTTGTAGAATGCACCTAAATTATGCCATTTTGTTGAACATTAAGTTTAAATTTTTATGTTATAGGGTTTTTGTTTCATTTTGAAGCCAAATTTGGTTGTGAAAGAAGCATGGTGATCAAGACCTAGTCATGTCACAATTTTGAAGGTAAGAAATGCCTTAATAATATACATTTTTTAATCTCAAGAATTAGATTTATGGTTTTTGGGGACTTCTGAGTAGGTTATAACATGAGTTGTGTATATGGTCAGAACATGTTCCAAGAATATTTTTATGAGGCCAAATTGATAAACATGATTTAACCAGGTATGAGAATGGCATGAGACGTCGATGACAAAAACATAATCAATTTTTAAGACTTACATTGTTTGAAGAGCATGTGGATCATGTTTGAAATATTAAGATACGTGGTCCACCAAAGCTGATAAATGAATTTGGTTCCTCCACTATGTTTGGTACCTCAATGAGGTTAAATCCTACAATAAGTTGAATCTTACACATCTCTTAGATTGGTGCCTCAATAAGGTTGTAGCCTTTTGCAAGTGGGTGCTTGCAAATTTTGAGGTTTATGCCTCAATTAGGTTGCAACCTATTGCAAATAGTTGTCTACATATCTTAGGTGTTGGTGCCTCCAGTAGGTTGGTGCTTGCAAATCTATATAATGAATTGAGAAGAAGAAAATAAATTGTGGTTTTCTCCTTTTGACGTCATTATGGATTCTTGATGCATGATTTCATTTATTATTATCTTGCAAACTAATATGATACATTCCAGAATATTTCTTTATTAATGAAACGTTTTGAAATAATAAGTTTGTGAGAGAGTGATTCACTTTCCATCCCCACTTTTAGTGTGACTTTTGGTCTAACATGATGAATATTTTCTTTATGTACTTTATATATATATATATATATATATATATATATATATATATATATATATATTCTCAATTTATATTAAGAAAAAAGAAAAAAAAAGAAAAAGATTGTCATAGCCATTCATCAACTTAAAACAAAGTATTATTTTATTTTTTTAAATTTTAATCAAACGGTATACAAACAACTTTTAAAAATATATATTATGAGTTTAATCTTTATTTTTTATTTTCAAAAATTTATTATAAAAATTCAGTTGTCTACCCAATTTTTTTTTAATTATTAGTTTAATATCTATCATAATTAGTATGAAAATTATCAATGATATCTCGGAGAAGCTAAGATTCTCTTTATAAGGTTGAAATTCCCTTACCACATGCTCGTACGTTGTAAACTGCTCACGCTTAACATGTTTGCCACAGTAATTTATTTATGTGTGTGTGGAAAACATTGTTGTACATTCCATATTACCTGTAATTGTGTCTGCTGATAAATGCTCGTATTAAACAGATTTTACGTGAGTATGATGCAACCACTTCGTTTCTCATAGGAATAAAAAAAATGCCTTCACTTTTCTGTTTGAGATAATGCCTCATTTATGATGCATACTAAGGATTAGGGATTGATTTGGTTTTTTGGAGGATGTTGAGAGATTCTCTCAACCTCTCTCTCCAAGAATGGAATAAGTTGGATCTCACTCCAACTATATATATTTGATGTATCTCTATTTATTGTAATATAGAAACTAATTATTGTGTGTGAATATTGTGCATCTTTGCTCTCTAATGATTTCTTATTTGGTATCAGAGCCTCTACTGGCTTAAATCCCTCACGAGATGGCCAGGAAGATGTGAGAGAACTGTTGTAGGAGAGTAGATAATTTAGTGAGTTTATTTTCTGGGTGAAATTTTTTTGTGTGTTTGTTATTTTATTTTTTGTCTGTGATTAGGATCCGTTGGCTGGATTAGAAAGAGGAAACCGCGGTGCAACAAAGAGTTTGTTGGTTAATCATCAGCCCATGAACAACGAGAATTTTTAGAAAATCTCGGGATTTGTCACACAGGACGATGCGCTTTTCCTGCTTCTTACAGTCCAAGAAACTCTCATGTTTAGCGCTAATCTGAGGCTTTGCTCCCGCAGGCACAATGAGGCAGAGAAAAGGAGGCGAGTCTCGATTGGAGTGAACGTGATTCACGATCCGACGGTTTTATTGCTTGATGAACCCACATCTCGTCTCGACAGCTTTCCAGCTTTAAAGATCATGAAAATTCTGAAATCCATGGCGGAATTGCAAGTGAGGATTGTGATTTTGAGCATTCATCAGCCTGGATTTTGAATCCTGGAGCTTTTTGATTCGATTCTTTTAATGTCCAATGGTTCAACTGTGCATCATGAGTCTATTGAAATGCCGGAATCCGGTTTGGTTTCTGTAGGGCATTGGATTGTTACTGACATTAACATATTGGAATAAGTCGATTATTGCCAAACGTTGCAGAGCTTGGTCGACATAGGATTTGCTCAGAGCTTTGCACCGGCATACAGACCAAGCAGGAGTAAGACTCGTTTCATTGAATTGAAGTGTGAATGCATGATAAAAAAAAGAGGTGGACGAGAATAAAACGATTTGTTGGACTGCAATCGAAGATTTGAAGAAGAGTCTTGGTATTTGAAGAAGATTTGGAGGATGAGCAGGTCAATTTCCAAGGCGGTGGGGCGCCTTCAGAGGCAGAAACAGGCCACTAGGATTCGGAAGAACGCAACAGTATAGTAAAGCGGCTGGAATCTGTGAACACATTGTTTTCATTTCAGACGATGCTCCACAACTTTACTGGCTCTGTATCGTGTTTTTGGCATTTGATGTGTTTTTTGTTACATTTTGTGTTGCGGTGGCATGTATGATTGGCATTACTGTCGAATTGGCCCATCTGAGAAAAACAATGGTGAAAAAGCCATTAATTTGTTGCTCGACAAGGTGCACTATGTGAGCAAAGGGTAGCGTGGAGCTGCGCGACCTGCGTGCGTACTAAGGAGACAGAGTGTTGCAGAATATTGTTGGATTTGTGGGTTTATGGGTGAGAGTAGTGTTTTGTTGGTTTGTAAAATTTTATAATAAAGAACCAATTTATTGGATAGATTTACACAATTTGAAATAGTGGTTCTCAACGTTCTTCGGTGCCGAAAGAATGTATCGCTAATTTGATTGTGAGAATCTATTATATGTTGTAGACTCTTGTTGTACTTCGGTGCTCCAAGATCGACAATTGCATGTTATTTTTTATGAGTTTGTAAGTGTGTAAAGGTCTCTTTGTAGGATTGATTGCTGATCATATTCTGTACCTAGAATATTTTCCTATAGACTGTTGAAATTTATTCTTCGGGGTTATTTCACAGATGGAAATATTTCCATAGGGTAGTTCAGTGTCGAGACTCTTCTTCGGGCGTGTCAAGAATCTTTAATCTTACAAATTCAGCATTGATGGTCAAAAGCAAGTGTACTTTAAATGGGTTAAAAGGTAAACTCGAATATATGGAGAAAGAAAGAGCGGAATCTAGAAAGCTGCAGACTGGGTAGATTTGCTGATGAAGACTAGATTAGACAAAGAGATGAAAGTTCAAAGTGTTGTAATTGTGATTTTAGTATTGTAAGTTTTCTGTAATGTAGGCATTAGGGGGGGTGTTTGAGATAATGCCTCATTTATGATGCATACTAAGATTAGGGATTGGTTTGGTTTGTTGGAAGATGTTGAGAGATTCTCTCAACCTCTCTCTCCAAGAATGAAATAAGTTGGATCCGACTCCAACTATATATATTTGATGTATCTGTGTTTATTGTAATATAGAAACTAATTATTGTGTGTGAATATTGTGCATCTCTCCTCTCTCATGATTTCTTATTTTTTCTATAAGTAGTATATTTTTTCATTGATATGCAATATTCTGTCTGCTCAAAAATACAATCTCGTGAAACGTCATACTAAATTCAGTAATTTAGTTTGTTTACATTATATAAAAAACAAATAAGATATAGTCATAATGCTTGCAACTTTAACACTATGATAATGATGCAGGGCATCACTGTACCACTATCATAATGGCACAAGGGCCTTACGACCCTTTGATAGGTTGAGAGTTTAACGTGCACCGCCTGGTATCACAAATTTGATTGATCTGGACTCGTTTGCTATTATTCGTTTATTCATTCCTTCACCTTTAGTGACTAAAAGGTATTCCAATGGAAGATGGCAAGATGGAATAAAGCTAAAGAGATTGTGACAGAAAGAGAAGTCACTTTATACGCAGACATGCAGCACAATCGAATTACGTATTGGAGGTTCATAACGTTCGACATCTAATTAGAACGTGATTTATAATGCTATTTTAAAAACTGTATTATGCTGGAATCAGTTCGAAACTAAAACTCAATATCGTGATGCACCTGTTATCAGTTCAGGTTGAAGGTACGTATGCCATAAAGTGTAACTTTGAAAAACTAATGCAAAACTAATGAAAACAGTGTTAGAGTAAATCTTATTTGTAACGTCAGAAATGAACGAAGTTAGGGATGAAGAGTTACACATAGATTCTAACAGAGTAACTACATGTAGTTATGCTAATTTATAGTTATGGTGACTTCTATATATATGATCATTGTAAATGGGATAGGGGATGGCATAGTGCTAGAGTAACCCTCTCTTATTTAATAATATTTGATAGTGTGATGAATAGTTATATATTTGATTGTAATATAGTAGTTTAATGTAGTTATGTAGTGTTATAGGTTTTATTTTGGTTTTGAAAATAATTGTGAAACGACAAATCTGGTAATGTGGAATAGAAAGAAGTTCATATTTGAAATTTTAGTCACTCTTGTTATTTTATATGGATGTGAGGTTTGGGGTTGCAGCATCTTTAGAGAAACCTGGAGAAAGATTGAGCAAATCTAGAAGTGTTTTATAACATATAACCTTAAAATTAAAAGCAATACACCTTATCCTATTCTCCTTATAGAAGTGAGTCTTTCCCCTATAGAGAGTGTAGCTATGACTAGGCTTCTGTTGTACAAGCACAAACTCAATAGCACAGGAAACCATAGAATTCACTTCCTAAGCTAGCTTTAAATTCCAACCAAAACCACCTAAGGCTTGAACGAGGTTGGTATAAAGACACATAGCACCGGAAACCATAGAATTCACTTCCTAAGCTAGCTTTAAATTCCAACCAAAACCACCTAAGGCTTGAACGAGGTTGGTATAAAGACACCTGGGCCTAGTTAAACCGTTGGTATATGAAGGAGAATGTTGCATTGCAAAACATCAATAACATTAAAAAAATTGTTACTTCTAAGTTCAAAGAAAAAATATTGTGTGAGAAAGATCTAGTAGCTAGGAGAAAGTTAAGGTATTATAAGGAGGTCATAAACCCCACCTTAGAAGATCAAAAGTATCTCTCTGTTTTAACTAGCTCAAAGAAGAAAATTAATATAGCCAAGATTATAACGAACTCTCATGAGCTCCATAGTGAAACAGGTCGTTGGACAATTCCTAAAACAGCATGGATGGAAAGGATTTGCCATCTCTGTTAGAATATTAACATCGAGGATGAAAGTCACTTCCTCTTAGAGTGCCTAGCCTACAACAATATTAGAACTCAATTTCGTAATCTTTGTTGCAATTCCAACCTTCGTAGCCTTCTATCCAAGCTTTTTGAGGATAGGAATAAAATCTTAAATCAAATTAAATAACTCTTTTCTTTAGGTCCAATAGACCAAAGATTGGTCTCACTGGACGTTAACGATCATCATCATCAATTATTAAAATAAAAATAAAAATGAAGGTAAATATAAATCATCATAATCATAATCATAATTATAATTATATATAGGGCTTAAATATATAAGATTTGTTTGGGGTTATTTGTATTCTAAATATAATATATAGAATGGTATTACGGTATAATGTAATAGATAACTAACTCAATAGTAAGTTCTTTGGTTTTATAGGAGTAATCAAATGTACTTATGGCCAATTATAATTATATATGAGATTATTTGTAATAAAAATGTAACCTAAGGGATGGTACAATCTAATAGACTTTCTCCTATGTTTTTTGGAACTTTTATATATATATATATATATATATATATATATATATATATATATATATATATATATATATATATATATATTGGTATATTTTAAGTTATCGTAATAATATGAGTTAAATTAGTGATGAGATTAAGACATTAATGCAAGCAATAAAGACATTTGTGGGAAGAAAGTTAGCCATAATTCAAACTTTTGAGTTGAAAGTTAGTAAAGTAGATACAAATTTGTTTTATAAAACAAATAATCACAATTCCTAATTTATAAAAGACCTATAATTTAATAAATTTATTCATTAAACTTTATTAACAAAATATATATATATATATATATATATATATATATATATATATATATATATATATATATATATAGATATATATATATAATTGTAATTAAAAAAAATTGTTCCCTTTTTAATATAAACACCTCATTAATGTAATTAAAATAAATATATTACTATGAATATTAAACATATTAATAAATCTCTTTTTAATCACATTTTAAATTACATGTTTGTATTTGATATGAGATATTTAGGCCATTTCATTTTTATGGGTTTTGTTTTCCAAAAGAAAAATAGTTCTATTTTTATGTACAAGGAAAACTAATTATTTAGATCATCTCATAAAAGCACTAAAAAAAACTAATATAGAAATAGAAAAGAGAAAAAAATATCATTTTCTGATTATCTTATAAGAAATAAATAAATGAAGATTAAGTACTTTATTTATACTAAAATAATTTGTTTATAAAATGAAAAGAGATCTAATAAAAAAAACCACATTTCAAGCTAAATTAATGTGAGCCCAATGACAAGGTCACATAACAACCAGACCTTGTCCAACTGAACCAGTATAGGATATTCAGATAAATTTTTTTTTCAATTTTGTTTATATTTTGTTTTAATATATAAGCATCAATTTTTTTAAATTTATCCTGTATAAAGGAAATTAATAATTGGATCAACTGAATGCTGGTAAACAATCTTGGGAGGCTAATTTAAAACATAATTTCAATAAGCTAAAGATTTAGAAAAAAAAAATACCATTACAGATGTTATAAGAAGTGAATAAAGGAAGCTTCAGCCCTCTATTTTGAATAAAATATTCAACCACATTGACAACCATAATTTAAGCCAATATCCCAAACTTATTAATTTATTTTTATAATATTGCATACTTGTCAGGTTTACACATGGCATATACCAAAGCACATAGCACATACCATCATACCTCCATGAACGATCTTATACATGACCGTTATTGATTGCATAACCACATAATGCAGAATAATGACGAAAGGAAGGCCATAATTTCTAATATTCAGACCAAAATATACGAGTGGATGGAGATCATTCAAGGGTTCCTAGAAACTCCATGCTCATATAACATTTGTTAATTAATAATGTGGGCATGCAATAACATATTTTAATAGACCCAACACTGGAATGTGGTACATCTGTGGTTGGATTTTGAATGTCGACATCATAATTGAGGACCATTTTAGTTCACTGATGGTTGTTGATATTCGGGAGGTGTCGGCTACCCATGTTAATTGAGAAAGCAATGTAATCCTGGTGTCGTTGACTAGTATTAAGAGAATTGTTAAAGGGAAACGCGAGTAGTCAATTAAAAAACTCGAGAGCTATCCCTACACTATTCCATATATCTTGATTACAGCGACTTTCTCTTTACATAACTTAGAGAGCAGGTAAAGGGAAAGGACTGGTCCCTCTGCTTATAAACCTGAGACTTTGTGGAACATCATGAATTCTCTTTCTCTGCAATATATATATATATATATATATTTGTGGAGTGTGGCATAAAATTTAGTTTATTAGATTTGCCTTCTTTTTACTGCTATTGACTTGGACTCGACACAATGTTTGATTTCCCTTACAACAGTTTTCCCCTTTAAAAAAACATAATTGATTAGAATATGACCCTTTTAGATTAATTTATTTCTGTTGGACTCCGAATTCCAGAGTGTGTGGGTGAGCTCTCAGTGGCCATGACAAATGAAAGTGCAACCGTGCGTGCATGTGCATGTGTGTGCGTGTGATTTGAACTGAAAAAGAAGATACGGTGAAGTTCGTGTATCTGTTTCTGCTTCTTTACTTTATAGGCAAAGAATTTTTTGAAAAATGCTAAGATGGAACTAGTGCTGAATTCTCCCCCACTTATTTTTCGAAAAAGGAAAGGTTTAGCTGGCCAGTGGCCATGAATTGACGAGATGTTGCCCATGTTGATGAAACAGACCATTGCAGTTCAGTGTTTAGAGCGTCAGACGAAAACCAATGGCAATAATATACAATATATTGGGTTTTGTTTAGATTCCGATCACGATGACAATTTCCAAGTACCGTCCTCAGTGGGAAATGGAATTGATGCTTCCATTTAAAAATGAAACTTTAGCGGCCATTACAAAGCACACCCATAGTGTGCAGAATAAAATCTATTCAGAATTAGAAATTTTGTCTACTTGTTATTGGAGTTTTGTAATAAAGTCTATTCAAAATTAGAAATTTTGTCTACTTGTTATTGGAGTTATGTAATGAAAATGTTTTTTAATGACTGATACATGTTTCAAAATGAAAATGCGACCTGCTCATATTTTCCAATTACTATGTACAATTTTTACCCGTGAGCTCTAAAATAGAGAAACGAAACCAGGGTCTTAGACTTATGAGTATGCATGTGATTGTTCAAATTGTTTAGGTGGTTTTTTTAGGTTATATCTCCATTAATACATTGGCAGAATATGCTATTTGTTCTATTTAAATAAATAGAAAATCTAAAAATTAGTATATATTGCTCTAGTATATTAATGAAGTAAAAGTTCTAAAAATATTGGTTGTATTTTCATATAGTTTTAAATAAAAATTAATATTTGTGGTGCTATAATTCCATTAATGCAATATATATCATTTATTAAATTATGTATTTAGTTAAATTTAAGAGCTATCATATACTACCCAGTGCATTAATAAAACTATATCTGTGGCCAATATCATATACTACCCATTGCATTAATAAAACTATATCTGTGACCAATATGAATAACTGCCTGGGATTAGACTGAATAATAACAATGCCAACATTGTACTCTTGACAAAGGCTGACACATTCATAATAGCACTAAGTTGTCTTAAAATTAGGCTTCCTACGTGTGTGGATATCTGCATCCCTCACACGAGACTCTAGTAAACGCAAAACCATGAGTAAAGTCAGCTTGCTCACTCCAGTTTTAGGTATTATAGAGTAGCTATACTTCCAAAAATAATTCATGACAAACATTCTGAATTTATAATGGAAATTCCGAATTTTAAAGACATGTCAATGACCAATTTGCTTGAAGACTTTGCAAATTGAAGAAACTACTTCTCACATAGGCTATCATTTTTCATGAATGATGCAAATCAATAAATTACTGTTTAAGGTTATCGCTGCCTATGGATGATGCAGAACCGCTCTGCCATTGGATTAGGCAGCTTGCCTTCCTTTTATCAGCTATGTATATCTTCAAAATAAATCAAGAGCATCTCTACATCAATCAAATTCTATCCGCTATTAGTCATATTCAATTTATTTAATCATATCATTAAGATTAACTTGCAGAGGTAGCAGATAATTCTCCACAGCTTTCAATTTAGGGCAGGTTAGGTTTTGGTAATTTTTGGCATAGGACGCCCATATGCTCTATTCTTGATTGCATACAATATATAGAGTGAGCAGCATTGGGAATTCTAAGGACTGGATGAGTCTGACTTCCCTGAACTTACTAAGTTAAATTTCTTTTTATTTTTACTATATTATTATTATTTAATTTTAAGATGACAGTTTAGGGAAGCTAGATATTATACTAGTGTATGAGATCTCAGATAGTTATTTGATTTTTAAGTTTATAAAGACATATATACTTTACCTCCTCTAGTTTTAGTTTTAAATCTGTGAACTTTTAATAAAAAACACATGCTCTTAACTATTAAGCCAACACAAGCTGTATAAGAAATTAGCTAAATACAACAATGCAATGCATTTAAAGCGACTTAATTTTCAAGCACAAGTGACCCTTTTTCTTCGCAGCAGTGTATATGTTTTCAGCAGAATTAAGTAACTTTGTCACAATGAATATCCACAAGTAGCCTCAGACCAAGCGTAAGACAAGTTCCATCATCTAGGATATCTAAATATAAACCACTAGGATATCTAAATATAAGCCACTGTACACAATTTTTTTTTGTTTATTCCCATCGTAAGCCAATTGAGCAGAGTAGATGATTCATGGCTATCACTAAGAGCCTCTACTCAAAAACATAAACAATTTATTATATTGTACTATTTATTTCAGTTTCTACCAATTCTCATGTAACCTGCAACAAAATAAGTGAACAACACTGTGTCAGGGTTACAGCCTGTGGATTATCACACAACTAACCCCTTTGCAATGGCTTTGTTAGTCTCCAGATGAGTAGTCTCATATACAGGAAGCTCTTTCTGGTACATATTGTTCATGTCAATTCCTGCCAAATTCTCCAGCTCAAACAGATCAGAGCTTGAACAGCTGGCATCATCATCGTCTTCCCCGTCCTCTTCTTTTTCAAGATTTGTAATTACCACAGCTTTCAGAATGCTGTCTGCTTTCTGATACTTCGCGATTATGTCCTTGGCTGCTGCTGCTGCAGCATGGCTATCCTTCTCAAGACCACGATATTTCGATTTTTTGCCGAGAATGGGAAGCTTGTAGGCATCCATGGAGATGTGTTTATGTGAATAATTAGAAGGGTTAGGGTTAGGGTTAGGGGATGGATATTTTTCCATTGTGTGGACACACTTTTCCCCACAAAGGCGAGACTCCTCATTCACAATCTCACTTGTTGGGTAGAATGTTACAGACCTTCTCACCCCATTACTGTGCTTCGGCCCTCTGGATGACTTACTCAAACATGGCCTGGAATGGACTGAAGAAGATGATGAACAAACGGAGGCGGGTTTTCTCTCAGAAGAATAATATGAAGTGGACTCACTTACAGAAGAAGAAGATGAAAGCTTTGGCTTCTTGGTACCACCAGCCATGAACAGCGAATTCAGAAAATTTGCAAGCTTCCTGCCAGGAGAGGTTGGCTGCTTGGGCTTCCTGGAATCCTTACTAGTTTTGGACTTTGACTTAACTTTAGCAGGATGGTCTATAGGGTTGAAAGGCTTCTCTTTAGATCTCAATTCTGCAAATCTAGCAGAAGATTTTCCATGAAAATCTCGAGAGCTTTCTCGCCCAACTGCCCATTTGTACGATTTGTCCCCACGACCCCCATGATAAGAATTCTTTTCTGATTTACCAGTAGAAATAGAAGAAGCATGTCTATAGAGGGACTCCGCATCTGAAGATAAATATGGGCAATTGGAATTGGAATCAGTCGTGTAATCAGAAGAACATGATGGCGCTCTTGATATATTAGGCTGAAATGGCAGATGAAATTCTCTGTGCTTGCTATATGTAGTAGCCTCGGTGTCCTTGTGCTTTTCAGCTCCGTTGAAAACACCGATCCTGCTAGATCTCCCACACATAGGTTTTTCATTATGCAACCATGGATCCTCCTCCATTTGTACCCTGATAACACGTTTATAACTGGAATTCCTCATGACTGTATTATTCTCGGCCTCGAAATTTCTCGTCTCTGGTCGATTGCTGCTCTTTTTATACGCCATCATTCCTCCCTCGTCTTCGGTCGACTTACAAATTGCATCGAGCAGAGCAGAAGAAAAAGACTGATTTTTAGAACGGTGTTGATGTTGATAGCGGTGCAGCCCATTATTATCCATTGAATGCCAATCCCAGTTCTTGAATTCCAAACCCAAACTCAGCTGAATCTACAAATATTTGAAAAAAAATATTAGCTCAGTACTAATGAGTGCTGATACACACAAATATTTGAAAAGAAAAATGAGCTCAGTACTAATGAGTGCTGATACAATAGAGTGTAGATTATATATAACATTCATATTTCTGGCATCTATGGCTATGGTTTACATTAAAGTTTAATATTGTTGGCAGGTATGGTTATCAATATTTGTGGAGTTATAATTTTATTGATATTGGTTAAATATATGTTAATAGCAGATATAAAATCCAATAGATAATATATACTACCTAATCCAATAGATAAATATACTACCTATTAATGTAGCTATAACTCCCAAAAGTAATGTAGCTATAACTCCCCAAATATTACTTAGGCCATCCAGAAAATTTTCCTTAGGATCTAGCAATCCATGAGCTACGGCTAGGAAATTCAATTTACATAAAATACTGCGGATTGTTCCCTTACCACCATTCAAACCCTGCAATGCTCCGTTGGAAGCAACCAATAAAGAAACGAAGAAATCTAGTCCAACAATATATACAGATTTTCTTATCAAACTGTTCTGTTCATGTCACCTCAGCCTCGAAGATCAGCAGAGCTGCAGATATGTAGCGTCAGAATCCGTATTGTCTCTGCACGCTTTGTGGAACATCAGGACAAAACAGACAGGGCACTGGATGGTTGCACTGCAGGTTCTTGGACGAGTGGTTATAAACACCAACCAACGCATCAGATCTCTATCTATGATATAGATTCATGTGGAACCGATCAGACATTACAACAACTCTCTCCTGCTAACAGCAGACACACACAGATTTCATTGAAGAAACGTGAAGATGTTTCTTTATCGTTTTTTAAATCTCTGATCCCTGGTACTGTTACCTAACACCCCTAGCCAATCATGACCTGACGTTTCACGTGGGTGCCACATGAAAAGAAGTGCATTTGGTGTGCTTCGTACGACGTTCACATTGTCATTGCTGTTTAATGATGGACGCAGATCATATGCGGTTTAGACATCGATCCCCGAAATATCATTTGGTTCTTTTTCCCCTACCTATGGGTTACGATGACTCTCCACCAAAAGCCAACCAATGCTCCGCAATGTTTATTAAATTAATTGATTCCTTTAACCAGCTCTATTTTAATAAATTTTATTAACTCCACTTTTTTTAAAATTATGTAGAATTTTTGGTTATATAACTCCTCAAGTGCTCATGAAAATTTTTCATTGTGTCTAATCCATATATAATAAAAAATTCAGTTTAAATAACACAACATAAAATTTTACTTCAAATTTTTCTTCCCAATTCTAACACCAAAAAATCCAAAAAGTCCTTCTAAACAATTTCTTAATTTTTTAAAAGGACTTTTTGGATTTTTTGGTGTTAGAATTGGGAAGAAAAATTTGAAGTAAAATTTTATGTTGTGTTATTTAAAGTGAAGAAAAATTTGAAGTAAAAGTCCTTCTAAACAATTTCTTAATTTTTTACCGCCTGATCGGGGTGTACACATGCCATCATGACAAGGGGAGGCGGCAACTTGGCAAGCGCTCCCGTAAATAATAATTACGATCATTTAACATGACTTGTCATACCAACGAAGTGGAGTGTGCGAGCGTCGGCAAAGGATTGATGGCGCATGATGGCCAGGGTGTATGTCAGGCCAGCGGAAAAGCAGGTGTGTACATGGTAAGTCTTTTAACTCGGCCCTTTCAATCTTGCATGCATTATCCCTTGCATGCGAAAGACTCGAGGAGGCAGCGAAGGAGAGCTACAGCTCTGCAACCAGGATATAGCGTGACTCTGTCCGGGTATGTTTTTACAATAACCTAAGCTCTTATGATGTTATATGTAGGAGAAATGGTCCATAGTGAAGGTGGTAGATTAGTTATTCTCTCGTTTCTGTCGTTTGTTACCTGTCTGGAACCAGAATTGAACCCGGTCCTTCCTTGTTTCCGTGACCCTTGTTACTCCCTTGCACCTGATGCAAGCTCTGTGCGAATCTATGGGAGTAAAACCCTCAGTTTTATGTGTAATCCGCGAGATAGCCAGACTCCCATAGGGCGTCAAATCCTAAATAGAAACCCCCTTGTGTCCAATCCTCGTAGGTGCAATGGTAATATAAGGAGTCAAGGCAGTAACAGTAGGCTAGACTCCCTTAGTCAGAGTCATGGCCTCATCTACTTAATTGTAGAGAACCTCTGCCATACTATGTTATTTTCTTGTCTGGGCGTAGCAATTCCAAATTATATGGGTGTTAATGTTTATTATATGAAGGGGACGTCATAATGGTTATGGTCACCCAAGCAGTGTTTGCGCCTGCCTGAGTCGAGAGTCCAAAACTCGTTTTATCCCGAGGATAATCTCCCGAGTCAAACCAATACCCGTGATAGGAGATATCCCAGTCATAAGAAGTTGGCCGAATCTCCATCTCGTCTTATATTTCAGAGGTATAATAATGACAAGAAACAGAGACGTTTACCCAGATCAGACAGAGAAACGTCCAAGGGCACCGTAAGGTGCATGCAGTGTCTTAATACTTTTTCTTATTCTGTTTACTTATGTATGCCAATGTTAGTTCAAAAATCCCACTCAGCAATGGGAAAGCGGCATCACAAGGCAATCACTGATAAGGGGAAGTAATCCGCTCAGACTGAACCAGCTCCTAAGAAAAGGGGGCAGAAAACGTATTTGGAACACCTGGAAACACTCGCAGTTAATTATGTCATGAGCAATCCTTCTGCAGTCAGAAATGATATCCGTGGATGGGAACAAGAAATTCAGCAGGAACGAGAGGATAATGAGACAGAGGCAGAGATCCTCGATTTTATTATTGATCCAGGTCATACCCGGGGCAGGCTTACATTGTTTAATCAGACAGTCCATACATATTGGATTGTAAAAAGCCTGATAGCAAAAGCAATCTAGAGCAACCATCCAGTTCAAGTAAAGAATGAAGCAATGCAACCAGACCTACGTACCGAGGCTCAACTATTGGAGATTCAGGACAATCAGCAGCATCTAAAGATCACTCAATACCAGACTGCAGACAGAGTTAGCAGACTAGATGACAAAGTGGGACGCATGGAGAAAATCCTTCAGAAGATTCTTCAGCAACTCAGTCAAGAAGAAATGCGAGGGTCTAATGTCAAAGACCCTGCCCCAGTCTCCTCATCTGAGGGTTAGAAGATTGTCTAGATTAGATGGTTTTTTGTTAATCTTGAACTTTTAAAAGCTGTTATGTTTGTACATATTAAAGTAGAGAAACAGGTAGTGCAAGAAAAACATAGACGTAAGAGACAATTCCAGTTTTGGGATGCAAATCATATTTTTAGAAGGCCAACAAACCTGGTTTCCCTCATGGGCAGGTTGAGGCCAAGGAATGACTTTATATTTTTTGTAACCTGTCTTAAAATATAATAGAAATGGCAAGGTCCCACCGAACTTACAAAAAAAAAAATTTCTTAATTTTTTAATTCAGATTTCATTGCAATTAATATAGCATCTTAACTATTATGTATAATAATTATTGATACAAATTCTTTTAATTTTATATATAATTATATAATTAAATTAATATTATATTGATAATGATGGCGTATAAAGGGATTTTTTAAACCCCTCATACTAGGCAAATGTGTAATTTAATGGATAACTCAAATTTAAAAAAGAAATATTAATAATTTAACACTATTTAATAACTATTATAAATAAAACATTTTAATATTTATTTTAAATACATAATTTTATATTAAGTTTATTATTGACTAAGAAGGTTCAGATACAAATACGTAAAGAATAGATTCAAAATTTGTAGTACAGGAACAATTCTTGTAATTATTAAATAAGAGTTAAATAAACTAAATAGCATAAAATAAAATAAAAAACAATAAATAACTGGAGAAAGTTCTAACTAAAAGTTAAGTGAACAATATCTCAATTGACTAGACACGTGAGTGTATTTCTCTCAATAGCCTCTCTTAGTCTTATTTGTTACAAGTATTGGCACAAATAGTACTCAAGTGTTCCTTTTGAGATTTAAAATACATTTTTGCCCGATGGTTTTGTAAAAATATTTTTAAGTTAATCTTGTGACTCACGAAAATTAAGAAAGATATATTTATCATTGAGAAGCTCACGAATGAAATGAAAGTGTGTCAATATATTTTTCTGTTTTTGTGAAAGGCACAATTTTTGCAAAAAAATAAGAGTTCGTTCCTTTTGAACATTTGAAAGATTCCTCAATAATATTCTAAGTGAAACTCCTTGAAAAATTGTTGAAGTTGCAGCGATATACTATACCTTTGCAGGAGATATTAATACAATGGGATGTTTCTTAGAGGGCCATGACATCAGATTAGTTGCTAAGTGGAAACCATATCCTAAGGTGCTTTTGGGATCATCTAAGTTTCCTTCATAGTCACTATTTGTATAGTCTGAAAGTAAGAAATCTTCAGCATGTGTGTAAAACAAGCCATAGTGTGGTGTTCCTGCAACATATCTTAACATCCTTTTTGCAACCATCCAATGTGAATTATTGGGTGATTCCATAAACCTTGAAATAAAAATCGCTGCAAACATAAGGTTAAGTGTAGCTGCAATGAGATACAAGAGACTACCAACTAGACCTTTATACAATGTATAATCAACTAGTGGTCCTTCATCTTGTTTGCTCAGCTTGGTGCGTAGATAAATTAGAGTATTCGTTGGTTTGAAATTGATCATTCTAAACATTAGAGGATGTAAGTGGCATACTTTTGTCAACAAGAAAAATGGCCATTAGCAGATTGTTCAATTTCAATGCCTAAGAACTGCTTCATGAACCCTAGATTAGTCACTATATCAAACTTTGTTTGCATGGAAACTTTTAATTCTTCTAACATCACACTACATATATAAATTAGATCATCAACAGAAAGGAAAACAACGAAAATTTTACCTTCCTGAGTTTTGGTAAACAAAGTTGGCTCATGGTTGCTTCTGTGAAATCCACTTTTGATGAGGTAAGTGTCGATTCAACTGTACGAAGCTCGAGGAGCTTGTCTCAAACCATCTAAGGTATTATTTAACCTATACACCTTATGCTCCTACCTTGGAACTTCAAAATGAGGAGCTTGCTCCATATAAAAATATTACTGCAATATTCCATTTAAGAAAGTAGATTTTACATCAAGTTGAAAAACTTGCCATTTGTGTTAAGTTGTAGTGGCAACAATAGTTTTGATAGTGTTTAACCTTGTTGTTGGAGAAAAGGTTTCATCATAGTCAACGCCAAACTTTTGTGAGAATCCTTTGGAAACGAACCTTTCCTTTTGTTTCTCAATTTCTCATTTTTCTTTCAGTTTGCCCTTATATACCCACCTGAAACCAATATTGGTTTTGTCTTTTGGGAGATCAACAAGTTCCCAAGTCTTGTTCTCCTCTATGGTAATTGTTTAGCGATTCATTGCATCAACCTAATTTTTCTCTTTTACTACCTATTCAAAATGGGTTGGTTGACTAGAAATAAAGGAAAAAAATTATGTTGATCAAATTCCTTCTCCTACTTATATATCTCACTATGCTTTTGTTTTTTTATTTTCTTCTAAAGATGATGAATAATTGTTGGATTCATTGCAATCTTAGCAGTCATGGTGGATTAACAAGTTTATTAAAGCTTCACAAATTGGATTGGACCAAGATTTAGTTTCAAAAAATTTAACATATCTTCTTAAAACAAATTTCTTGGCGATTGGATTGTAGAGTCTATAGGATTTTGACTGTTCACTATAGCCCGCAAAGATACATTTTTCAATTTTATCATCAATTTTATTTCACAACTTCACATTCTTACTATTCAAATCTTCTTGAGGTACTCCATATTTGACATTGCTTGTTGGAGATTTGTTAACAACATATACTGTAGTAGCAATAGCTTAATTGCAATATTCATTGAACAAATTCTTCTCACGAAGCATACATCTTGCCATATTCATTATCGATTGGTTTTTCCTTTCTACTACTCCATTATATTGTGGAGTGTATCTTGTTGTGTTCTCCATGATGATTCCTTGTTGTTGAAAATAATCTTTGAAATCATTGGAACTCTATTGTCTTCCTCTATCTCACTTGAGTACATTAAAGGCTCTCCATTTTTTTTTCTAATTATGCTTTGAACTCTTTGAATCTTGAGAAAGTATCAATTTTATTTTTTGACAAAATAAACCCATATTTTCCTACTATAATCATCAATAAAGGTTAGAAAATAAATAATGCCATCAATGGATTGTGTTTGCATTGGGCCACATATATCTATGTGGGCTAGCTCTAAGGGCTCTTTTGCTCTAGTGAAAGATGTGGGAAATTTGTCTCTTTTATGCTTTGATAAAATATAAATTTCAAATATACAATTGTTTTTATTCACAATAGGGAGACCAATGACCATAGAATGTTTCTGAAAAAGAATTAAATGCATTAAGATATTACCTATAATGCCATAAGTGTGACTCATCTATCCTTGACATATTGTGTGCAAAAGACTATGAGAGATTTTAACTTCTATGAGTGAAGGGAAACATCTTATTCTTGTTTTTTTGAACCTTTGGTATTAGTATTCTATTGTGATATTTTTTCATAGATATCACATCTGGTCCAATGGAATATTACATCATATCCATGTTCCATTAATTTACCTATAGTAATGACATTATGCTTCAGATGTGGAACATAATAAACATTAAGGATATGTCCTTGCTGATTTTTTTTAGTGGGAATAATAACAACACCTTTTCATTCAAATTTTATATGGGAACGATATCCAAGAGTAATTTCAAATGTTATGGAAGCAGCGATGCATGAAAGAAATTTTTTGTTACCTATCATATGGTTGTTGTAGTTCTTATCCAACAACCAAATGTCCAAGTGCTATGACTGTCTTCAGAGAGATGGCAGGAAAGAAACATGTTTTCAAAGAATTATCCTTCATTGTTGGAGATACGGAATTGCCTCTTTATTGATCTAACTGCTTCTTTTTTCATTCATGCTCATAATTCCCCAATTTATTGCAGTAATAGCACGCGACATTATATTTTCTCCATGTTCTAGTTCTAATTTTATAGTTCTGCGAATATCTTGATTGTTCCACTACATGATGATTTTTTGTAGATCTGCCTCTGTGTCTGCCTCATTTATTGTTTCATCTATATCGTCCTCCTCTGCCTATTCCAAGAGAGATATATGCTTTGAAATCTTCTTCGATGGAATCTTCTCCAAGGTTAAGTCTTGTTTCGAGTGGGAGACGCGATTCAGTCAACTATTCTAGAATGTTGCATGACATTTGAACTCTAGAATCGCTATTACAACCATGTCATTTTTCTTTGGTAGGCTTCGAAGTATTTTTTCAATGATATTCTAATATGTAATGGTTTCACCAATAAGGTTGATTTGATTGATGATGCCCATGACTCTAATCATGAACTAGTCAACATTTTATGTGTCAATCATCTTCATGGTTTCAAAATGAACCTGCAATGTATAAATTTAACAATATTCAATGTATCATTACATTGGTATGAAAAATTTAGAATATCCCAAGATTATTTGTCTCTTAATGTGCTAGTTACATTTTCGAAGATAGAGTCGTTGACTTAATTTTATATCCAAGAGTTCACTATGTGTTCTTTATTTCTCATTTCAACAATTGCATTCCTCTAATTATTGGCTATGACAACCAATTCTTGTTGGGTCGACTCTACATAGGCATTATGAAGTGTGTCCCAACACTCTTGCATAAATGTTTTCATTCATAAAGACCAAAACTCATAATTTTTGCCAAACAAAATGGGGGTTTGTGGAAAACCACTAGAGGAAGTGTTTTCTTATAATATGGATGTGCACCCTTCTTTAACCTCCTTTTAAAAAAAAAAACTTAAAAAAATCCCTTTCTTATTTTTTTGATTTTTTTAAAAATAAATCCCTTTTTAAAAATCCTTCAGTAGAACCCCTTTTTCTAAATCAAGAATAATGGACCATTCTGTAACACCCTCTTCCCACATATATCCAAGCAACTGGCCAATCAGAGTAAACGTGATTAGAGGCTACTATAATGAGATTCAACCACCTCTATGACCTTAAGGAAATGGAACCGAGAGAAACACAAAATATGTGTGACCTTGTACAACAACAAAAACACCCCCAAGAGGTAACCCAACCATTCAGGCTTCTTACCCCTTCGTCGCACTTACATTTCAACCTCTTTTAGCCGTAGACACAAGCGTAGGCTTGCAAACCAGTGTCTAGGAGGCTATAGACGCAGAAATAAGACATCATGCTAGTATCTAGGGCATAAATTCTATTGTTTTGTGCTAGTGTCCCTATGATTTCATCCACCTTTCGAGGCTGAGAACCCAGTGCTCTACCCAGAACTTCATGAAAATTTTAGCGATTATAAATTACAATAGGAAAATGATACAAAATAAATAAAATCAATAAGAACTCATTAAAACCTCTCGTATCCATGACATATTTTTTTCCAAACATGTCACAAACATTGAAACTACAGGTGTAAACAACATATCTGAGCATAAGGGTATCATATTTATTTGAGAGTCACTATTGATCATTGCTCCATTACATCATTAGCTACAATAAAATCTATTTTATCATAGATATATTTTTCATTCATTTACAATTAAAAACATCGATATATCCATACATCACTGCTCTCAAAATACATGTTCATAACCAACTTAATAACAACATAAATACCATGGATACCAAAACAATAGTATCCAAACATAAATCAATACATTTTCATACCAAATACTAGGGCATGAACTACTCATTAAGGAATTTAGAAACCAACCATAGATGGTACTTCCACGTTCCACCCAACTGTTGATTGGTTGAGCCAAATCTCTTTTCATCCAATCACCCCCATGCCATATTCCAAGCATGAATTGTAATCCCATCAAACACATCAATCAAAAACCAATCCAAGGATTCCTGAGGCAGAAATGCCTAAACCCTCAACCATTGATTCCACCTCAGAACCGGACATCACAATCAACACGGATTGGTCTCTACCCAATTTGTTATAGGGCTCTAGAGTAATCGTTCCAACCATGGTTTCTAGGACTATTAGCTCAACCCCAATTTTTACAAGGCTTCCATAGTATTTTTACAACTAGGGCTTCCCAGACTAGTAGCTCAAGCCAACTAGGGCTTCTAAAGAATTTATCTCATCAAGTTTTCCATGACCAGTAACTCAACCTACAGTTTTCCTCCGGGCTTCTAGAGAATGTTTCGAACCAAGGCTCGATGAACTAATAACTCAACCCACAACTAATGGAATATGAGAAGAAACCAAAAAACAATAAATGGAAATAAACCCACAACAACATGGCTATCCAGGAAATGGAAAGGCAAGGCAAGCCCATTTTCAATACAGGTAATCCTCAGTGCCGATGGAAAATCATGACCAAGAAACTACATGCATACACCATGCATGCCAAATCTAATTAGGAAACCATATATGGAACTTCACACTCGCAAATCATTCTATATGTAGGTGTTGATCTTAATTTCCTATTACGCTTTCTTGCTCTTCATTTTCCTTCTTGCTCCAAATCGCCAAGTATGCCACACCCTCCAAGAGTTCTCTGAGAAAACTCTGAGTATCCAATAGTATGAGAGAGAGAAGGGGAATAGAGTGAGATCCTTAAGTGTCAAAAAAATCTTCCCAACTGATCCTCACAAGCCTTTTTATTAATGATGTCTCTATTTTCTTCATTTTCCATTATTTTACTTCAATTTACTCCACACATGAAATTAGTTACCCTTCACCTTCCTCTTCCCATATTTTCCATTATTTTCATAAATAAATTATCAATTAATGCCTCATGCCTTTGTAAATTTCCTTTATCCATAATAAACTGAAGTGAAACTGTTAGTATGAATCTTTTGTCGTAAAATATCACTTTAGCTACACATAACAAATAGCCCTAACATCGATTATGGTCGCAAAATATCTTTAAGTCTGCTGCACAAATCTAGATCTAAGAACAAAAGACATTAAGCAGATAAAATATAATATAGCTCCATGCATCCAATAGACAAGACAAGAACAACTTATTTAAAAGAATTTTATATTATGTTAAAGAATGGGGCACCTGAGAGGAAAACAAGAAAGGTGTTTTCCAGTTCTCCTCAATGGGATGGGTTCTTGAAAGTCCTCAGTGTTTCAGATATAAAATTCCTCTCTCTTATTGATGTGGAAAACCCAAACAAACAGAGAACTCAATGGGAGCTCACAAAGAAAAAATGGAAATGGTGACCAAGAGTAGATCCAGAGTGATCTAATGCAATGGAGGTGACTAATGAATGGGGGAAAACCTTCTATTTATAACAAAATATTGGGGTGTTCTAGAACTCGGTGCATGAATAAAATATTATTAAGAAAATTCTAGAATCACCCTTTAGGAATATTTTATTATATTTGTTGTAGGGAAAAGGTCTTTTGACTTGGGTCAATTCCTTTATTTATAAACAATAAATAAATAAATGATTTATTCATTATTTTAGGGATATGGTGGGAATTTAATTAAATAAATAATGATTTATTTAATTATTTAAAAATGATTTAGTCAAATTTAACTAGGAATATTATTTAGATAATGATTTGAATAAATTATTCCTAGGAAATAATTAAATAAATAATGATTTATTTAATTAATTTCCTTATTTTGGGTTAAATATGACCAGGAAATATAGAAAAATGTTATTTTACATGGTGAAAGCAATTTTACTTAGGGTAAAATTGGTCTTACATGGTGTACTTGGGTTCATCTAATGATAATGGGTTAGATGACCAAAAAAATGGTGTAACAGATTTCACCCCAACACACGAGTGTTAGGAGAAAATCGTATGACTGAAGTACATTGTAAGAACTCAATCACTAGGCATCAAGAGGGAAGTGAGAGAGAGAAACGTAAGGTAGTCTAATGTGCTAAAGGACTAGACCTGGAGGAGACAAGACTTACAGGTGCAACAAGTCTCTAGGTGATGAAGTGGTACCGATGTTTAAAGGTAGCAAGGGAGGCATACCTATGCCCGCCGAGACAATAGTACAAAGAATAAGGCGCTCGAAAAACCACGGAACGCAATAATGAAGCATGTGCTGGCCTAAACATGAGCCAGATAAATCAAATGATGAATCCCACATACATGCGATGCCTGGAATAACCTTCAGGACTTATACAAGAAGATTTTAGTACATGGGATACAAATACAACGAAATGCCCCCTACACATAGGGAAGGGCTCGCAAAATCTGATTGATACATGCAAATCTAAGAGGCGCTACAAGCGGTTGAGGCCGATATCATCAAATGAGAGGAGTTGCATCAAGGGCAGAAAGGAAGAAGTCATCCGAGCATGTGGGGGGCTACCTGTAGGGCCACCCCCTCATGAGGGTTGAGACATCTCACACATGCCCGGGAATCACCAATAGCTGTTGCTGCATCACTGGACCATCAAGTGTATAGATCACGATCATGCTGAGAAGAGCTCGAACCAAGGTACATTGCCCCCTAGACCTGGATTTTGGAGTAAATGAGCTGATGTCGACAGAAGTAGGTCCGCCATAGGTGAGGCAATAAGGTAACCCCAACTAAGGCACGAGGGAAAATAGTAGAGTGACGAACAGATAAACACTAATGATGATGATGGAATGAGGGGTACGGAGGAGTGGTTGGACGACTTCCCTTGTTAGAGCATAAAGGGCGTGAATGGCTTGGCAGCGACTGACACAATACCATGAGGGATAAGGGACAAGGGTACGAAAGGCCATAATGTGTGACACGAGAGAGGGACGAAGCAAGAAAGGATGGAGGACTATAATGGGGTACAAAGAGACTCGGGATAGACTCCATGAATGCGATGATGACTCGACTCGGATGCTCTAAACAAGGGGACTCGATGGTGATGCCTCATAGGAAAGGTCGAATGGGGGACTATAAAAGCATGAGTACAATAGGGTAGCTCATGATGAAAATGAACACAAACTAAGAGGAGTAAGGAGGCAAAATGGTGCCCCAATTACAAGTGTTGTAAGTGAAGAAATTCGATTTTGAGAAGAGGTGAATAGAACCTTCATGGACAAAATTTGTCATGGTGAAGTATCATAACATGAAAAAATAATAGATACCCATTTGAGTGCTCGGTGAGAGCTTTCCAACGGTGCAGACAGTGTGTCAAATGGGGCTACGGTTTGGTCACAGCGGGGAAAAGAAAAAAAAAGGGTTGTCTTCTAATAAGGCTTTTTCCCTCAAAAATCATTCATTTGCTTGTGTAGCTGTGGTGAATGTGGAGAGGAGAGAAGGCCCTAAATCTTGTGGCGATCATAACAGAAAAACTGACCGTTGGAATCATGATCCTTCAGTTGCAGGTAAGAGGCCTAATCCTACTCTTTGTTTTTTATGGATTCAAATTTCAGATTACGGTTTTGTATCTCAGTAACTGCCCCTACTTCATCATTATGGTCGGGTCGCACTTTTTGGGGCAAAAGCTGTGACCTGGGATGCATGTTTTGGCTTGAAAAGTGCGACCTGGCCCAAGATTTTCCCAAAAGGTGCGACCTGTTAGATGTGGGAGGTTTTAGTGTTGTTATGGGCTGAGATTCAGTTTTGGTGTAGTTTTTCTGATCTGTAGACTGAAAAAAATGATGATTTTGTGCAGATATGGCAGATATATGGATCAAGTGGAGAGAGAGAGACTTAGGTACATTACGGATGGAAATCCAAGTGGATCGGGGTGTCCGTCGTGCACTGGCTAGGTATGGGGTTCTGAAATTTTTGGAGAACCCTTTGATGAGGGCTGGAGAGCCCTTGTTGGCCCGGATTATCAGTTATTGGGACCTATATCATGAGGCATTTATAGTGCACGAGCAGAGGATCAAGCTGACAGTCCAGGATCTGTATTTCTTTTCTGGTCTCCCACCATTAGGGATGGTGGGAAATACAAAGCCACTGTTACCATGGGGGCGTAACATTATGGAGTTTGTTGAGTGACATTTTCAACCACGTGTCTAAGTCAAAGGGACTCGGATATCCATTGGGGATCTAGAGAGGTTGGAGACCCGGGCAATGGCCGCAGCAGTTTTTCGGATCTTGGGCAGCCAGGCGTTCCACCACATTAGTGGAGGGTAGATGATTATTGTGGAGAGTGTGTTGGGGGGAACCTACTATGGGTGGGCCCAGATGATGTTGGTGTTGGTGAAATGACAACTGTCGCTATGCAAGCGGCAAGTGAATCATGATTATGCCTATGGGACGGTTTTGTGCTCTTTCTTCTTTGAGAAGATCCTGACCTTGTGACCTCGTATACAGTTACCTAATGGAGGTATGAGAGAGCCCCAGATGCATCGGTGGGGATGATTACTGTGTAGAGGAGGGGGAGGGGCAGTCAGACGGGTGTTCCGACCAGAGTTCTTCGCCCATTGGGATCAGATGCCATTATACATAGACGACTATCCCTATAGTGGGATGAGTTATTGGGGAGATCCGGACTTGCTGCTTCCGCCTGGTCGAGTGTGGGGGCCCAATGGTAAGTGACAAGCAACTAACTTGTTATGTGCATTTTAGAGTTTGTGACTAGTATTCATGGTACTAATCTTTATATTTTTTGGAATGCAGATATAGCTCCGGTAAAACCGACCAGATATATGGGACGACTGGCAGCAGCAGGAGCTACGGGTGCAAGTGGATCAAGGACAACACAGAACGAGGATATGGCCGCTCTGTTGGAGGACATCCATCGTAGATGTGAGGGGCTGATGACCGGTGTGTTAGAGCGTGGTTGGCAGGATTTAGACGACCAGCACATAGAGTTATGTATTGGGATACCCTCGGAATGGCGAGGTATTATGCGACGCATGGCGATGGTCGGTCAGACTGTGTGTGATATACGAGCTGCGGGAGTAGAGCCGTTGGCTCGAGATCCTCCAGAGAGTGATTAGATGTAGGGCAGGTGGTGCCCTCCAGCATTTATGTAGGGGAAGTGGTGCCCCCCATTTTTGTAGTTTTGTTTTTTGTACCATGCTATGGGCATGTCATATGTTTCAGAGCAGATGGACTCGAAAAACACATGTTATATGATATATATGATTTATGTACATTTTGTTGATGATGTGAAATGTTATTGTCTTGTGTGTGATAAATTCCAGTCTAGAACATGATTTGCGATTTGATCTACGTAGTGATTTTGACATCGAGGGATATGGTTGAAAGTAATGAAGCTAAATTCACGTATCAAAAGTCTCACTCATAAATATTGTCTAAACAAGATAGGGTTATGCACATGATAGACACCATTAAGTTGTAAGACAACAAGCAGGGAATCTAAATGAACATGCAGATGGAGGATGTGATGAGAGAGGGCATCAGCTAAGAGACCACGTACTGCATCATATTCGGCCTGATTATTGGTGGCATTACCAATGCAGACCCCATTTACAAGAACTAGGCTATGCAAGGGGGTAAAGATGGCCCATGCTGCCGAAGCGAGATTCCAGGAATGGCGACTTGCCCCATCGGCATAGCCAAGATAATGTGTGGACAAGAGGGCCGATGTAATACTGTCATAAGACAAGAAATGGGAGGGATGAGAAAAAGGATGGCAGCCTAAGTAGAGGATAGACATCCACTGGCGGCTATGGGAGGGAGAGGTCCGAGTAGGAAGTCTAGGACTCGTAGATTGATGAGAGGGAGATGAATGAGAACTATGGGATGAAGAATAGGGACTCAGGCTGCAAATAACATCGAAGATACGGATGGGATGATTGTGATTATGGGAGGAAATAGAAGGGTCAAGGAAACCATACGATGCTGCAAAGCTACTGAAATCATCAGTATGGGAAGAGAGGCGCAGATATGGGTCATCACGGGGAATGACAGAAGAAGAGGTAAAAAGATGGTAAAAACATGAAGAGGCCGAGAACGTGTCTGAAGGATGATCAAGCAGAACAAATGGAGTGGATTCAAAGGGAATGTATTCCGAGGGTCGTGGGGATGGTGATAGGTATAGGAGGGGAGCAGCAGGTTCCAACATCTCGACATCAGGGGGAGGAATGTCAATGGTAGCAGGGGGATCCTTGAGTAGACCTGACGCATATTGAGCAAGGATGGGGGAGGCGGATTGATTTTGTTCAACTTCGTACTCGCGAATGACCTCTAGAGAGGCTCAGTAATGCGTGAGGTGAGGAAAATGGTGAGAGTAATGGTCGTGGACACCACACAGAGCACAGGGTTTGTTGGTGCGAAGAGTCTTAGGGTTCTTGGCTATGGATGAGTAAGAAACAGAGGTTTCAGGGGCTGTAGATTCAGGGAACACGACTTTAACCATGGGTTGGATACGGGGCAACTCAGGACAAGTATGGGTGGGATGGCCGATACCATCACACAAGGCACAAGGCTTGGCGGGCAGGGGAGGGGTAGGGTCGGGTGTGGTGGCCTTGTCTTTGGATGCCCCCTTGATATTTTTTCTTTTCTTGCCTGTAGTGGTTGCAGCATGAGGAGGGTCCTACGGAGGGGCTAAGGGCACGGTAGCAGTGGAAGGAGCGAAAGGAATCAGTTGCACTGGTGTCACAACTATGTATGGTTTGGGGTGGCCTAGTGGGGTCTCGGCTGCAGGAGTAAGATACCATATTGGAATTCCCAAGGTTAAATTAGGGAGGGAAAGGGTGGCCATGACGGGGACTGAATAAACGCCCGGGGGGGGAGACCAAGGAAAGGTATCTGACTGGCGGGGTAATGACCAGGAGGGATGGCTCCTATATGGTGAAGACTTGAGGGAATCGACTCAGGAGGGTAGGGAGGTTCCTAAGTGTGAGGTGGAATGGGAAGGTCTAGGTGAAAAAGGTTCGGTCGACTGAAGCAAAGGGCTAGGAGCAACATGCGGTGGGAAAGATGGAGGTTGCTGACTAGCCAGAGTAGGCTGTGGGAGGCTAGCCTGAGATGATTGCATCATGCAAACATTCGCTAAGCTGGGGTCGGAGACAAGAGGACGGGGAGGACCAGGAAAACTTCCAAGCAAAGAGGAGTCTTTGTAGATGCCAGGGGAAACACTGGTCAAATAATCAACAGTGGGTGTATTGGTGACAGTAGAGATGGTGGACTTAGGGGAGGTCTGAGATTTTGGTTCATGGTAGGTCAATTGGTCAATGGTGACAATATTTCGATTATGGGGAAAGAACATCTTGTGGTGGACTACGGATGGGACGACAGCCATGACATAGGTGTAACTACGTCCCAAGAGAATGTTGTAGTCAAGAGGGGCGTCGATAACTTCCACGTTGACAAAAACAGTCTTACCCGCAAGGGTGATAGGACAATTATGAAAGAGGCCAATGGGCTGGGAGGCATGGCCATCCCACGCAAGAAGGGTGATTGTGGAAGGGGCCAGCTCAGGGGATCCGAGTTGGTTCCAAACCGAAGCGGATATTACACAGGTAGCTGCCCCCTCATCAATAATACACTAAGCGACATTGGCATTTCAGATTTTGACTAGGATTTGGAAAGCAACCGAAGGAGGAAGAGGGGCATGGCCTGACTGATGGGCGTCGAAAGCAATAAATTGGTCATCAGTAGGATCTACAGCACCCACGGCAGATAGTAGAGCCTTCTTTTGAGAAGGACACGTTTGGAGGAGTTCCAGTGTTGAAATGGCAACAGGGGATTGTGCTAGATCATCTACTATGTTGTATGAATGGGCAGCCCGACCAGAGGCAACATTTTGGCATAATGGTCCCTTAGGAGTCTTGAGATGAACCTCAGCTTTGGGCAGAGGGATTTGCAAGGGACCATTGGGTGTCAACAGAGGCTCTGTAGGACCTGAAGATGGAGAATTGGAGACAGACAGAACGAGAGGTGTGGAATACTGACGGGACCGAGTTTGAAGGTTGAGGTCGACGGTAAGAGGTGGGTCAGAGGCCATCATGAGAATCTGGTAATCAGAGGAACTAGAGGGGAAAGGTTGAGTGGTTACCGGGGCATGAGGGGGTTGAGTGGCCACGAATCCTTGTTGAGGGAAGGGATTGGTAAACACAGCAGGTTGAGACATAGCTCGAGTGGGAGGGACAGTAGGGGAGGAGTGTTGTCCCCGCACGGTGGCCCAAGACTCCCACATCTGTCACATTTGTGGTAATAAGGGACAATCGTGAGTGTAGCGACCATAAACACTACAACACGACCAGGGCTTATTGGTGCGAAGCGGTCTGTCCGGCTTGGGATGAGAGACCTGTGGCTAGTTGCCAGTGGTAGAGTCAATACTGGAGGGATTGGATCCACGATTACGAGAAGCAGATTGATTTCCTTTTCTCTTTCTTTGAGAAGGAAGAATATTAGTGGCCCCCTGTTGTGCAAATACTTGCCCTGGGGGGGTTAGTAAGTGCGGTTGCGGGGGTGGAGAAGGAAAAGGAGTGGGAAGTCCAAATGCTGGAGGAGCTGGGACACCAGGTTGTGGATACTGATAAGGGGAAGGATGGGTAGCATTGAGGTAAGCAGGAGGGTGGGCAAAAGGAGGAGGCATGTCGTAGCCTGGATACATGCTACCTAGAGGGGAAAAAATGTCGAAGGGGTTGGCCCCTCCTGGAGGGAAACCATAGCCCGAAATAGGTTGGGCAGAGGTATGTGACACGGCTCCAATGATACCATCAGCGAAGTGAGATGCCCCCGAGGAATTAGGGCCACCGGGCTTGGGGAGGTCACGAAGGACGGTATAAACATAACGAGATTAGGCGTAGATAAGGTCATATTTCAAGGCTATTTGGAGGGCGACTTCTTCGGTTTGTGGAAAATGGGATGCGACATCTTTGCCAATGTGAGGTAAGAGAGAGTGAAGGAACCAATCCATGTAAACCTGATATTCAAAGGGGGGGGGGGGGGGAGGCGCGACATAACCTCCGTCTTCGTCGCCATTCCTGGACATGAGCGGAAAGGCAGGTCTAAGAGGATTGATGAAAAGAAGTTAAGAGTTCATTACCAGTGTCGTATCGGAGAGGGAGCTGGAAATAACATAAAAACGCTTGGGAACTGGTCGCAAAGGTGGTATGGGAAGAGGTGGCTTGAAGAACATACCATTTAGAAGCTTCACCGGTAAGCGTGCATTGGAACAAGTGAAGGCGGATGGAGTCATCAATGATGGAATTGGAGGAACACCACATGTGGAAAGATCGAATATGGTTAGAGGGATCTTCACTAGCAAGGCCTTTGAACTTGGGAATGTCGGAGGGGAGCTTGGTTCGCATAGTAGGCCAACTGACATCGTGGCGGATAGGATAGTTAATCAGCTGATTGAAATAGGGGAGACTGAGGTCGGCCATGTAAGGGAGCAAAGAGGCAGTCGAGGTAGGTCCCGTAGTGGTTCCACTAGAAACAGACCCAGTAGTAGAACTGGGGTTGCTGCTGGTAGTAGGCCGTGAAGTAGACATCGCGAAAGTAACAGGGGTAGAACCAGGAGTAGGGGGGGAACCCAAAGAATCAAAAGAAGAGTCGGAGTGTGGACTCGGGGGAAGACTTACTCAATGACGACAGGGAGGAGGAAGTCGACCAACCAGAAACTGAGGGTGAAGGCCAAGAAGTCTCCAAGACAAACGCCTTGGAGGCGTAATTATGATGGGAAGAAGAAAACCAACAGGGGTAGGGAGGGGTAAAATCAAGTGAGATCAATGTCGAAACAATGGAAAAGAGGTGTGGTGTCAATTGATTTTAAAGGCTTTGCTAGGCGGTGTTAACCAGGCTCTTCTTCACTTAGTGTCAGTGTGTGGCATGCATTAATTTTAATTGTTTAAACCTAGACGTTTTGAGAGGAAAAGAAAAAGTGTGCTGCGTAACTGAAAATAAATCTGCAGTAAATAAGACTAAAAGAACAGAAATTTAACAGCTACCAATTCATCAAGCTAACCCAAGAAGGCGGGTCTCTCAAAACGAGTCTATAAGACAAAAAAACTAAGCAAAGCACGCTAAAAAGAGGCTAATAGATCTAAGGTCGGGAGGGACGGGGATCTAAAGGGGAAATCTGCTGAAAAGAGGTGCAGAGAACAACAAAGAGGCAGAGGCAAGGTTACTGCTAAAAAGGATGAGATCAGCTAAAAATATAAGGGACAAGGAGGCGGCCCTAGAAATGAACCCAAACAAAACTATATGAGGTGATTTGAAAGGGAGAAGAGCTGATCTAAAGGGATCTGAAAATGAGGTATCATATCTGGAAGCAAAAGAGCTGAAACCGTGGAAATTCGGACTTCTGAGACAACAAAAACTCTCCCACAAAAGGTGGAGGGTACTAGAGCCCTAAGGGGAAATATTCCCACTTATTTGAGTGAAATAGATCAGAAATAGGTCTAAATGGGCAAAGACAAAGGCTGGAAAACCCTGACAGAAGCTTCAGAAAAACCCAGAAAAAGTTCTGGAAAATTGCAGAAAAAAGTGCAGGTCGCAGGTTCTGACCTGTTTGCTGTCCAGGGCGTAGATTTAGGGCATAAAAGTGTGACCTCAAGGCCAGGTCACACATTTTGAGCCGATAAGTGTGACCTGCAGATCCATCTCTTGCATCGGCAGATTTCAGAAAATGTTGTCGTCTCAACTGCGGCTGATGTCTGTCACCTGCGCAATAAGGCCAGAAACACACGGAAGTTAAAAATTTGACTATTTTAGGGTTTTAGAGGTGCAAAGCACCATAAAAAGAGGAAAAACATAAAATGGAAGAAAAACCCTACGGTCTGAAACAACTGGATATGCAGGAATATATGAAACGACGGAGGTCGCAAAAGAAAACTCGTGTGGATTCGCCAATTGTTAGTATGAATGTTTCATCATAAAATATCGCTTTAGCTACGCATAAAAATATCCCTAACATCGATTATGGCTGCAAATATCTTTAATTCTGCTGCACAAATCCAGATCTAAGCACAAAAGACATTAAGCAGATAAAATATAATATGGCTCCATGCATCTAATAGACAAGACAAGAACAATGTATTTAAAAGAATTTTATATTATGTTAAAGAATGGGGCACCTGAGAGGAAAACAAGAAAGGTGTTTTCCGGTTCTCCTCAATGGGATGGGTTCTTGAAAGTCCTCAGTGTTTCAGATCTAAAATTCCTCTATCTTATTGATGTGGAAAACCCAGACAAACAGAGAACTCAATGGGAGCTCACAAAGAAAAAATGGAAAATGGTGACCAAGAGTAGATCCAGAGTGATCTATTGCAATGGAGGTGACTAATGAATGGGGAAAACCCTTCTATTTACAACAAAATATTGGGGTGTTCTAGAACTCATTGCATGAATAAAATATTATTAAGCAAATTCTAGAATCACCCTTTAGGAATATTTTATTATATTTGTTGTAGGGAAAAGGTCTTTTGACTTGGGTCAATTCATTTATTTATAAACAATAAATAAATAAATGATTTATTTATTATTTTAGGGATATGGTGGGAATATAATTAAATAAATAATGATTTATTTAATTATTTAAAAATTATTTAGTCAAATTTAACTAGGAATATTATTTAGATAATTATTTGAATAACTTATTCCTAGGAAATAATTAAATAAATAATGATTTAGTTAATTTTATTTTAAGTTAAATATGCACTGTGAAAATCTTACTGTAGTAAAATTGGTCTTACATGGTGTACTTGGGTTCATCTAATGATAATGGGTTAGATGACCAAAAAAATGGTGTAACAGAAACCCCGCTAGGATTTTTTTTCCCACCATTAAACTTGGAATACATGTCCCATCAATGTGGTCTTATAAATTTTTAAATGTATTTTTAAATAGGGATATTATAGAACACTCCCCCTTGGGGGAACACTGTTATCGGTGTTCAACGACACCTACAAACTATCAAACTGCTAAAAAAAAACATACTACATATGGAGATTTATAACATAGCTCGTTGTAGTATTTACAATGACCACTACTGAAAACATAAAAAACATATTTTTTACTGGAGATTTATAACATAGCTCGTTACGGTATTTATAATAAAAACCACATTTACATCAACCAACAGATAATCATACTATCTATGGAGCTTTATAAATCCAACTTGACAGATTATTTACAATAATATACACATATGCACATTTCCTCGTCCATCAAATGGAGGATATAATTCTCTATCAATCAACAAGGGAATCTAGACACTCACACCTCCACCCTAAAAACTAGTACCATGATTCACCTACTTCCCAGGAAGTCCATAATCAATTATCAAAGTCAAAGTTACATCCAATGACCGACACTACAATCCTTCCTTGATTTTCCTTTGAGTGAGCAGTTACCCGCTCATTTTTCAAGGGAATAATTCCAATGTGAATTTGATTCTATTTGGAAATACTAATGACCAAAAAAAACCATCCATGACCTTCCCTTCTGTACTACACAGTCCCTTGGGCAATCCGGTCACCCCCTTCCATGTAGTCACACACCTTCCAAGTTTCATTAGCACCCCCATCCTAGGTAGTCTATCCCTCGGCAGGGCTTCCTCACATAAGAAGATACAAAAGCCAAGGCATATCCCTACTTCAAAACCATCATACCGATCATACCATGTTCATGGAAATAAATGGACAATATTTGGTACGAGCATACCACAATGGCACTGTTCCTTAAGTGCTTTACCAACATACTGTTGTATGTTCCAAATCCTTTTGATGACACTCCTAATTCTTGTAGTAGGTTTCAACCACCCAATTGAGCATGACATGATTTCCTGTACCAAGCACATAATTTCCATTAGATTCAAAATAAATTTAAATAAATTCACATCATATCTTATTGGTATCTCTTCAATAAGGTACACATGCAATTGTATTTATCTCCTATTACACACGTCAAACTAGTTTTTTGATCAAATCATCATGTATAAACATATCACATCGAGTTAGCTCAAAACACAACCATCATAAATTAAAATCATGAATCACATGAAATCACCATAAATGATTATCATAAATCACAAGTAACCATCATAAGTTACAATCATAGATCACATGCATAATAAAACTAAAATCAAATGTTGATGCTTATCCTTTAATGGGTCCTTCATGTACACACATTGAATCAGTTTCCACACTCGAAAAACACCAAATTCCTTTGCTTCTCTTCTATCACATACACATACACATAGTGTACATAACCACATGCATCCACACATCATGTACAAAACACACAGCTACACCCGATGCGAAGTACAAAACAATAAATTCACCTACATTTGGTGTACAACACCACATAATATATATACATATACAAAATACAACAAAACAAATACACATGTCATGATACAATGACTACACCATGCACATACAGAGCACCACATGCTCGCAAAACAACTTGTATGACATGCAAACAATACCACATGTATACCAATACCATATGAACAACATGTACAGAGTACCACTTGTACACAAAACTACCTTTACAATGTGTGCACAACATCACATTTACATGGAACCACCTACACAACATGTACACAATGCCAAATTTACAATGCGCTACTTGTAAAATTTGTACACAATATGACATGTACACAACACCACATGCATGACATGTACATGACACCACATGTACATGGAGGCACATCCATGACATGTACACGAAGCCACATGCAGGACATTTACACGACAGCACCTGCACACAACACATTTACAACATGTACACAACACCACGTGCATACAACATGACATGTACAATCATGCACACAACACCATATATACATAGAACCATATGTACAACATGTGCACAATACCATACGTACATAGAACTCCATATACGAAATGTACATAACACTATACATACACAACACCGCATATCCAACATGTGCACAACACCACATGCACACAACACATCATATTCAACACACACACAACAAATATGTAAACAACTTCACATATCCAACATGTACATAGCACCATCTATACCAAGCACTGCATATGAAATATATAGAGAGCACCATATATACAACAAACATACAACATCATATGTACACAATAATATATATGTTACATTTACACATCACCATAGGTACAATCACTAAATATACAACATGCGCAACATACAAAAATATTACTGCACATCCATATAACAAACACTGACTCCACAAAGAAACCTTTCCTCTAGTGTATTTCCATTATCTATTCCTATCCTAGATGTTGGAGATCAATCTACTTTCACTTCATTGATATACCCCTCAAAATTACCTTTCCATAACATAAGAATAGGCACAATACAAGAATATAATATTAATTCAAGTCCACATGATACTTACCTCATAAATATGTCAAGGCTACCCTACCACTTGATTCCTCATAGCCACGAAACTCTTCTTGCGATTCACCTGCATAAGCAATCATTCCTCCACAACAATGATCTCTAAGAATCCTATCAGACATTGACATATACACATACAAAAATAAATATATAATCATTAGCATGAAACAATCATCATCCCATCATAAAATGACATATATACACACATATATACATAGATACATTAAACATCAAGCAACCATGATCCATGATGAAGTTGTCAGACACGACATACATACATAAATACATGTATACATATATAAACATCAACATAATTATGATCACAACACAATTTCCAGATAGAATAATGTAAAGATTAAGAGAAATTCATTTATCTATGCACGACATGCAAAATTTTGAGAACAACAATTCCCAATACATCTAAGGCATCTGACGCCTCATATTAATTTAATTTAACTTTTATATTGTCTTTCTGATATCTATACTACCTTTGTCCATTTGACACAATGGACCCAACTAGTCCGACCGACTATCATATTCTTACCTTCTGTCGTTGTTACTCATGAACCAAGATCCATCTAAGTCTTATGTTACCTGTAGCCTCTCCCCATTCTCCATTAACTTCCTATTTCTGAAACCAATTCCCTAGACTCTCAAACAAAAGGAAAAAAAAAGAGACATGAATATAACCATGAAAACTAGTAAAAATACAACACTGCAAAAAAAGTGGCATGGCCATGCACTAGGTACAATCAAGAGCACAAATCAATCGCAACAAATCACAAGATACCAAAAGCATAAGACTAAAACAACCATGACTCAATCCCCATGGTTTCCAGTGCTTCCCAAGAAAAACTCAACCTGAGCCTTCTTAAATATGTCATAGTAGTCTCTTTTTCCATTCAAAATCCTGCATCATATTGTCATAAACACATAAATTTCAACGCACAATTAAATATAGGAATATACTAGATATATTACCTTGACGTGCCAATCACATTCCCTTGTAGTTGAATACACATGCCAAAAACATATTCAAAATACTAAGACAACATATCTTTTTATTTGAAATCAACATTTACTAATTCTAATAACCATGTCATAATAAAAAATCAACTCACATTAATTAGTCATAATAGATGTTGCTACAACTATCACCTACTTACACTCTAGTACATATCAACTATATCAACACATATTTTGTTAGTACAACAATATTAAAGCGATATCATTCCTTCATGCAATCTTACAGACACATATACTCATATCATGCAATTAATCAAGCATTCAAATAACTTCAAACATACCATGTTAAATAACTCAACTAGATGATGTAATAAACATCAAATCACTCAAACACCAAATATATGACATAATCAAAAATTCAATCACCAAGTATACAACATAAGAAAAATCATACCTTAATTTATCTTAGGGGAGGATTTCTTATACGTACAATCAATCTTTATTAGCACAATATAACTTCACAACATGTCAAGTTAAACAAAAATAATATCATGATATCCATAACAATAAATAACTAACATGTTCACATCCTAAGGTCATAAAAAATTTGCATTCATGCATAACAATCACAGGTGCATAGTCAACCTATATTAGTATGCCATAATATCAAAAATAAGTCTGCACATACCTGAATGTCATAATCCAAGCCAACTACATAGGCCAATCGAATTTATCATGATACATATAACATCAAGATATTAATAATATAACCCTCATCAAGTTAAATAACATATAACAACAACAAGTTAGCATATAACATGCTCATCAAGGACATATAACATAATCATCAAGCTACTACAAGTTAACATATAACATATTCATCAACAACATATAACGTAATCATCGAGCTAACTACAAGTTAACATATACCATATTCATCAGGTTAATACCATGCTTGTCTAACCAACGCATGTACAGAGTATCACAATAACTAACCAACATCTATCATGTATGTAACCACAAAATCAATAGAATGAAAGGCATACACATAGCCATAATGCACATGAATACATTGCTCAACTATCATTTATCACATATGTAACCATAATAATACTAGAATGACAAACATATAACTAACTCTAATGCTACAACAACCATGAATCACATAATTTCATGCCAAACATCTACACTTGTATGACAATATTCTCTTACCCCTACTCTATCTCAGCCAATGCATTAGCATCATAACATAACAATATCATTATGAGGACCTAATTGCATACAATGACCTTATGCACAACAACCTCAATCAAACCAATGCAAACTTGACCATATGAACCCATATAACATTTATAACCAATCATGAACAACCAATGCATGGTCAACATATGACATCAAAGAAGAAAACATACACTTTTAATACCGAAGCATGACCAATATGTAACCCTAGCATAAGAAAGCAACGCATGTTCAAAATCTAACAATATGTAAGAAAGGATGCACGAACAATACACAAGCATGAGCAATACATAACCAGTCATACACTCATGACAACATGTTTAAAACAACACCATCAAGACTTCGATGGCAACAACACTATTGTTGGTGTCTGAGTGTGAATGAATATTCAAACCCTTTCCCACATTAATTATGAATCTGGGTAGGTTGATTATTGCAAGGCTAATGCACACAGTATATGCAGATGAAAATAGCACAATTCTATATTAATCATTGATTCAATATTTAAACAAAGCAAAAATCATTGTAACAAAAAATAAAGAGATGGAAGTAATAAATCGTAAAGATTACAATGCATTCGCAGCAATAGGAGTATCAGCAAATACTTCTATTGTCATATAAATTGCAAATTATACAAAAAAAGAAATACAAATAACAACAGACAAGAAATACGCAGCGCCTGATCGGACAGTGGGCCCAACTCCCTGATCAGTGCTGCGATATACTTACAAACTCACAGAAGTAACAAGAAATTAAACTTGCATTAACTTGATAAAATAAATGTCTGTTACACAGCTCAATTCCTTACATTACCAACCCTATTTTCATTATCTCCCCATGCATTCTATCCCTCCTCTCTGATTTGTTCCCTTTTAAATATAAAAACAACAAAGGGAAATAGAATGGTTACAAAATCTCAATAAGCAAGATGAGATTTGAAATATGTTTCCATCATGATTCAGTTGGCACAAGTTGAATCTGGAAATTACAATTGGGGAAATTTGGAAAATGGCCACAACATAAAATATGCAATCTGTCCTTCGAAGAACCTTGCATTTCCCTTAATTCAGACCGAATTTGGGAAAAAAGCTCATAAGAAAACTTATTTTCTTTGTTCTGCACAAAACCCATGCCTCATATTTTCAGGATTCTTCTGTGTTTGCCCAAAACATTCAACGAACAAATATCTCTTGTTATCCCAACGAATTTCTGAGTTGGAATATTTAATTATCAGTTGAAGATCAAATATGCAATATGGAAGAGATCTTGGAGTCTAAAATTGTGAGTAATGGTGTAACAAATTCATTAATAAATCATCGTTGGAAAAATCATGCATCATTAATTTATTAAAATAAAGGAGAACAAGTATTACTTATCCAAAAGAGCATAAATAATTGTGAAATGGAATTATATAATAAATTATGATTCTAAATGTGATAAAAGAACATTAGAAATGGATGAAATGGATGTTAATAATTAATAATAATAATACAAATTAGTGGCACAACATCTCCCCCAAACTGAACATGTTGCATGTCCCCATGCACCCCAATGCCTTTGTATTAAACAAGTTGTAATACAATAATCAAAATGTTCACCCCGGCACATGATATTGATGGAAGAGAAGGCTTCTTCCCCAAATGCATACTTAAAAAAAATCATATTTATTTTCAACCATATGTATATGAAGTTGCAAAAAAGTATGATACATGTAAAAAAAAACTTCATTACAAACCAGATTTTGCTGAAATTTCATAAGAAAATTTATACTATATCAATGCTTCTCGAATCCGAAAATAAAATCAATGCAATGAAAGGATTTCAATATATCATCAAAATGGTTGTAGGCAATAACTTACAATTTTTATTTTTATTTTTTGGAATGAACAAATTAGCTTGAAAATTTGTGGGTTTAATGATACCTCTTTGTTGTCCAAAATTCACAAGAATCTAGTTGATAGTTTTATGGATATACACAAATCAATTTTAGGATTGTATACCTTAAATGAGGAAGAAATGAGAAATCATTCATCATGCATAGAAACCCTTCCCCCAAACTAGAGAATTAGCGTGCCCTCATGCTACACTATAAAACAAGTTAGGGTGGTTGCTACAATCATGGTTGAAATCTTTGGTTGGTGTATAAAATCATGGAATAAGGGAGATTTTGAGAATCAATAACAAGATCGATGGATAATAAAGAATATTAATGGCATGTTCATGATAATGAAAGTAACACTCCCCCAAACTGAAATATTTTGTGTCTCTAAAAAATGGGAAGTGGTAAAGAAAGGGAAGCAATGGTTGAAAAATAAGAGTGAATAATGCTCAATGGTTTTCCATGACATTTTCCTAAACTTTTAATAAATCAAAACCTTATGCTATTTTACCTCAATGTTTACCTCCATAAAAATGTGGAATGTCATGCATGGATTGACATTTCTTGAAGCTGGTATAGGCTGAGCTGATGCTGAAAGTGATGTGGAATGTGGAAGCCATGCAAGCTTTAAAGAGTAATAAAAAAGTGTAGCACAGTTTCCTTCCACCAAACTGATTAGTTTCCCTGTCATCTATAAAAAATCTCATGAGTATCCTTAATGAGTAATTCATCACCTCAATTACCCCATTACATATAAAAGTGACATAATCATATTGTGAATTACATGGGATAATAATGGATAAGAAGGGAAAATATTCTAAACTTCTGTTGTTATGAGCACATAAACTATGAGAATTATTTATCTTATTCTTTGCTTCTCAAGGTCTGTCCCATTACCTGTGATTCACAATCAGAATTAGGCCTCTTTATTCTATGTCAAAATAGTAGTGGTTTTGTTAAGCTATGAATAAATGGTTACTGATTGGGCAAAGCATTGGTTAAAGATATAATACTTGTAGAATAAAGGAATAATGGATTAGATGATACAAAATGTCAAATATCAAATATCATAAAATTTTCACCCCTGACATGTAAAGGAAATATTTAAAACTCAATAATAGATATAAACCATAACCACCATTATCTAAAAACTGATTAAATACTACACCATGAACCATGAGTTTTGGAAAACCTTGTATATGCAACAATCAACTTTACTGGAAATTAGCTTTGAGAAAACAAGGTAATGAAGTAGATTATAGTATTAAATTATCTTCTATACCATAGGCATAGCCACTGCTTCCAGTAGGTGTCCATAGCCTCGACAGGGATGCCATTTTAACCCATTGAGATGCCAATGTGCCATCTATTAGAAATAAGTACATAGTTACAAAAACCTTTCAATTTACTTAGATATCAACTAAAGATCAGTGTTCTAGCATGGTAAACAGTTAATAAAAATACCATTCACGGGAGCTAACAAAAGTGAAAAAGTCAGCTCGTGATGAGACCTCTTGTCCTTCAGTTTTATCACCGAAGGACATTACCATGGCTTGGTGACCAACAGCAGTAAGATCACATTATTAGGACCTATGATCATGGTAGGTCGGCTCTTGATAAGACATATTATCCTCTCGTTGACTGTTTATGCTTAAAATTCAATTATGGTTATTGTTAATCAATAAATATTACTTAATGGATGGGATGCTAGGTCATCTCCTTAAGAGCTAGGGATGGCATAAAACGTTTTGTAGTAACTATTTTCAACATTGATAGTTTTTCTTCTCAAAAAATATTAACCTTCAAATGACTACTGATAAATATATTTTTCATCACTGGGATTGGGGTTAAGGAACAGTTCATTAGATAATGGTGGAAAGATTTAAATAAAATTCTTTGGTCATCATCATAAATTTTACAAGATCAGGGACTTGACCAATTAGGAAAGTTGAAAGCTGACATGATGAAATCATCATTTCATAATTATTCCTTAAAAATAATATTATGTTTATAGATAAAAAAAAAATAAGTTGACTGCCCAATAATTATGTCAAAGAGGGCCTAGACCATTAAAAGTAATTCTTGTTCACCAAAGAGAAAAATAAATCAGAAAGACCTACACATGTTGAATCCAACTTGAAAATTGGCCAACAACAATATTTGTGATTGAGGTAACAACAACGATTACTTAGGTAATAACAGTGAAAGGGGAAAAAGAACGATGTTAGGAAGGTGACATGAAGGAAGATTAGTCACTTTACAAAATAATGAGGAATTAAGAGTAAATCATTCTTGACAAGAATTACCATAATAATCATCCTTATTACTAAATACGAGACCTCCCCCCAAGTAAATTATGTCTGTCATTAGTCATAGGTGGTCATGTCATAAGTAAAATACCAATTAGATCTATGGAGTTGCTCGAGGATGTACCTGGGGACTTACCTTGGGAGAGTAACAACACTGGAGGAGTAACAACACTAAGTACTTAGAAAAATATCACCATGGAGTAACATCACGAGAGGAGTAACATGATCAGAGGAGTAAAAACACTAGATACTTAGAAAATTTCCCAGAGTAACAACATCAGAGGAGTAACAGTAGCGAAGGAGTAACAACATTGGATACTGAGAAATTTTTTTGGAGTAACAACACCTGAGGAGTAACAGTAGCAAAGGAGTAACAACAATGACGAATTAACGACATTGATGAAGTCACAGCAATGACAGAGTCACATCACCGATGGAGTAACAGAAGTGATGGAGTCACAACACCAACGGGGTAACAACATCCAAAACATAGAAACAAATTCTCGAGTAACAACAGTGATGGATTCACAACACCAACAGAGTAAAAGAATCGAACACTTAGAAAAATTTTCTGGAGTAACAAAAATGATAGATTCACAACACCAACGGAGTAATAACATCCAACACTTAGAAGAAAAAATCTGACTAACAACAGTGACGGATTCACAGCACCGACGGAGAAACATCATCCAATACTAAGAAAACATTTCCTGAGTAGCAACAGTGACGGATTCACACCTTCGACTGACTAACATCATCCAACACTTAAAAAAAATTCCCGGAGTAACAACAGTGATATATTCACAGCACCGATGAATTAAAAACATCCAACACTAAGAAAACATTTCGGATTAACAACAATGACAGATTCACAACACTGACGGAGTAACACCATCCAACACTTAGAAAAAATTCCAGAGTAACAACTGTGAAAGATTCATAGCATCGATGGCATAACAACATCCAACACTTAGAAAAAAATTATGGAGTAACAAAAGTGACAAATTCATAGCACTTATGGAGTAACAACATCCAACACTTGGAAAATTTTTTCGGAGTAACAACATCATGAAACTTAAGAACTCACTCCTTTTATTTTGAGAACAAAACAGAGAAAATGTGACTTTGAAGTAAAGAATACCTGAAGCATAAAAACATAAGAGAAATTAGAAAATAAACGACTCTTTATTGAAAACCAATAATCAATAAAAATCTTAATTTACAATACTTATGATTTTTGTTGCAGCAATGTTGTTTGTGAATGGTGAATAAATGGAAAAATTCTTTTTCGGAAATGACTTGGATCTTCAAATAGAAATCAATTCCCTATTTATCGTGTTATAAATCCATTCATTGATGAAAATTATTCTTGTTTTTTTCTCTATGTGAGGAAACATCTTTGAAAATGTTTATATTTCATTATCATTTCCTTCAATAATTACTTATTCATAAATTGAACTCATTTATTCTCCTGGGACTTGCAAAAAAATGAGTGTCTACCTGCAATAAAAAATGAAATCATGGAAGAAGAGAGGTGATCAGGCTCTCCTAATCCGAGAAATATGCAAAAAAAAACAAGTATTTACTCTATAAAACAAATCCAAGAGAAAAAAATAACAAAGTAAAATTAATTTATTACCTGTGGGAGAGTGGTGGTCAACCATACTAATGAACAGTGTTTCAATCATAACTTCTTATTTTTTCGTCCGATTTGAGTGATTCCAAAGCCGAATGAAATTTAATTCATAGGGATGTATCCAATAGAAAAAAGCTTTAAAAATTACATGTAATGGTATGTTAAATTTACTTAGAACAACTTGCATAACAAAGTCATTTTCGATTTTCTAGCTCAGACCAGCAGTTGATATTGCATGCATAAAATTTTCATTTGACGATGGATTGAGTTGATTAAAATTGGAGATTCGATTATATTCATGTATCTATCATCAATAGTAATAGGTTTTTAAGGAAATAAGAATTGATGGGTCAAATACTCTAGTGAATAGCTGGGAAAACAAAGCTTCAAGAGTGCTGATTTACGATAAATAGTTTGTATTGTGGTCATAACTTTCTCATAAAATATCGAAATAAAATGATAAAAATTGATTTGTAAACTAGATTCATAGGGGAATATAAAATAGAAACATGTTCACAAAATCTAGTCATTTCAGGCCTCCAAAAACGTATTGTCCCAACTCTGTTCCAGACCTGCCTACTAGACATCTTGTCATTGTTTTGGTCATAAAATTTTCGTTTCAAATCCAAATTGAGTGATTCAAATTGGATTAGAAAGTAGAAAGAAAGGGATAGTTAGGATAGAACCAAGTCTTGAAAATATGCCCATTTTTTCCCTTAAAAAATTACTGTCCCAATTTTGTTTCTAGAATTTTCATCAAGCCTGGAAGCCATAAGATATGATAATAAAGGAATTTTTTCAGGAAGGTGATTACAATGAATATGAGTGTGTAGAAATTTTATTTTCAATATAATACATCTACATACATAAATAAAATTGAATATTGATTACTGATGTTAATTTTCACAACCTGTTGCAACAAAAACACCTATTTTTACATCTAAAGAAAATTATTTGTTTATGTCTTTAGTCATTCTATATTCTACACTACACTACTTTACTTTGAAAAATAAAATATATTTACATATAAAAGTACTTCCAATGAAGCCATTTTCGAAATAATTCCTCAAGTATGCACATAACCATATTTGAAAAATGTATGTTAATAAATACACTAGTATGAGAGACCAACTTCCCTGTTAAGGATGGTGCCAAGAGTTGCTGAAGTGTAGAGTGATGTTTCAAGAAAACAATAGAGTGAAACCAGACTTCAATATTATCTTGATTTCCCATATTTCTTGCATCCTAAAGTTTCTTGACTGAGTTCCATATTGTGTTGATGATTTCTTCCTTGACCTCATCCTGTGAGTTTTGGGGGTCTTCCTATGCCTTTTTGTTTAGATCTTTGTTCATAGAACCAAAGGAAGTGAAAAAAATTAAAAAAATTCTTCAAGCTCAGGACCTCGACTAGGGTGAAAATTCTCTCCCTAGGACAAGAGATTAGGTTTTTAAATAGAAAGAAATAAATAAATAAATAAAATCAAGAAATATTAAGCTCGAGACCTAGAATAGGGTAGCATTTCCCTCCCCAGGACGAGAGATTAGGCCTTAAGAAATCAACAGAAATAAATAAAAAATAAAAAAAATGATTGATGCTCAGGGCCTAGAGCAGGGTACCATTCCCCTCCCTAGGAAGAGAGATCGGTTCCTTAGAAATCAATCAAAAAGAAGAAAAATAGAACAACTACACTCATGACCTAGAAAATTGTAGCATTTCCTTCCCCAGGACGAGATATTGGTTCCTAATTATTGGAACAGAGTCCTTCAAAGCCTGGGAATTGGGATAGTTTTGAGTATTTTTGTATATCTTTGGCATATTTTATTCTAACACTTGGGTTTTTGCGTGGGTAAAAGCCCCGAAAGCATTGTAACAGATCAAAGGGTGGACCTAGAGTCCGAAAACCATGATTTGTGGACCACAGGAAATCCTAGGCTAATTCATTATAAATAGATGAACATTTTGAGTCTTAAGGCAGAGTGGAATTGGAATTGCTGCTAGGTGAAAAATGGTAGATCTGTCTAGGTTAGTTTTGGGTAAGGACTCCTATAGCTGTGTGCGCGGAGATCATCAGTCCTACTATGTGTGTGGGCTAGTTCCTGGTATTGTAAGTAGATCTGAAAGACTAATGATTGCAGAAGTATTGTTGGAATATCTGAATCTATTAGAAATTACTATTGATGTGAATCTTTCATACCTGGTTATGTTATATATGATTATGTGTTACTGATTTAAGCTATGAAAAGTGATTATGTTATTTTCTTAGGTTGCGAAGTATTTGTGATCCGGTATTTATGATCTGTAATTATTATTAGCTACGAATACTTTGATCTGTTCTAATAATTGGCAAGACACACGTCGATGGCAGCGGAGGGGGCCGATGTGGAAGAGCAGGTCGAGGATGACGACAACTAATCTATGATAACTTTGCAAGGTAATGTTTGAACCCTACAAGTCATTCTTGTTGGTATTGCAGTGTTAAGTCCCTATATTAATAGTGTAGCCCCTTATTATGTTAGTGTAGCCCCCCTTATTGTTATTATTGTACCCCTGTAACCCCCATATTGTTATTATTGTGCCCTTACATTATTATTGTTAGGTCGGCTAGGATTACATTGTGGCCCCACTAGGATTATATTATGGCCCCATGGACTCCTATATCTAGAAGGAGGTTTTGTTCATTTGTATCATCCAAGAATTGTTCATTCATGTAATGTATTGGAGGTTGCCCCCTCGAAGTGGCTTATTTATAAGGCGTTGATATCTCTTTTCTTCTATTTTTGAAGCTGATTACACAACATGCAGACAGCTGGACCATGTGATTGAAGACTATCCAATATTGATATCAAAGATGCGGGAGAAGCAGCTGACACCTACACAGAATGTGCATAGGGTTAAGGCTGAACTGTAAAATGAAGATCCAAGCATGAATTTCATAATGCGCAGTGGGATGGCCACTAGGGGACCTGGGGAGAAGGCTGCAATTAAACCTCTGATCCGACAAGAAGTTATCAAACAGGAAGGTTTGGATCTAAAAAAGGAAAAAGAAACATTTGTAGCAGCTCACAAAGACTTTGTTGACGCGGAGACATCTACTTCTCAGGCACCCGCGAACCTCAAGGCAGATGAGGAGGTCAAACAATTTTTGTAGGCATGTATGAAGTTGATGCGTAACCAAGAGGCTGTGGAGAATCTTCAGGCATTAATATATAGTTGTGTAGCGCGACCTATCCTACCCCCATAAATCAAGGATGTGCAAAAACTATATAGATATAAGAAACACACCAGTAGGGAGATGCCGTTGACAGCACCGATCAGTGAGTATGAAATGAATCAGGTTATTTTGGACGCGGGGTCAGATGCAAATGTACTACCAAAACAAACATGGCAACGAATGGGAGAACTCAAGTTAGAGTGGTCCACTGTCCAGCTGCGTATGGCCAATCAATAGAAGATCATACCCTTGGGGAGATTGTCGAATATGGTGGAAGATATCGCAGGGATCAAGGTCCAGGCTGATTTTGGGGTAATTGAGATTGTAGAAGATGTGGACCCTTACCCTGCGCTCCTCAGGTTAGACTGGTCCATAGATATGGGAGGCATCAGTAACTTAAAGAAGAGAAGCATGGTGTTTGAAATAACGACACAAGGGTGATAGTACCATTAGATCCCGCGGAAGGCGAATGATATACAGAGCCAGTGCGCGGCGAATAGGATGTGGATCACATTTATAAGTTGACTGCGTGTGATGAAGATTATATCAATCCTACGGCGGATGGTGTACCCTGCTAGGAAAAGGATAGTGAATGCTTCTCCTACTTCGATGGGGAGATCGAGAATTGGTATAACCTGTTACACAATGTCTCTGCATTGTGATGTCTTTGGGTTATAAAGAACTTCTGCTACATTTCCTTCGAGGTAAGAGACCTACCCTATTTTAATGGTTTTGGTGATATTAAGAGATTTTTGCGAGAATTTGAAGCTGAGGTTCCAAGAGGACGAAGGATAGGGACCCTTAACCTCGCCATGTGTAAAAAACCTGTGCAGTGGTGGGACACACATAAGGAAGTATTTCAGGACTGGGAATAATGCCGGGATATGATGATCCTATGATTTGAACTGCTCGCTCACCTGCGTGTCCAAACCTACCCCGACCCAGGAGACCCACGCGAATATCTATTCGCTTAGATGAAGAAATGGTGCGAAAAGACTAGATAAGAGTGGGTTCATCTATTTATTCATGCCATGGGACCACTTCCCACCACATGGTATTTAGATGTAGAGCTCCATCATTGCACCCACCATTGGGAGACATTGAAGAACAAATTTCTGGGGACATTTGGGTTAGTAGGTGGAACGGAGGTGCTTAACGCAGCTCTGCAAGACATCGATACGGTGGTATGGGGCGAATCGCCCCTGTATGTCGCAGTTAAGGTACCAACATGGGGAATGCAGCTACCGGGCATAGTCAATTTCCACAGCCTAGCCCTAAAAGAGTGTAAGGATGATCCACGAGCTATCTCTATCTCAAAAGTATAAGGGATGCACATAGCTCCCAGACCACTCAAGCTATGAACAGGTAGCATTAAGACACTCCCTAAGTTGGCTCTGATTGGGGATGCGAATACAATAGACAACATTCTCATAAATCTTGCCACTTCTGAAACAAGGAGACAGATGCGTTCAATCCTCAGCCACACAGGTTATTACAGGAAGTTCATTCGAAAGTATTCACTGATTGTAGCCCCTCTGAAAAACTTGGTTACGAAGGATGTCCTGTTCTTTTTGGCTGATGAATGTCAGACAAACATATCTCTGGCTTTGAAGTACCTAGGGAACAAGCTTGTGTTGGGGGAGGATGCACAGGAGATGCAGGTTTTTAACCCAAGCGTAGCAGGTACACTAAGCGCACAGGAGGAGCGAAAAATATCCGTTAGAATAGTAAAATAGGGTAAAAAGAAAAATTTACTGTTAAATGGAGTGGGTGGCTAGCATTTAATGAGGTGAATTCTGGAGATTTTTTACCATTTACCCTATGGTAATTTTTCCCTATCATTGGTCGATCACAAAAACTATTAAAAGGGGAAGATAGATTAGACATAGGTTTTGTATTGTTTGTACTTAGCCTGGTTGTCCTGGACAAAATTGTGTTGTAAGAAACTTTGTGCCCCTAACACCCCGTTCATGTTTGAGAAGCTGGCTTGCTCTAATAGTAGCAATCCCGAGTTCATATTTCATGCCAGAATGATGGCCATGAACCCTGCCGAACCTTCGTAGCTAGTAACTAAGGAAGTAATGGAGATCGGGTTTGAGGGTGAAGAAGTGCTCTCCACGCCGGTCACAAAGAAGGGAAAAGAGAAAGCACAGGGCTGAGGGAAACCTCTGAAACCTGCGAAATGGGCTAGGGGGAAGCCCGGGACTTCCCCAAGAAATGCCAAGTCCCCGTGAGCGACGCCTTGGGCTGAGGCTGTGCAGGAGGAAGCCCAACCCGCCGACTCGATTAGCTGGTTGCATTCCTTTTTCCAACCATGAAGGCCCTTGACGCACACACCAAAGAACCTCAACGGCCTGATCACCTATCTGTAAATTCCATTGACCTTGAGAGAGGTCCCTGCCCTTTGCGACCCATGTGGAAGGCTCCATGAGATCAAATTTGATGATCACGACTTGGAAAATCTTGAAGATTTCCCTGAGCTAGCACCCGAGCTATACCTGGAAACGATTCATGCAAACGATGGGATCACAATTATTCCCCAGCACACGGTGTGTGGATTGGCTAGATCCAGGCTCCTGAACCTACTATGGATGCGAACCTTTGGCCACTACAACATCACGGACCGGCTGGCATGACAGTTGCTTGCCGTGATTCACGATGGCTACCTATGGATTTTTGACAGAATCCCCATTGATGTTGCGCTAGTTCACAGAATTACTGGCCTCCCCATGAAAGGGCCACACCCTTTGGAGTGCGTGGGCAAGAAATATGAGGTAGAAACTGCTAAATACGTGCGTCAGACTTACCATGTGGAAAAAAACACTCGTGAGTTCATCATCAAGTCTATCAGCGACCCTAGTACATAGTTGGGTACCATGTTATTAGCATACAAGCTAATAAGAAAATGAGAGGTAGCAACCATGCTTACTTATGTCATTCAGTTAGCAGGCCAATGTGGGAAGGGGGTCTGCCTCAATTGGGCCCAGTACTTGTGCGATGAATTCTTGGCCAACGTCCGCGAATCTCCGGAGTACAAAAAGGTCTTTTTCTACTCTTGGTTGTTGTTCCTCATAGCTCTGGTCGCTTGGGAAGCCCCTGAGGAGTCAGTCCACCCTGATCTCGCTCTAGACATGTGCGAAGGGGCTCGTTATGCCCATTTGTGGGACTCCAAGGATGCACATCACGTGGAGGATAACCAAGTCTTCTGGGTCCTCTTCCAGAGCAGCTTCACAGTAGCCATCAATTATCGATCCCTATTGTCCCCAAAAGCATACGATAGATACAAGGGCATTGCAGCATTCCAGGTTACCATGCAAAACATCTAGATCAAAGCCCACAAGGATAACACCTGGACCTTGCTTCCTTATATGGTAGCGGACAAAGAGATTGACAGTGTAATCATGCTCTGGTAGCCTTCCTGGAAGATCGGCTTCAAAACTGGTGTAAGAAGCACTATGGGGACCAGCACAACGGAAGTGATCCCACCTCTCATCATTAAGGAAACTGGGGGCCCAAGCAAGAGTCCAGGGAAATACTTAGGTGCAGTAAAAAAAAGGATACATAGCCCAAGAAAACCACCAAGAAGGAAGTTGAGGCCGAAACTCAGGTCAATTTGTAGCCGGATGTGGGCATGGATAGATTTCACATCAGAGGTAGCACCTCCCCCTAGGGCACGAAGCGAATAGGCGAGTCTGTCAAGGGACCCCGAAAGAAGTAGCGCTCTTAGTGCGTAGAATGTGATGAGACAATGATGTTGATCGATAGAGACCTAAAAAAAATTGCAGACATAGTCACTCTGGCCGTAGAGGACAAATGTGTAGCCATAGAGGAACAACATAAAGTTGCGATCAAAACTATCCAGGTCTAGCCCTACGCCCTGCAGACCAGTGTGATTGAGGTACAGAATCCCTTGGTTACCATCAGTACAACAATAAGTATAGAGGAGTGTTGTCTCTGCTCCATACCTGGCATAGCCTTGAAGATCAGTCCACCCATCCTAGAGATGCGTATCCAAGCTGGTACAGGGGTGCAGTTGAGTCTAGCGAGGATGTCTTAGGAGGCATTGCAGGGACTCCACATTATCGTGTTTCAAGAAATCCACCATCGGGACCAACAGGTGCACCAGCAGCTCGACGTGGCTGAGCAAACCATTGCAGCTAAGGACATTGAAGTGTCCCTCGCTATCGTGTAGCAAGCGAAGCTCGAAAATGCGATTCACCAACTCTACAAAGATACAAAATAAGAAATTATGGCCTCAGCCACCCCTTGGGACAAAGTAGAAAGTTTGATCGCAGCACTTAAGGCTTCTCAGGATGAAGTTCAGGTAGTTAAGGCACACATGGAGCAACAAATCATAGATCTACGAGCTATGTTATAGCCTGAAACACCCCCGGAGTTCTGGGCCCAACGAACTACCCTGGTCACCGTGGAAACGAATGTAATCATGGGAAATATCTCGCATGGTGCCCAGCTGTTAGAGACCATCATGCAGCTATGGACTAAGGTTCAGAGCGATCCAATGTTGCGAAGGATAAACTGGGACTTGTGGCAAAAAGAAGAGGATTTTGAGATGCTCGAAGCCATGTTGCCCACTTTTGTTCTTGCCTAGTGCCTGTAGAGACCATGCACTAGCCAAGCACTCCAAGTAGATCTAGATGACCTTCAGCAAAAGAAGAAGAGCCTTGGTGACCGCCTGAAGTCGTGGGCTGATGAAGCTCTCAAGCTTTCGCAGGATGTCGATGTTGCTATTAAGTAGCTAAATCAGACTTTGTAAAGTGTCACTATTGTGATTGAAGGACCGCTGTGAAAAAAGTTGGTCGACATTGCACAGAATGGAGCTGCCCAAAATGAAGGTGTGCTACCTTCATTAATGAAGGTGATCAAATAATTGTAAGCGAAGGTCGAAGCCTCACCACCGTAGTGACTCGGGACGAGTCACAAGATTGTGTTGGGGGACTGTTGGAACAGGGTCCTCCAAAGGCTACGAATTAGGACAGTTTTGAGTATTTTTGTATATTTTTAGCATATTTTAGTCTAAGATAGGGGTTTTGGGGTGGGTCAAAGCCTCAAAAGCATTGTAATGGGTCAAAGGGTAGACCTAAAGTCTGAAAAACACGGTTTGATGACCACAGGAAAGCCTAGGCTAAATAGTTATAAATAGATGAACATTTTGAGCCTTAAGGAAAAGAAGAATTGGAATTGATGCTAGGTGTGAACCAGTAGATCTGTCTAGGATGGTTTTGGGTAAGGACTCCTGCAGCTGTGTGCGTGGAGATCCTCAGTCATGCTGTCTGTGGACCCTGCTAGGTTGTGTACGCGGGTTGGTTTTGGGTATTGTAAGTAGATTTGAAAGAGTAATGAATGCAGAAGTACTGTTGGAATATATGAATATGTTGGAAATTAATATTGATGTGAATCTTTGGTACTTGGTTATGTTATATATAATTATGTGTTAGTGATTTAAGCTACAAAAATTTATTATGTTATTTTCTTAGGCTATGAAGTGTTTGTGATCTGATATTTATGATCTATAATTATTGTTAGATGCGAATACTTTTCTCTATTTTGATAATTGGAAAGGCACACATGGATGCGAAGCCCCTGAATAGATATATACATGATAACAGCTCGATTGGGCTGAGTTGCGAGTTGTACTATTTTTGCTGCAAACCTTCAGCGAATATATATATCTAGTACAAACCTCAAAGGCTGCAAAATTGACTTACATACTCTCTCTCAGGGTGCGGAATCCTAGTTCCAGCACCCTCCCATACTACTTCGGGTGGGAATTTGGCTTGTTAAAGCAGGCCACTACCGAGAGGGCCAGTACTATAGGGGTTTGTTGGCAAACCTTAATCTCTGAACCTGGGTCAGGATCCCTTGAGCCATCACTAATAAATCAATCAAAAATAAAAATAAAACAATTAGGCTCGGGACCAAGAGCAAGGTAGCATTTCCCTCCCTAGGATGAGAAATTGATCCTTAGATCAATATGAATCGCGTTATTTCACATTTTTTAGCCTCCCCAGAATTGGTGCCAAAATGTTGTTGTCCAAGTGTGACTGAATATTCAAACCCTTTCCCACATTAATTATCAATTCGGGTGCATTGATTAATGCAAGGCTAATGCGCACAATGTATGCAGATGAAAATAGCACAATTCTATATTAATCACGGATTCAATATTTAAACAAAGCAACAATCACTGTAACAACAAATAAAGAGATGGAAATAATAAATCTTAAAGCTTACAATGCATTCACAACAATAAGAGTATCAGAAAATATGTCTACTGTCACAGCAATTGCAAATTATACAAAATAGGAAATACAGATAACAACACACAAGAAATACGTATCACCTATTCAGACAGTGGGACCAACTCTTTGATTAGGGCTGCGATATACTTACAAACTCATAGAAGTAACAGGAAATTAAAATTGCATTAACTTGATAAAATAAATGTCTGTTACACAGCTCAATTCCTTACATTTCCAACCCTATCTATGTCATCTCCCCATATGTTCTATCCCTCTTCTCTGATTTGTGTCCTTTTAAATATACAAATAACAAAGGGAAATAGACTGATTACAAAATCTCAATAACAAAAATGAGATCTGAAATATCTTTCCATCATGATTCAGCTGGCACAATTCGAATTTGGAAATTACAATTGGGGCAGTTTGGGAAACAGCCACAACAGAAAATATGCAATCTATCCTTCAAAGAACCTTTCCTTTCTCCCAATGAAGATTGAATTTTCAAAAATATTCTCCCAAGAAAACTAACTTGGTTCGTTCTGGACAAAACCCATGTCTTGGATTTTTAGGATGCTTCTCTGTTTGCCTAAAAAATTCAACACAAAAATGTCTATTGTTATCCCAATGAATTTCTGAGTTGGAATATTTAATTATCAGTTGAAGATCAAATCCGCAATCTGGAAGAGATCTTGGAGGCTAAAATCGTGAGTGATGTTATAATGAATTCAATAATAAATCATGATTGGTAAAATCCTACATAATAGTAACAAATTTATTAAAATAAAGGAGAACAAGTACTACTTATACAACAGAGCATAAATAATTATGAAATGGAATTATATAATAAATTATGATAAATAATGTGATAAAAGAACATTATAAATGGATGAAATGGATTTTAAGAAGTGATAATAATAATACAAATTAGTGGCCCAACAACTACTACCATGGAAAACAAAACACAGATGCAACAAGCACATATAGACCACCAACATACCAAATGCATATGCAGCCAACATAAATGCATGAACAACACACTACACATCCAGTCCAAGGGTTGATCCATGCTTTGATACAACTGTGTAACACCCTCTTCCCATATCTACCCAAGTAACCCGCCAACCGGGGAAAACATGTGAGAATAGGCTACTCTAATGATATTCAACCACCTAGGTGACCTTAAGGAAGTGTAATTGATGGAGACACATACTACAGACCTTGTAGAACAAAAACAACATCCCCAAGAGGTAACCAAACCATTCAAGCCTCTTACCTTCCATTCACATTGAAATTTTGACCTCTTTGATCCATAAACATAGGCACAAGCTTCCAAGCCAGAGTCCAGAAGGCTATAGACATAGGCATAACATAACATGAAGACATCCAAGGCCCCAATTCCTTAGTTCTGTGCCAGCATCCCTCATATTTCAACCACCTTTTGATGCCTAGAACCTAGTGCTCTGCCTAGAACTTCATGGAAAACTCAAAGATGATAAATAACAACATGTTGAGGCCATAGAGTTCCACTACCAAAACATGGGGGAAAACCACCTCGTCCAAACCTTAATGAAAATCCTTTTTCATTTGGTGTAGTGGCTTCGACTAGGGATAATGGGACCAGTTTCCCAATAAGGATGATTTTGAGGATGTGTTTTGATTATACTATGTTATTTCCCTATATTACTAGTATAGTCCCTTATTGTTGTTAGTGTAACCCCCTTATTTTTATTGTTGTACACTTGTAACCCCCATATTGTTATTATTGTGCCCTTAAATTATTATTGTTCGGTTGGCTAGGATTGCATTGTGGCCCCATGGACTCCTATATATAGAAAGGAGGTTTTGTAATTTAAATCATCCAAGAATTGTTCATTCATGGAATGTATTGGATCTTTCCCCCTCGAAGTGGCTTATTTCTAAGGCATTTATATCTCTTTTCTTCTCTTTTTGGAGCTAGTTTCCCAACATTTGGTATCAGAGGTTTGAGATTCTAGGGTTTCACTGCTCCAAACAGGTCATCGTGGCATTTTCGCTATAACATGTTTTCTACAAATATTCCGAATCTTAAATTTTCATAGTGCAAAGCCAAAATCTGGAGGAACATCGTCACAAAATTTCAGAGCTTGGTTCCCAATATTTTCGGAGATATGACCTCTGCAAGTTAGGTCATTTTGCAGGCTCCTGAATTTAACCTAAATAGGTCATCGTGGTATTTTCGTAATAAATTTTTTTCTACGAAGGTTTAGAAGTTGAAAGTCTTAGAGTGAGAAGCTGCAATCCTAAAGAACATCGTCACAAAATTTTAGATATTGGTTCGCAATATTTTTGGAGATATGATCTACGGAAGTTAGGGATTTTTGAGGCTTCTGAATTTCATCTCAAAGAGGTGATCGTGGAAAAATATTCATAGATCTCTCTCTGAGCGTCAGATTGGAATGATGTAAAATGTGGCCACAAGCACATGGAATTTAGTTTTTATTATATCAATTTTAGAGCCAAAGGAGGAAACAATGACACGTGGCAAGTTATACAAGTTCGCTCCACTGAACTAGTCCAAAATTGGGTCATTGTGGGAGATTGGACATAACTTTTCCTTGAAGAATCCAAATAAGATCAAACCTGTGGCATTTGAAAGTAGCTTCAGAGGGCTACTATAGGGATGAATTTTAGATATTGAGGATCCACATTTACAGAGATAATTCAATTTCAATATCGAGCTCCTCAAAAGAATGTAAAATGTGTGTATTTTTTTTCCTAATTGCATAACTCTTGTTTGAAGAATCAAGTTGAATTGATTCCAAAGGAATATTGTATAATAGATATCAGTATTAGATTCTAAAATGGCCCCTAAAAATAATTCAACACCCATTAAGCCTTTAGAAAGCTCTACTATGACTCATGAAGAGGAAGATTGGCAACATGACATATCAAAATTACAAGAGCAAGTGTAACAAATTTCACTATTGCGAAGAGCAACAAAAAATGACATGGAAGTTTTGAAGAAAAGCGTGGAAACTAAGATGGATGGTTTGAAGAAAGGCATGGATGGCTTGAAGAATGGCATGGAATATAAGATAGATGGCATGGAAGCTGGCATGGAATCTAATATGGATGACATGGAAGCTAAGATCAATGAGAAACTGGAAAACATGAAGAATGATCTAAAAGAAGACATGGAAGTTTTGACAAAGTTGATAAAAGAAATGTTTCCTAATGGTGAAACGATATTAGAGGAAAATCATGATGAGAACAAAATAAATTTTAATCGTGATTTCATAAAATCTAATGTTGGCGGGAAGAACCACCATATTCCAAAAATGGATATGAGGAAGTTTGATGGAAAGGATCTTGTAACATGGATACTACAAATGGAGCAATATTTTGATCTCCATAATGTGAAAAACACAGAAAAGGTACGCATTGCAACTTTACATTTAGAACAAAATACATTTGTATGGTCCATTTTTATGGAGGAAATAATAGCACATTATGAGGATACAAATAGCAACAACTTCTTTAGCCAATTGATAAATCTCAAACAAAATGGTTTAATGGGGGAGCACATTGAGGACTTCCAAAAATTGAATATAAGGGTAACAAATATTCCAGAAGAACACATGATTGATCTCTTCATAGGTGCTTTAAAGGATAACATCCAACATGAAGTTCGCGTTTTGGAACCTGATTCATTGGAGAAGGCATTCAGGTTGGCAAGTGTTCATAATTGGAAAAGGTATGAATTCACCATGTATTTCTTTACTTTTGTTCTTTGAACATAACTCTTTTTATTCTAGAAAGGTGATATATTGAAGGATTGTGATATAATTGCAAAGATTAATGTTTATTGTGAAAATTAGCTAAAAGATTTTCTTTTATTCTCAACATGAGACAAATGACATGGGAAACCACCATTCGAAAGAAAAAGCTAAAACAAGAGTAACTATTCCTCCAGCAAAGGGCCATATCTATACAAGAAGGATGAAATCAGAGCGCAAAGCTAAAGAAAGGTAGGGAACAACACGGTTACAGCCTAAGAATACCATGTGTTAGCTAAAAGGAGAAAAAGGGGAGTGAATCCCTCAGGATCTTTCGATACTGAGGGATCGCTGTTCAAAGTCTATCATTGTTTCTTGTATTGTCCGTTGAATTGTTATAAAAGGCAGTGCCTGTAGAAATTAGGGGGAGAATGATTATTATTGAAACTCCTTTTGTAACTATGTAATTTCTCATTAACTCTCATGATCAGAGAGCGACTGTTGTAACGCTTTTATTTCCGATTAATACATGATCTAGTTGTCATTTCATTTCTTGATTCTGGAGTAACCCAGCGGTGTTTCACTGGTCGCTAATGGCTCAGCCCTGGTGCATCCATATGTTATTTGTATTATTATCTTTCAATTATATTTTTGTGACATTTTTCATTTGTTTTCAATACAGCTTTCAAGTTTAATGGTTGACTGCTTAATTGCTTCATAATATTGGTGTGTTATATTGGTGAATTGCGTTGTCGTTCCTTTTCTGACTTAACAAGAATATTAATCTTTGGATAACTTGTATTGTTATGTTTTAACAGAGCCACGCTGTTCAGTAGTTGTTGTTCTATTGCAGTCACTGTTCCCATATATTTGTTGTTCCAATTCTATTTGTTGTTCTGTTCTGTTTGTTGTTCCGTTCCGTTTGCTGTTCAATAAGATTTGCTTTTCAATAGAGTTTTGTTGCTCAATCCTACTAGATAGAAGTGTTGTTCAATTCTAGTAGTTAGATTTTGTTGTTCCTTTCTATTATTGATCAATTTCAGATTGTTTTTCATTTCAGTTAATTAGTTTAATTCATTCCTGCAAAGAATTGGTTTTGCTTTTGAGAGCTTGCCTAGTTTACTTTCATTAGCAGCATTAGTGATTTACTTCAATTTTCATTCCATTTAATTTTTTTAATGTGAGATCATAAAATGTAAAGGACATTTGACTATTGCTAGCTTCATTCTCAGATTGATTGTCTTGTTTTCATTTGATTTCAATTGCATCAGTTGCTAAAGGACAGAGTTATCATTACTGCATTCTTGACTGATGATTACAGAGTGAATGATTGGATTTCAGAGTATTTAATTTCATGTCATTGTAGTTAGATTTCATTTCAAAGAATCCATTTACTCTTCTATTTAAAACAGTGTGCTACATATTGCAAAGCATTACTCTTAGATTGAATTGCAGCCTCAGATAGAGTAAACTCTTGAAATAAAAAATCGTACCTGGATTGATAATTAATGTAAGATAAATAGGCATTTAAAAGACACCTTTTATACCTCAACATTTTGGCACCGTTGTCAGGGAGAGTGTATGCCATTTAGAAAGAGTGATGAGTATTTGATATTTTCTACTAGGGAAGAATTGGGTATTAAAAACGGAAGGTAAGAACCTGCGTACCGAACAAGGAACATACTTGTTCATCGGCCCGCTTCACAGCAGAATTGAGTAAAAATTTTTAGGTAGGAAGGAATGCTTGTGTTTTTTTTGAATGAATAGAAAACCTAAACAGAACAAAATTCCTCCTAAACCCGAAAAACCTAAGGGACTAGTGACCCTTGGGCGAACAACTTTCATTGACGAAATCCTAAAGAAAGCCAAATCTCAGCCATTAGTAGTACCTATAAAAGTCACTTCTAGACAACCTACTAGTTTCGTTCAGGCCACAGAATCACCATATATAGCCTTTGTTGAGGAACATAGCCAGACAAAAGGAATTGAGCAAGATTCCCAAGAAATTGAGAATTCTCACCTAATTTCTCTGCAAGAAGGGAACTCTAGTAATCTCCGCGAAGGAGGAGGAGAAACAGGGGAAACAAAAGAACCAAAATCTCTTCTTTAAGTAATCCAAACAGTGAGCAACCCAAATAAGGGAAGTGCTATCAATATCATTCAAAAAAAATCTAATGTACCTGAATATCCTCAGATAGTAAGTTAGCAAGGAACACTCATTATTCTAGATCAAGGGAGTGTTGTCAAGGTCATTCCTATTCATTCTAGTCAGCCTAAGAATAATTCCCTAGAAATCCCAGAAGGATATTGGCATATATTTGATCAAATGGCCTAGAACCAGAACCAGCAAACCCCTCAAACTTCCACACTGCAATATCCCATTGTCGATACTGCAGTTAATTCACCTATGAAGGCCATTCCCCTCCAACATATTCCTAAATTTCATGGTTTAACATCATAAGATACAGAAGCATTTTTGTTTCAATTTGATGTATTATGCCGAGGGTATGACTATACCACTGACCCCCAAAAGCTAAAATCATTTCCCTCCACATTAGAATGAGTAGCTTTATGATGGTTCATAGGGTTAGGTGGAGGTGCTATAAATGATTGGGATTAGATGAAAGATGTGTTTCTAAAGAAATATTAGGATAATTGTAGGGTTAGGGAATTAAAAGACGAAATATTTCAGATGACAGCAAAACCTAATGAAACACTTGAGGAATATGTAGAACGCTTTCAATACAACCTCCAGAGATAACCTTATGCATATTTACCCTTACTTGATAATGTGTTAAAAAACTACATTACTTAAAGGGATGAAGGAAAAATGGGTTAAAACATTAAACGTCATGGGAAAAGGTGATGTATATCATGAAAATGTTTCTGACATTATTGATTTATGTATCAGGATTTCGAGAGGCAGCACAAGGCTAAAGTCAGCAGAATAGGATATGATCACAAGGGATAGTAATATCTCTCGTGAAAGTATAATTCGTGCAGAAATTGGAAATCTACTAGAAGATTTTAAAATGGAAATTCTAGGGAGTCTGACAATGCAGTTCAACATTATACAAGCCAAACAAAAGCAAGCAGAAGAAGAAAAAAATCTGGCAATATTTTTCCCTAAATGCAGAAAGAAACACAGCGATAAAGAGTGCCCATTGGATAAAGTCAGAGTCTGTGGTATCTGCAAAAAAGATCACTCCACAAAAGGTTGCCCCTCACTCCCTAGATTGAAAGTAGTTTACAAGGAGGTGGAAGAAGAATCAGAATTGGTATGCCTACTCAATCAACGCCGAAAATGGCAGCCATGACAAACAGGTATGCCAATTGATCCATCCTTTTCTTTTCAGTATCCTCAGTGTAATGCTCAACAATATAATGAAACGTGGAAAAATCAGCCACCTTTCCCCAATTGGTCATGACAACCATTTCCTACATCACCATGGCCAAATCACACAAATAAAACCAATTGGCCAAACTTTCCTTACTGCCCACCATTTTGGAAAAATAATACTTATCCAACACAATGGTCCCCCTCCACCTCGTAGAGTAAGACCTAGCAGTTGAACTAGAAAAGACTAATAAATCAGCCAGCTGGAATGATTCCCCTCCCTCAACCTACACTTCCAACACCTTATACATTTCCACAAAACCCCGAGACCAACTTGAGACCGCAACTCTCAGCCCAACCCAACCCAAACCCTAATAATCAGCCAGTTCAGTCTGTTCAAATAATGGAACCACCAAAAATAGAAACTGAATTAAGGGAGTGCAATGACCTTCAACTAAGATCTGGGCACATAATACAAATAGAGGGAGACAAAATTGTTCAAGTTGAAGACCCATTACCTACAGAACAAACGGTGCAGAAGGAGAATGTGGCTAAAAAACGAACTCAGGAACAAGCAAGCACCTCTTCTCCACCATTCCAAAAATGATTAATTATACCTTGCCCAATAGAATATCCTGATTTTGATCTTCTGGGAGAACTGAAAATTTTATGTATAAAAATCCCTCTCCTCCAAGCTATCCAAGACATCCCTATTTATTAAAAACCATAAAAGTACTATGTATAAGGAAGCCCAAGAGGAGAACAACAACTAACCCAACTGTCCAAGTAGTGGACACTCTATCTGACTTATTATCAAGAATGGAAGCACCTATAAATTATGAGGACCCATGAAATCCTATAGTGATAGTACAAATCAATGGAAAATCATTTTCAAATCCCCTAGTTGATTTGGGAGTTGCAATTAATATTCTAACAACTATCACTTGTCAAAAAATTGGCATTACATCATTAGATCCAACAACAACATTATTGGAATTGGCTGACCGATCGGTAGTCAAGCTAGAAGGCACATTACATGATGTAATGGTATTTTTAGACTCCTGGGAATACCCTGCTGACTTCCTAATTATCAACCCAAAAAACTGGCTAGATGGACACCCGTTGATCCTAGGTAGACCTTGGCTGGAAACTGCCGATACCTACATTGGCTACCGACAAGGCAACATGACTATAACCAGAGGGAACTATGTCAAGAATTTAGCGTTATATGCCCCAGTCCAACCAATCCTATCAATAATAAAAACAAGGAAAAAACATGTGTCATACCTCATGGAAAACATTAGATCACCATTAACGATAGAAGATGGCCTCGACTTTAAAGACCAAATAGAGGATGAAATTATTAATAGTTTCATCAATAAACCATAAATCAGATCCCATTTGCAATGTCACATGATTAAGAAAGCATTTGATAATCAAGAAGAAGAAGATCTCCTGAAAGACATTCATGATCAATCAATACCCACCACTTTTGTTTACAATAGTAAAATTATATAAATTGAGCCAGGAAAAACGTTACACATTAACAAAAGCCTGACTGCTGAACAAGAAAAGAATATGGTTCAACTACTAAAAAAATATAAGAGAGGTTTTGCATGGGATTATCCAGACATAAAGGGAATTGAACCCCAGTTATGTACGCGCCGCATTTCTACAGAAAAATATGCTAGTCCCATTCGCCAACCCCAACGAAGATAAAACCCTCATCTTAAGGATATTGTGAAAGCTGAATTACAAAAATTGTTGGATGTCAACTTTATATGCCAAATATCTGATAGTAACTGGGTCTCTCCATTGGTAGTGGTTCCAAAGAAGAACATAAAGTGGAGGATATGTGTAGACTACAGAGAACTAAAAAAAGAAACCCAGAAACACCACTTTCCCCTTCCCTTCATCGACCAAGTACTAGACACATTAGCAGGAAAGAAATTATTTTCTTTCCTAGATGGCTTCAGTGGATACAATCAAATTCAGATTGCCCCTGAAGACCAAGACAAAACTACTTTTACCTGTCCTTAGGGGGCATTTTCTTACAGATTTTTACCCTTTGGCCTATGCAACCCCCCTGCTACATTTTAGAGTGCCATTCTCAGCATCTTCTCAGATTTAATAAATGAAGGGCTCGAAGTATATATGGATGATTTTACACCTTACGGAGATTACCTTGAGCCAGCATTAGAAACTTTGGAAAAGGTGTTACAAAGATGTATTGACACCAGGCTCTGCTTAAGCCATGAAACGTGTCACATGATGATGACCAAGGGACTCATCTTAGGTCATTATATCTCAGCAGCTAGAATTCAGGTAGATCCAACTAAAATTCGGATAATTTTACTAATACACACTCCTACCACATAAACATAGGTACGTAGCTTTCTCAAATTTTTTGGTTATTATAGAAGATTTATAGAGCATTATTCTCGAGTAGCTGCACCTTTATATGCATTAATAAGGAATGTTGATTTTATTTGGACAAATAAATGTGACCACGCTTTTAAGGATCTCAAAAAGATTTTATCAACAACCCTAGTGCTAAGGGGCTGAAATTGAGATTTTCCATTTCAAATTTCATCTGATGCCTCAGACACAGTAATTGGAGCAGTCCTTGGGTAGGAGTTTGACATCACCATAACGGATCGACTTGGAAAATAGAACGTTGTAGCTAATTTTCTATCACGGATGCCAAAACCAACAGATGTAGTAGCAGTCGAGGATCACTTCCTAGATGAACATTTGTTCGTTGTCACTTCTAGAACCTGATGGTATGCTGATATTGAAAATTATTTAGCAATAGGTAATTTACCCAAGCATGTAATTCATAATGAACGAAAATATATAGTACAGTGTAGTACCCAATTCTCTTGGATTGGGGGCCACCTGTTTCATACAGGAGTGGATATGCACATCAGGAGATGCGTTCGAGAGGAAAAAATATTTGATATTCTGAAAGCATGCCATGATGGGCCCTGTGGCATACATTTTGCAGATCGCAGGACTGGTCACAAATTTTTACAAATAGGCTATTACTGGCCTACAATTTTTAAAGACTCTAAAAACTTTTTACAGTCCTGTGATAGTTGTCAAAGAGCAAGCCACCCTGGACGGTTCGACGAAATGCCTTTGAATCCACAATTAGTAATCCAGCCATTCGAACATTGGGTGGTCGATTTTCTTGGTCCTATCAACCTTCCATCAAATTAAAAAACATAAATACTAGTTGCAACAGAGTATGTTACTAAATGGGTTGAGGCAGAAGCACTTTCAAGAGCTACAGAGGACTCTGTAATACAGTTACTTTTCCACATATTTGTGTGATAAGGCCTCCCAAGGGACGTAATTACAGATGGAGGACCACAATTTGTAGGTAACAAAATCGCTGTAACATTAGAAAATTACCACATTCAGCACAAAATCACAACCCCATACCACCCATAGGCAAACAGCCAGGTAGAGAGCATGAATAAAGTGATAGAATCTATACTTACAAAAAAAATTGAATCACATAGACGTGACTGGGCTTATAGATTGTCGGAAGCCTTGTGGGCGTACTAAAAAACATGGAGAAATACCACTGGGTATTCACCATATCAATCGGTATTTTGAAATGAACCCATCTTTCCAATATAATTTGAAATTTAGACATTAAGAACAATCGAGCAGGTGGGTTTACCGTTAAATGAAGCCCAGGTCAGAAGATTATAGAAAATCAATGACTTAGATGAAATTAGGCTCTTAGCTCTTCAACACACTACATTAATTCAACAGTAGAGAGCAAAGTTGCACGGTGCCCTCATTAAACAGAAAATCTTCCATGAAGGAGATTGGGCACTGCTATATGACTCCAAGTTTCAGGATTTCCCAGGGAAACTCCAGACACGATGGCTTGGACCCCATGAGATACAAAAAGTACATGAAAATGGCACCATCACATTAACTACCATTGATGGATCTGGACACTCTTTCAAAGTAAATGATCATCGAGTACGACTTTACCATAAACCGCTTAATCGGGAATCCTTTTACTAGCAATTACAAGAAGATTCTACCATGCAGATTCTTGTTGTGGGACATAACTCCTCCTTAGTACCCATTCATTGAATAATTATTTTAATTTGAAACCTATACATAACCTTTTCTTTTTACTTTGGTTGTTTTTTTTTATAGAGTTTATTTCTCAAGTTGTTCCTTTTAAGGAACAACGACAGTTCCTCTTAAGAAACAACACATTTGTAGGTTTCTAGTTGTTGCTCCTTTCCAAAGGAACAACAGTCTTTACCATGTGTATTTGTTGTTCCTTTAAAAAGGAATGACAATTTTCGCTGAGTGTTTTTTCTATTCCTTTCCAAAGGAACAACAGTTTTTGCCACATCTTTTCGCTATTCCTTTCCAAAGGAACAACAGTTTTTGACGTTCCTTCCCAAAGGAACAACAGTTTTTCCGCCTGTGTTTTTGTTGTTCCTTTTGAAAGGAATAGCATGTTTCCCGCTTGTTTTTTCTGTTCCTTTCCAAAGGAACAACACTTTTCACATATTTTTTTTGCTGTTCCTTTCAAAAGGAACAACATTTCCACTAATTTTTTTTGCTATTCCTTTCCAAAGGAGCAACAATTTTTGCTGATTATTTTTGCTATTCCTTTCGAAAGGAGCAGCATTTACACTAATTGTTTTTGTTGTTCCTTTCCAAAGGAACAATAGTTTTTGTTGATTGTTTTTGCTATCCCTTTCGAAAGGAACAACATTTTCGCAGATTGTTTTTTGTTGTCCCTTTTAAGGAACAGTAGTTGTTCCATCTATGTAACAACACTTTTTGAGTGCATCTTTCTTATTTTAGATACATTTTGAGGATTTTTGGTGAATTATTCATGATTGATTTAGAAAGACAAACATACGACTTATATAAGAACACACAAATTAGAGGTTACTGGAATCAACAAATCAAGAGAAATTGTCATTTTTTTGAAATTGTTCTATAGTGATAAGAAAAAATGTAAGGACACAACCATATATATCACTTTTCTGTCTTTATTTTCACTAAATTAATATGATCGGTCACCTTTATCATGTTGGTTCATCCCTAAATCTTCATAGCTCTTTTTCATTTTATCTATTGAATAGGAATAAGGGTGTATTTTCTCTATTGAGATGTTCAGACTTCTTCCACCATCCCTACTCTTAAGGAGTGTTGATCCATCCTCTATATATAAGTAGGTAAGTTCTATAAGAAAAGAAAGAAAAGAAAAATCTCTGTATATGATTACTAACAATACTGTTATATGGCAGATGGAGGATAGGGGGTCTCATCAAGAGCCAGCCTACCATGATCATAAGGAAGCAGTGAAGTGGCATTCCCACTATGGACACCACACCAGGGATATGATCCAATGGACAATTTAGAAAAAATAAAAATTCCTTGGAACAAGAGGTCTCATCATGAGCTGACCTATACACCTTTCACTCGTTCCTGGTGAATGGCATTGTGACTCATATGGTTCCCAAGCTAGTAGGGTGGCCTCCATCATGACATCACACAGCACTTCCCTAGACATAAATAAAGGATAATGGTTCCAAGGGTGAGAAAGCAACTTTTTCAAGGTTATAGACACCTGTGGGCAACAGAGCTCTGCTGATGGCATTGGAGTCATATTTTTCACAAATCAATAGTAATGTTAAACCCTTTTCTTATATCTTTATCTAATATCAAATGAGAGTATGCTCCTAAAACCTTTTTTTTCGAACCTATTATGCATGAAATTTATTTATAAATTTATCATAATAGTTTATGTGGATAGTGACCGCATAAGTAATTTTTTCACATCAGCTGTCACTTTCTTTATGTTCGAAATAATTACATAACGTTTCCATATCTATTCACAATTTAATAATATGCATTGATTTCAGTAATGCGATAATTTTTTTATCATATCATGAGTATCTATGCCTTTCACTATTGTACCATTGTTGTGCAGTACACTGCTCTTCTATTTCGACGGTCGAGGATGACCTATTATCTTTCAAGTGGGGATCGGATGCATTTTAATGCATGCATGCGGATTGAATCCCTATGTTCATCAAATTATTGGAAACAACAAGAGTTTAATGGTATTGTGTTGATATACACAAAGTGTTTTTCAATTACATTTATGTGTATTTGAGAAAAATTAACAGTGTGCAGACAAGATAGGAGGATGAGCAATACGTATTGAGCCACAAGTGCTAGCAGTTTCCAACGCTGCATGGGAAATTCTGGAGAGAGTCGGATGGATTACCTACCTCACACGACTGCAGCAACCACATGAAACAGTAGCCACTGAATTTTTGCAGAACTTGCAGGAAGGTTATTCCATTGTTAGAGGCAAGAAAATAGTAGTAACAGATGCAATAATAGCCGAGGTATCTGGTCTGCCAGTGAAAGGACCCATATGGACCCATAAAAAGTGAAACTTCAAGAAGCCATGAACCTTTTTTGGCACGAAGGGCAGACCTTGGTTGTCAAAGTAAAAGGAGTTCAACCGGAAACTTTGGGAGAACCATGGACAAAACTAGCGAAAGTAATACATAACTACATCAGATGCGATGGGAGAAAGGATGTGTTAATACCTCGCCACCTTAAGTTATTAGCAGTATTAAAGCAAAAATGTACTGTAAACCTATCTGCATATTTAAATTTCTTATTGTATGATGCTTCCTAGAGCAAAAGAAAGTCTCGTCATATAGCCACAGTGGTAATCCATCACTGTTTAATCCGATTGATAGTGAGTTACAGTCTTGCCCAGCAGCAGAATAGTTAGGAAGAATTGATATTCTCAATTGACAGATGAACAACTCTACCTACCCAAAACATAAAAGAGTTACTAGCACAGCAATAGAACCTTTAAAGTGCAGATAGTCCTCCAAGATTAGGATAAGTAGGGGAATGATAAGAAGTCTCCAGGGTAGCAGCAGCCAACCCTTAGAATTGCCCAGTTTGGAATATGAACAACCCCTGCAACTTGAATAAGGAAGTCATCACACTGATGAAGAAGAAGGAGATCAACATGAATAATAAATTCACCACACCAGTGGAGAAGAATGAAGTCACCATACTAGTGGAAAAGAAGAAAGTCATCACACTGGTGAAGAAGAAAGAAGTCACCACACTGGTGAAGAGGAAGAAAGTAATCACACCAGTGAAAATTAAGGAGAGGAAGCACAACCTCCCGAAACTTCCATTGCAAGCCCACCACAGAGTCCATTATAGGAGGACCAATTGGCCCAAATTCTGGGCAATATGAGTGAATATATAGAACCTCACAGTCCGCTTAACGTCAACATTGAGATAGACCAATTGCAGGAACAATTTGCTATCAACAAAGATACGGCCAAAGAAATGGCTCATGAAGAAAACCCTCAGGGAACAACATAACCAATCAGGGTTACTTTCCCTGAGGAATATGGGCAGGAACACGTGAACACTGAAGATGTGTTCCAAGCAGAAAGCATAGAAGCAAGCCTGGGTGAAGGCACGACTGCTGAAAAACAAACCCTAGCTGAGAAACCAAGTACAGAAAAAGGAACAGCTATTCCTTCCAAGAAGAAGAAGAAGAGAAATGAACTTTGGAGGTTGTGGAGGGAACGACAAAAGCTTAGAAATCTATTAAAAACAATCAGGCAGAGGATTAGGGTGTTAAAATAGGGGAAAGTGTCTAAAAGAAAATTGAAAATGAAGAATGCAGCTATCGAAATAGAACCCCACGATACAAGGGCCATGGACACTCAAACTGAGCCCATATTCATTCACGATGATGAGGAACAGTAGGCAGTTTGTATGGATGTTGTTGCCCAAACTGAGAATGTACAGGTCTATGAAAAATATGTTCAGACTGAGGCACTGTCCTCTAGCAGTATAGCCGACAAAGAAACACATAATGTAGGCATTCAACATTGTAAAAAGGACACCCAAGTTTATTTCCAACATAAATTTTTTTTATTAATAGACCCTAGTATAGAAAAACTCCAAGAAGAACTGGCATAGGCTCAATAGGCTAGAGAAAATCTTGAAGAAGAGATTGTTCCCCAAAATAAATATCAACAGTTACAGCAGCAACTAAAGGAAATCAGTGCATCAGAGGCTGAAGCCTACGATAAGTGTAGGAAGGCAGAAGAAAAAGTTGAAGAGGTAAGGAGTAGATTAAAAATGGTCTGGAATCATATAGATACTTTTCACTCCTTATACACAGATGTTCTAGCATGTAGATGCCCTGCCAAAAATTATGCTTTATTTTTAGTAGAAATATATTTTGCAGTTAAAAATTAAAGCTGTAAGGGAAGGAAATCCTATAGAGTTAAATACTGTAGATGATTTTATAATTTTCTACAAACTATATGGAGTAAATGTCCAGCATCTGCTCTGTGAGTTCTATTTGCACAATTTTATATTAGCTGGGGAAATGGAGACAAATCCCAACCCAACCCTTTTATGGGCGATATCCAATTTCAAGCATTTATTTCATTTTTTGTCAACCAGCTGAAATGGCTCAAGGCCTATAATACTTTTCAGAGGCAAGAAAATGAGTTAGACCTTTGGGTTAGGAGTGAACCAAGACACCCATTGCAACTATGGGCTAGGAAGAATAGTTTAATGACAAAGGAGGGTGTGATCCAGACATTGGGACCCGTCCATAAAGAAATTGTCTTGGATGGGGTAGAATATTTTCTATCTATCAGAGACCATGCCTATATAGCAACTAAAGTCCGATGGAATATTTGCAATCAAAATGTTTAAGACAGAAAGCCATTTAATTATAGAAATTTTGGATTAGCTACTGACTGCTTGATTCTCTATAGTGAACTCATCCTGAGGGAAGGCCCATAATGGCTAGGTTGTAGGTTTTGAAGTCCCATTATATTGTATCCTACAACAAACTATAAAGCCAAATATGAATTACCTGAAGGACAGACAGGGCACATATTTGAAGCTTTAGCTACAAATCATGGTTTTAGACCTCTAAATGAAAAACCCTCTCCAACCTATTCCCTAACTGCTTTACATGTAAACTATGGTTTTCATGAGGATGTGAAAAAGGGTAAGCAGGGGGGTGTGTTGAGCATTGGAAAAGGTATGAATTCACCATGTATTTCTTTACTTATTTTCTTTGAACATAACTCTTTTTATTCTAGAAAGGTGATATATTGAAGGATTATGATAGAATTTCAAAGATTAATGTTTATTGTGAAAATTATCTAAAATATTGTGTTTTATTCTCAACAGGAGACAAATGAAGTGGGAAACTACCATTCGAAAGACAAAGCTAAAACAAGAGTAATTGTTGTTACTCCAACAAAGGGTCGTATCCAGACAAGAAGGATGAAATCAGAATGCACAACTAAAGAAAGGCAGGGAACAATACGGTTACAGCCTAACAAGACCAAGCGTTAGCTAAAAGGAGAAAAAGGGGAGTGAATCCATCAGGATCTTTCGATCTTGAGGGATCACTGTTCAAAGTCTATCATTGTTTCTTGTATTTTCCGCCGAATTGCTATAAAAGGAAGTGCCTGCAGAAAGTAGGGGGAGAATGATTATTATTGAAACTCCTTTTGTAACTCTGTAATTTGTCATTAACTCTCATGATCAGAGAGCGACTGTTGTAATGCTTTTATTTCCAATTAATACATGATCTACTTGTCGTTCCATTTCTTGATTTTGGAGTAACCCAGCGGTGTTTCACTGGTGGCTAAGGGCCCGACCTTGGTAGATCCATCTACCATTTGTATTATTATCTTTCAATTATCGTTGTGTGATAGTTTGCATTTGTTCTCATTACAGTTGTCAAGTTTAATGGATTACTGCTTAATTGCTTCATAATATTGGTGTGTTATATTGGTGAATTGTGTTGTTGTTCCTTTTCTGATTTAACAAGAATCTTAATCTCTAAATAACTTGTCTTTTTATGTTTTAAAAGAGCCACGATGTTTAGAAATTGATGTTATATTGCAGTTGTTGTTCCCATCTATTTGTTGTTCCGATTCTATTTGTTGTTTCGATTGAGTTTGATGTTCCATTTAGTTTGTTGTTCTATTCAGTTTTCTGTTTAATAAGATTTTCTCTTCAATAGAGTTTTTTTTTTCAATCCTACTAGATATAAGTGTTGTTCAATTCCATTAGTTATAGTTTGATGTTCCTTTCTATTATTGATCAATTTCAAATTACTGTTCATTTCAGTTAATTAGTTTAATTCATTCCTGCAAAGAATTGGTTTTTCTTTTGAGAGCTTTCCTAGTTTACTTTCATCAGTAGCATTAGTGATTTAGTTCAATTTCCATTTCCATTTAATTTTTTTAATGTGAGATCATCGACTGTAAAGGACATCTAGTTATTGCTACCTTCGTTCTCATATTGATTGTCTTATTTTCATTTGATTTCAATTGCATCAGTTGCTAAAGGAAAGAGTCATCATTACTACATCCTTGACTGATGATTGTAGAGTGAATGATTGGATTTTAGAGTATTTAATTTCATGTCATTATAGTTAGATTTCATTTTCAAGCATCTGTTTACACTTGTACTTACAACACTGGACTACATATTGAAAAGCATTATTCTTAGATTGAAGTGCAGCCTCTGACAAAGTACACTCTTGAAATAAAAAATCGTACCTGGATTGATAATTAATGTAGGATAAATAGGCATTTAAAAGACACCTTTGGTACCTCAACAACAAGAAAAATTTAATGTAAAATTATGGAGACAGGGAAGCCTACCACTCACTTCTATAAAGAGGGAAGTGTTGCTACTCCTAGATTTCCACAACCTACAAGGTTGACACCACAACAATTGGAAGAAGAAAGAGCAAAAGGGATTTGCTACAGTTGTGATAGAAAATACACTAAAGGTCGTAAGTGTGCTGAGAAGAAATTATTTTACATAGATTGAGAAGAGGAATAAGACAATGAACAAGAAGAGGATATACACCAAGAACCAACCCAAGAAGAGGAATAAATGAGTCTGACCATATTGTGTAATGCATTGGAAGGAATTACCACTCCTCAAACTCTAAATATATAAGGACATATGAAGAAGAAAAAGGTAATAGTGTCGATTGATTCAGGTAGTACCCATAATTTTATTCATTGTAAGGTAGCCAAGGAATTGAATTGATCCCTATACCAAGTACCACAATGTCAAATGATGGTTGCAAATCGAGGAACTATAAATTTCTTTGTAAAATTCCATAATATCAAGATAACCATGGGGAAATATGTATTGAATAGTCCAATTCTTTCCATTCCCATGGGAGGTGTTGATGGTTTACTAGGAGTACAATGGTTACAATCTTTGGGGATGGTAGATTTTAATTTTCAAGAACTTTTCTTGAAAAAATTTTCAGAAGGAAACGAAGTCGAATTACAGGGTATTGCAAGGAAGCCAGGAAATATAATAAGCTCTAATGTCATGACAAAGATTCTAAAGAAAGAACAGCGAGGCATAATTTCACAATTATGCTCACTAGAATTTCCAACATCAAAATCATCTATTTCTGCAGATCTCCAAAAAGTCTTGGACAATCATTCCAAGGTTTTTGAAACTCCAAAAGGACTCCCACCTATTTGTGATCATGATCATCCTATTCATTTGATTCCAGGAAGTTTTCCTGCAAACATCAGGCCTTATAGATATCCTTATGTCCAAAAGAACAAAATTGAATGTGTGATTGCAGAAATGTTAGAGGCGGGTATACCTCAACCTAGTCAAATTTCTTTCTCTGCTCCTATAGTATTGGTACACAAGAAGGATGGATCATGGCGCATGTGTCCAGATTATAGGGAGCTCAATAAGCTCACCATTAAAGATAAATTTCCCATTCCTCTGATTGATGAATTATTGGATGAATTACATGGAGCAATTTATTTTACCAAATTGGATCTTCATTCAAGATATCATCAAATTATAATAAATACTGAAGATATTCCGAAAACAACATTTCAAATTCATGAAGGTCATTATGAATTTTTGGTCATGCCTTTTGGCCTTACCAATGCACCTTCGACATTTCAAGGGTTGATGAATTCCATTTTCAAACCCTTCCTTAGAAAATTTGTGCTAGTATTTTTTTATGATATACTAATCTACAACAGGTCTTGGAAGTATCATGTTCAACATGTTGACAGGGTGCTCAAACTATTGTAGGAGAAACAATTATGTGAAAAAACATCCAAATATTTCTTTGGAGTACAAGAGGTGGAATATCTGGGTCATATTGTATCTCACGAGGGTGTTAAGGTAGACCCTAACAAAATTAAAGCCATTAAGGAATGGAGTGTCCCCACAACCATAAAGCAGTTGTGAGGATTTCTTGGGTTAACAAGGTATTATCAAAATTTTGTTAAGAATTATGGGAGAATAGCAGCACCTCTAACAAAATTATTGAAGAAAGATGCATTTTCATGGACTCCTAAAGCAACTAAGGCCTTTGAACATCTTAAAGAGGAAATGTGCCTAGCACCAGTCTTAGCTACACCAGACTTCAGAAAAACCTTTATTGTGGAATGTGATGCCTCAGGAAATGGAATTGGTGTTGTTTTAATGCAGGAAGGAAGACCCATTTCTTTTGAAATTCTTCCAATCAAAGGAAAGTATATACATAAACCTATTTATGAGAAGGAAATATTAGCAATATTGCATGCACTAAAGAAATGGAGAACTTACCTAATGGGAAGAGACATCAAGGTAAAAACTGATCATGATAGTATTAAACACTTTTTGGAACAAATACTATGTTCAGAAGTGTAGCAAAAATGGGTCACAAAGATGTTGGGTTATGACTTTGAAATAATATACAAAAAAGGGAAGCTAAATGTTGTTGCAGATGCACTCTCAAGAAAGAATGAAGAGGTGGAAGCATTGCTTTGTGCCATTTATATTATCTAACCAGATTGGATAACAAAACCAAGAGATGAATGGAAGAAGGACGAAGATGTGTGGACACTCATTCAAAATTTACAACAAGATCCTAGTACATCTGATACATTTAGTTGGAAAATTGATTCCTTATTGTACAAACATCGCTTATATATTTGTAATAAATCCCAACTAAAACAAAAGATTCGTTTGGAATTGCACACTTCTCCTTTAGGAGGACACTCAGGATTTTTAAAAACTTACCACAGGGTGAAGAAAGAATTTTTTTGGGATGGCCTTAAATCTGATATTCAAAATTTTGTGGCGGAATGTTTGTTTTTCCAACAGAATGAAGTTGGGACAATTAAGATGTAGGGTCTTCTACAACCTTTACCCATTCCAAGTCAATGTTTGGAGGAGATTTAAATGGATTTTATCACAGGTTTACCTAAGTTCAAAGGAAAGAGTTTCATCATGGTGGTAGTTGATAGACTTACCAAGTATGCACACTTTTGTGCATTATCTCATCCATTTAAAGAAAGTATAATTGCTACTAAATTTATGGACATAATTCAAAAGCTACATGGAAACCCAAGGTTTATTGTGAGTGATAGAGATCCCATTTTTACTGGAAATTTTTGGATGGAGTTATTTTCTTGTTTGGGTACTCAATTAGCTCATAGCTCATATTATCATCCTCAATCCGATGGTCAAACTAAGATAGTAAATAAATGTTTGGAAGGATATCTTTGTTGTTTTGTATTTGATAAAAAAACACAATGGGTCAAGTGGTTACCTCTAGTTGAATGGTGGTATAACACTTCCTTCCATACTGTAGCAAAAATGGCCCCATTTATGGCACTTTATGGATATCATCCACCATCCATCACATCATCTTTAAGAGAAAATTAGAAGGTTCAAGAAATGGAAGATCACATCGTGCATCAACAAGAAGTTCTCCAACACTTAAAGGACAACCTGAATTTGGCACAAAATCGAATGAAACAACAAGCATATCAACATCGCAGCGAGAGAAGTTTTGATGTAGGAGATTGGGTTTTTTTACGGCTACAACCATACAAACAAATGTCCCTCAAGCAAGCTAAGAAGGATAGTAAATTATCGTCAAAGTACTATGGTCCTTACAAGGTGTTGCAAAATATTATTACTATAGCATACAAAATTGAGCTTCCTGCTTCTTCACAAGTGCATCCAATTTTCTATGCTTCATGCTTAAAGAAGGTTATAGGTGAAAATCTTCTAGTTCAAACAATATTTCCAGAACTTGATGACGAAGGAAAAATCATATTCGAACCTGAAGCGGTCAAGGAAACAAGAACTCGTCAACTACGAAATCGATCAATTTTAGAGTATCTCAAAAAGTGGATGAACTTACCCACTGAAGATTATACATGGGAGGATGAGAATTTTATATAGAAGCACCTAGAGCTACTCAAGCGTTGAGGACAACACTTTTTTGAAGGAGAGGGGCATGTTTGGTCCCTATATTACTAGTATAGTCCCTTATTGTTGTTAGTGTAACCCCCTTATTGTAATTATTGTACCCTTGTAACCCCCATATTGTTATTATTATGCCCTTAAATTATTATTTTTAGGTTGGATAGGATTACATTGTGGCCCCATGGAATCCTATATATAGAAAGGAGGTTTTGTAATTTGAATCATCCAAGAATTGTTCATTCATGTAATGTATTGGAGGTTGCCCCCTCGAAGTGGCTTATTTATAAGGCGTTGATATCTCTTTTCTTCTCTTTTTGGAGCTAGTTTCCAAACATACTACATGCAAATGGAGAATGATTTTAATATATCATGTGCATATATCTAAACTATTTATTCTACTATATAGCTAGGGTGTTTCTTCCTTTATGGAATCTAAAGAGATATCCTTAAACTGTTAATAATATATATCATTTAATAATTGAAAGAGATGAAAATTATGTAAGATGATTCTTCTAACAAAGTAGCTTGACTAGAAGAATTGTGAAAAATATATCACATTCATATGTGCGATTATATATTCAATAAGAAATCACAGAAAAATATTAGAACAGAAATTCATGTAACATTCATCTATAATAACGTTTCAAATATATAATGCAATAAAATGATGACCATCAAACTATAAAGTAAGACTTAATACAATTGAACAAAAGTACCATATGAATGAAGTTCTACTTATGTAAACTAATGCTAATTGATCTTCTCGTCTTCACTTTCAACAAATTTATAGAGTACATTAGTGCGACATCAGTTTAATAGCTTTAATTTTCAAAAGAAAACATATTTGTTCCATTAATTCATCAAACCATTCACATAGTTACAATAGTGCATTCTTTGCGAATGTTTTTGAAAAAATTTTGGACCCTTCTCTAAATGCATGAGAGGGGTTTAAATACTAAACTAACTATGTTATAAAATAGATTATTCCAAAAATATAAATTAGGTTTCAAACAATAATCCTCATAATACTAACTTAAACTACTATCTAGGAAAATAAAGTAACAATTTGATTTACGAATTCTGCCCTTTATTTTGGATTTGGTCATGAAGTTGACAAATATCTATCACAGGCTTGAGATGAGCTAGTTTCAAAATCCTTGATGTGACCTATCCCTTGAAGACTACATTTTAAAGTAATATTTGCGATCTTCTTGTTGAATCTGTTAAGGAATACATAATCCGATACTGGTGATAAGGTTTGATCAGAAAATTCCAATAATTTTCTTGATTAAACTTATTTACCTTTTTTATTATTTAATCTTGGGTGTCTTCCTTTTAATTCCACTGTGTTTCTAGCTATTTCACTTTAGATAAAAATTCATATGTGTACTCTTCGATAATTTTTGTTTTCACCAATTGTTCACATACAGATTCAATAATTTCCTTTGATAATCTTGATTTCTTCTCTGCTACTTTCTCTGCCTACTTGATTTTAGCTTCCCAATATTTTAATACGATCTCCTTATGAAACTTATCTTGTAAGGTAGATCAGCTACATTTCCTGAGTCTGATGCTTGCCATTGAATATATTCGTTGTTTCTTCTCGACTCTTTCACCTTCAAGTTTCTGGATAGCTACTTGCTGGATCAGTATTTTATTTGAGTCACAATAAGAGTCAATAATAGAAGTTTGATGGAAAAATACTTCCTGTTGTTTCTTTAACTTAGCATTTATATCCAATGCTTCTTTTATAAATTGCTCTAATTGCAGTTGGCTCTATAACCTGGTCATTGTTGCTTCCAGTTATGCTTGTTTCTCATTGATTTTTGCTTGATACTGCAACTTAAGACTCTTGAAATGTTTTTGAAACTAGGGCATCTTTTCTTTCATTTTCTCCCTTGAGTTTGATTTTTCTTCATCTAAAATCCCCTCTAGCTCTTGTATTTTGTCTTCATTTTTCCTCAGCAAAAATATAACTTTAGTAGCTTTATCAACAGTGGTAATAGCATATGCCCCTGCATACTGTGATAATTTAGTTAGATGTTCAGTAGGATCGGCTAAGGAGTCCTTCCACAAAACTTCAACAGATTCATATATGAGGTTTGAGACTGTTTCATCAGTTCTTCTCTTTTTATTCCTCTTCACTACAGCCTTATAACTAGGATTATATAACATGTTCAGTGAAGGAATTTATTCAACTTATAAAAATATTGGTTCTGTAGGGTAGGCCGGTATGATCTCTTGATCATGAGTCTCTAGAACTTGTTGTTGTGGATCAACACTTTTCAATATCTTATGGGAATGTTCAGGTGTCTGAAAACTTGTAACTTGACTAGCATTGGGATTGGCTTTAGGATTTTTTATTTCTATATAAAACTAATCCCATTCACTACTCAAATTATTTGTTTGTGACATTTCTAACTGATCAAGTGTGTCATGATCGTGCTCAAATTATTGAGTAGTTGACTCTATTCCATTATTTTCCTTTGTCTCCCTCATCTCTATCTCTTTGATTACTTGATCAATTCTCTTTTCTAGGCTATCCTTTCTCGATTCGGATTCATTTTCAAAATGATCCAAATTGTGAGATTGATGTTCTGATTGACCTGATTCATCCTTAGACATGTATTTTTCTTCATTATGCAAGATTATTCCTGGAGTAGGTTTGTTGACATCTTCAATAGTTAACAAATTGAGAGCAACTCTCTCCAGTCTCCTATTTTAGTATGTTTGGAAGGCCTTCAAATCCTCTTGATTAAGTTGACTAGATGCAAACTTTATTATATATAAAAAAAATTCCATGCCTTGGAAGAGATCATAAATCCATATATTTCATTTACAAAAGGCTTAATTTTGAGCTGAGTGGTGTAATTTTTAATTACATCATTTGGATCATACAACCTCTTTGGAATTACTGTGAAATTCAATAGATTAATCTAAGAAACCTCCTTGTGGGTATGGCCAATATCAAAAAGTGAAAAAGTACTGCACTGTATTAGGCCAAAAGACCTTCTTAGCATATTTCAGCTATTTAGTAATACCATTAACAAGATGGTAGGCTGTCTCTCTTGTAAGAAACTTATCAAGAAGATAATATGGTAGGACATGGGGAGAAGCATAACTCCCGAATACTCTAACATATGTAAAATTCTCCTCTGCAAAGCACCTAGCCACATAAAGAATATTTGCATTAGCATCCTTGGAAACCCTAGGAGCCTTCATATTGAATATCATTCGGTGCATAGGAAACATGACTCCATGAAAATTTTTATAAATATGCGGGTGGAAGTCTGAATCCCAAAGGGCTCTCAGGTAGATATCGATTGGGGTAGGGTCTTGGGTAGTTTATTTCTATCCCATGGTAGGAAAACTAGAAGAAAATAAAATTGCGTCCATGACATAGGAAGACATATAAAAGGGAGTTATTTCTCTAGATGAAACATTCCTTTTATTCCTATACTCTGTGATGTGTTTGGCTAAACTGTTAGATAGGATATTTTCCCAATTCAAAATTGAGAAATTGACGATAATGCCAATCAATGGAACCCAATCTACTGAAAATCGAGTGGTATCATGTTTGGAAAACAATCTACACAACATACCGACAACATAACAATAGGGGGAAGGAATTTGGGCAATTTGGTACGTATCGAGTTTATCTCGCTTCAACTTACCTTAGAATTCCTTCCATTATTTGATAACTTTCATGAGATCTAGATGCTCTGCTATAAAGCTTTGTAGAAAGGCCTTGTCATATTTCTGCTGCAGGGAGGGTAGATGGTACATTGCTTGTGAATATTTTTCCTTGAAAGACCCTATGTTTTCTCCCTTATCATCCTTGAATTTTCTATCATCTATACTTAAGTGGTTAATTACCCACTTAACCATGTCTATGTAAGGGATAATATTTGGTCTTTCGGCTACCTTGTGGATGAATGAACATGCAGCGTCAAGGTATGTCTCGTCTGAAGTAGATGTCGTGCCTGTTGTAGTAACTTTGGTTATTACGCTTGGATTTTTGACTTCAAAAAGCTTATACATTACCTCCCATGATAAACTAGCACAATTCTTGTTGCAGGTGGTCTATAAATAAGGGAGATATTTCTGAGTCTTCAATAGGCATCATTTGAGAAATCTATTTTCCCTTTTTTCTCATTTCAATCTTCCTTACTCCGTTAAATGGTTTCTTGATTTAAAGTAAATAGGTTGAGCCTTAAAAGTATACATAAAAGAGAGTCAAATCTGTTATTTATATAAAACATGCATAAACAGATAAGAACCTATCAAATATCATATTAATCATCAATAATCATTTCAAAATCAAATTTCTTACACCTTCGCATGAAAATAACTATCAATCAAGTTAAGTCGTTAGATCTCGAATTTTGGTTTGATACAACATAAGTCATTTCGCATGATTGAGTAATTAAATGTTGTTAGTTTGCACATCACAACATACAACTTTTACCATTTGTGATGTTTACCAATAAGTTCAACGTAATGCAATCTACACAAATAGCACATCACAACTCTTATGCAGTATTGAATTTGAATTTGGTGAAGTTATGGGAAATGAGAAATGTGCATTAAAAGAGCCAAGCATATACGATTAATAAGGATTTTAGAGCTTTATATTTATTAATTTGTTGGCTTGTCGGGCTTGCACAATCAAAAATTATATCAAATTGCTTTATAATTTCATCGTTTTAAAAGAGGTTCGATGCGATAAAGAAAATATAACAATAATTAAAGTGTTTGCAAGTTTTAAAACACAACTTCAGAAAAATGTTTAGCGCATTTTTAATCCCGCGTGACTTAGAGGATTGCAAGTCCTTTAGCTTTTAAGCTATTCGTTTTGTAATGAGCACTAAGGAATAAATTAGAAAACTAAAAGAAAACTTTATTTCCTAACTTTTTTGTTTTACAACTAAAAATAATATTTCCTATTTATTTCAAAAGGGTCCTCATTTATTAAAATAAATGGGGGTTGTTGTATAGCACAACAATTGGCGATTCACTTGGGAGAACCAACTATCTATGACTAATTTTTTGAAATTTATAAAACTTTTTTTAAATAAAATAGTTGTAGGAATGAATTTCAAAAAAATAATATCTTACTAAGCAATGAAATTTCTCTTATTTACAATTCATAAGAGTCCCTCTTTTAAAGATATAAGTATCAAAAATATATATCAATTTTTTACTTAGTTCAAAGAGATAAAGCAGGTGGCTCTTACAGATTAGATTTATAAATATTTACTCTTGTATCACAATTAGAGCCTCTGTTCCAGTAGGAAATTTAAGCTTTTGGCAGGGTTACCTTTTACCCAACAATGATTCATTTTCCCATCCAGTGTTTCTTAAAATTTCAAAAATAAACTCTAATTTTTTAAACTTTTTTTCTTTCTTTTTTGTACCATATTTTTATTTACTTAAAATCGATTTCTTGGCTTGGTAACCAAATGATGACAATGCCATTCACTAGTTGTAATTAAAATGATCAAGCTAGCTCTTGATGAGACCCCTTGTCCTCTTGATATAATCTCAATTCATTACACTGTTTTGGTAGGCAATATTGGTAATGTCAGTTTCATTATTTCCCTATGAACATGGCAAACAACCTCATGATGAGACTTATTATCTTTTAACTTTTTCTAGTTATAATCTTTTTTGAATTTCTTTCAAAAATTTATAATTTTTCCCAGATGGAGTGAATCATTGGTCCCTTTGAGGATTCTAAATGATAATGTTGAGTTTTAGATTGATTTTATGTAAAATAGTCTTTACTATATTAAATATTACTTTCTTTACTGATAACAGAATAATCATGCTATATAAGGATGAGTGTTCATCAGAAAATAAATAATTTCAGTGAAATGACATCTTTCAGTGAAAATAAAATCCATTTGTCTTTCAAATATTTCGATTGTTTCCTTAACACTTATGATTTCTATAAGCGATAAATAAAAAAGGATGATCTGAGATATTATTTTGAAAAGCCAAAAATTTATACTAAACATGTTTTATCTTTCTAAGGAAATGAAAAAGACACTAGTATACAAGGAATAGAAGGGGTTACCTCCTAGGAAAAGTATTTTTTCAAAATATTTCCATTAACAAGAAAAGAATCTCTTTTGCCTCTTAGATATTGCAACAAGAATTTTGATGGACCTATTTATTCAATTATTTGAAATGGACCTAGCCATAGTTTTTGAAACTTAGCGTTTACCTTTTTTCTCATGCACTTTGTCCCATTTGAATACCAGGTCACCAATTTGAATTTTTTTTTGAGTAATACAAGTTGAATCGAACAAGGCTTTGACTATCTACTGATGATGTGCATGAGTATGTTTAGATTTTTCACTTTCGTCCTCTAACTTAAGAATTTAACATTGTCTAAGTTGTAAAGAAGAAGCAGGAGATTCATCAATAAATTGTACTAAGGAAAGAGAGGGAATAAATACGTTGATATGAAGTACAACTTCTTTTCCATAGACAAGATAGAATGGAGAAGTGACAATAGAAGCTTTTTGAGTTATTCGATCTGCCCAATGAGAAAATATAAATGAATTATGTCAATTTTGTTGGTTTTGATCAACATTTCTTTTGATTATTCTATTCAAGTTCTTGTTTTTAGATTCTCCCAAACAATTTCCTTGCAGGTAATAATTTGTAGAATACTTAAGTTTAAAACCTATTTTGGTTGTGAATTCCATCATAGCAGTTTCTGAGAAGTAAGATGCATTATCAAACATTAAAGCAGTAGGTAAGCCAAACCTATTTATGATAGTTTGGTTGATGAAATAAAAAATATTCTTAGAGTTGGCTACCTTTAATGGAATTTCTTACGCCCATTTAGTAAAGTAATATGTACCTGTGAGAATATATCTATTTTTTTTGGAAGAGTTAGGAACAATCTCACCAATTATATCTGATCCCAATTTTTCAAATGGTTGCTCGATATTAACTGGATATAATGGGAAGGCTAGCTTCTTTTGTCTTCCAGATGCACTGTAACACAATTTTCATTTTCTTGCATATTCATGAGCATCTTTGAAAAGTGTAGGCCAATAGTAACCGGCATGAAGGATTTTGTGTGCTGTCGTATTTCCTCCAAAATGTCCTCCAGCTGGTCCATCATGGAGTTCCTACAAGACTTTATCTACTTCAAATTTTTCTAAGCATCTTCGTAGTATAGAATAAAAATTTCTCCTAAATAACACATCATTGATTAAGTCATATTGCTTGGAATTTAACGTTAAATCTCCTTTTGTTTTGTAACTAAGTTGATTTGGAGCATATCCATTATTCAAATAGAATATAAGATCAACGTATTGATATTGTGTGTTGTTCACTATTTGACATAAGTCATTGGTTTATTAAATGTTGATAAGTCATGCATCGAACATTATATTAAATGGTGAAATGTTAAAAGAGTGGGTCGAAATGAAACAAGGTAAGAGAAGTCACGTGCCTAAAAGCTAGAGGCGGAAGTAATACGAAAAGGCTGATGTATAAAGTAAAAGGGGTAGCGGAAATACCAAAAGTGAAATTGTGTGGTACGAAGAGCGCACAACAAATATATTAAAAGAATTGCCACTTTACGAATATCCATACAAGGGAATGCTGCAGTTGGGATTTTTCGCGGGGGTCAAGCAGCGAGAGTGGGAAGAGACCCATACCCCCGCGGAGTTACAATATGGTGACGTGGGGGGGGACCCAAGGTCCGAATGAAGCACAAGAGAAAGGCGTGGAGATATGGTGACGTGGCGGAACACAATGGGGGCCCTTACAACTGGTAGGTTACGTATTCAATTCACTCTTGAGGATGATATGTTTCAGGAATCATATGGCGCATACAGCAAAGAGGTAAGGTAAGTCCTAGATGAGCTGGTATTGAGGCCCGTACCAGTATTAGATCCGGCACATGGTGTTCCCCTGTCCTCAACTAATGCCCAATCCCTACACGCTGCGTGCCCCACTGACAGTGTCCTTACGACACTTACCCTGTTTATTTCACCTCTACCCCTTTTTGCCTCAGAATTACCAGTCTTAGACAGTAGTTTCCTGTATTTTACTACATTAAAATTCTCAGGTCTTCCAGTTACGGTATATACCAAGCGGGAACAAGTACCAGGTCTACCTAATCATCACCAGACTACCCTCTGCGTCGCTTTCCCAAGCAAATTTACCTACTGTGCAGGTACTTTGTCCATTACATTCCCTCTGTTTCCTTTCATTTTTCTTTTCAGATTTCATATGTTGGTCATGGGAAGGGGCACACCCAAGAAAAAAGAACCAGGGACTCCACCACCCCTTCCGTGTTGTGACCATTACCAGAATATGAAGCATGCCTGAAGCAAGAAAGGGACCGGACGGATGTCCTGTCAGATAAAGCCACCCGTCTTAAAGTCGAAACCATGTTTGCATCACTCCGCCTAGAGTTTGCCCTCCTTCACTTGTTAAAACATAAAATTCCTACCGAGGCAAATACGAGTGACTTCACTGAGGCCTTCATCAGGGTAGAAGGATTTGCAACGATGCCTGAGCTTGCCGCGGACAGTCAGCAGAGGTGCTCTCAGTTTGTCACCCAAATTTCCAGTTCATCCGCAAATGCGCCACCACCAGTATCAGCAATAGCTTCGACCCCTTCTCACAAGTGATGCATTGTTATTTCATGATTTGGCCCTCGTGGCCTTTTTTACTTTTTATCTTAGTTAGTATTTTTTAAGTTTCAGCTGGAATTTACATTTCACCTCAGCAATTTACTTTTACTAAGACTATTATACAATTTTGGTTTTAAAATGGCCTAACGCCTAACAACAAAGGATGAGAGGTTTTTATTCCTCATCATGATTTTTGGTTACTTTGACAAGGAATTCTAACAAATTTCTAGCATGTGAGGAAGATATTTTCCCAAAATATCTTCTTGCCCATGTAGAGAAGTTCCTATATAAACAAGAACAGAAGAGAACACAGGGTTCCAGATTTTATCAGAAAACTATGCCGTAAGAGAATTTTGTATGCATTTTGTTAAACTTTTGTATGAAAGTTTCAGAGCCCGTTGGGTTTCAATGAAGAGAAGTTTCATCTGTAAGGAGGATTCCAGTCTTTGATACTCAATAGAACGTAACTTCTCTTGTATGTGCCTATCAATTGTTTGTCTTGTCTCATCTGTTCCTCTGGTATCATGTTTTGGAATGCGAGCAGCTCATTGATTTTAATGTGAACCTATCTTAGATGATACTTATGTTGGAATCAATCTAGCGCTTTAAATATGGCTCATGCATGATATATTGTTCCATTCTCATAGCACCCATACTTCTTCTATATTGGCTTCAATGTGATGTTATTTTGGAATACACTATTATTGTGAATGGATTCTTAGATAGATAAGCCCATTACATGGTGATATGTGTGTCCTGATATTATCTATGTGACAACTGGTATTTTCTCATTCTTTCTTACATTGTGAACATCTGCAGATTACCTATCTCTGTTAAGTATTGTTGAATTGGCCCTCTTTACTGAGAACTGTCTTAAGTTGTCTAATGCCTTTACGTAAGAGTTTTTACACTCTGTCTCTGCAATATATATTTTGCACTTCAAACTTCTGAAAGTTTTGGTCCCATTTAAAGTTGAACTTCCTGTTTATAAATGAAAAGTATGAGAGCTCTGTCCCGGTAGTTATCTCTGTTTACATTAAATTAATTTTTCTATCTGCTGTTTAAGATGTCCTAGGCACTGGTCTTTCACAACTCAAGGTTGTATCTAGGATTGACAACATCTTTTTGGCACCATTTCCGCGGACGAAGTTGATGAAAAAATCGAAATCCCTGGGCCTCGACAAAACCCCATTTCACTCTTCAATTAGGTGAGCATGGAGAGTTGAGAGTTGTATATCCCTCACCTTGGCGACTCCACATTTGTCTTCCAGAAAAATCTAATTGCAGTCCTGGCTCCTCGGAAGCCACACCTTAGGTTAGATACGTCTCAGCCAAAGACACCCTCTGTGTCTGACCCAGAGATAATTTTACATAGAAGAGGTTGGAGGGAGAGACAATTTGTTCATACCGAGATCCCACAATTTTCCCTAGAAGACGTTTCCTCCTCCTCCTCTTAGGTTGCCCAATTGCAAGGTTCTGACTCCGCTCTGGGTGAAACCGGTTATTACTCAGACTGTTTACCCCTGGGAAACATCCAAGTAAAGGATGAGGCCGAGTAAATAGACACCACCCGTTATACATTTCACCCTACCCCAGATGTTGAAGAAGTTAAAGAGGTCACGGAAATATCCGCTGTTAATACTCCACCCTTGTCTCCATCCTCTCAAGCTGTCGTTCACTATATTCCTATCATCATCCATACCACACTTCCACCTACTCCCCCACTTACTCACCAAGCCCTCTTGTTACCTCCTCCTCCAATGGCCAACGTTCCGGGTTTCTTGCTAAATAAATATGCTCCCCTGGCATTACCTCCAGTTCTACATGATATGCCACAGGGCTATCTAAAGATCCTGCCCCGTTTCAATGGAGAAAGCGAGGTGGATGCTCAAAAACATCTTGAAGTATTCTGTGCTTTTGCAGAAAACTTTAATGTGGAGCATCTAGACCTAGTCCTAAGAGTATTTGTGAAATCCCTTGATGGTGAAGCCAGAAAATGGTTCAAGACATTGGGAGACCGTTTTGTAAATACGTGGGAAGTTATGGAAGACACTTTCCTCAAAAAATGGGGAGAGAAGAAAGACCACGGAAACTGTCTGACTGAGTTTAATACACTCAAGAAAAGACACAATGAAGGAGTGGCCGAGTTTATTAAGAGATTTAACAAGTTGTACCTGAGCCTTCCCACAGAAATGAAACCACATCAGACGGCTGCCAAGGTAGTGTTTGTGGCAGCCTTTGACTCTGAATTCAGTTTCTCTATTAGAGAAAGGAAGCTAGCCACTCTGGATGATGCTTAGACCGATGCACTGGAGCTTGAGGCAAATTTTGCCTCCACCGGTAAATCCAAGGGTAGATCTGAGCAGGATACGAGAAGGAGGTGAAAGGAAGAGGTATCCACCTCGAGCCAAGACAGAGATTCAGCGAATGACAGGATTGAGGAGATGAACAAGATGATCAAGAATCTCTCAAGAAAACTGGTGAAACTAGAAATGGAGGCCAAGAATTCATCCTCCAAGAATTTCCAAAATGCTCCAAACAGAGGCTTTAACCCTCAATACAGAAAACCACCTCTGCAGATAATGCAAAGGGGACAGAAGGAGCCGCAAGATCAAGTGCCACATCCTCTATACTTGGAAGGGCAAGTAGAGGGTTCTACTGAATTTAATGCTTACGAGCAAGAGGAGGCATACCTTGCTTTCTCAAACAATGATGATGTTGAATGTCCGGTACATGGAAGTGAAGAAGTGGAGGTGGAACACACAGAAGTGAAAGCTAATGAAGACACCAAAGATCCTGAGATTGATGACTATTGCAGGAAATTCATTGATTTCATGCAAGTGCAGTTCAATAGAAGATACGATCTGAGGTCTTCCAGAAAGAGAACCCGTACTCAGGATCAGGAGGAGGACACACCATAGGAAGAGGCACCTGCACAGAAGGAGGCAACTCCTCAAAAGATCCTGGAAAAAGGTAAGAGGCCCCTTAACCAATCTTTACAATCTGCTGATCAATTACCTTCATCTTCACAACTGTCTACACCTCTTAGTGTCAAGCCGATCTTAAAAGAAGTCAAACCTCCCCCTCAGAACAGAGACTCCAAAGATAAAGAACCTAAAGAAGTGTCAGTAGATAAGTCCTCCTTCGCTTTCAGTCTACCGAAGGAGCTTGAGAAAGTGAAAATCCCAGTCCCCTTGACCAAGTTGCTAAAACAACCTGCATATCAGTCCCAGATCACTTCATTTATGCTCCCTCCAGAAGTAATAAACGTCCCAAACAGTCTTAACCTTCAGGAGGAAAGACCTATGGTGGTTTTTAGCCCACATGTCGAAGAGTTAGATGCTGCCACCCCACCTTTCTATGTGTCTTTGGTAATACATGACTTGCTGCTGCATAACTGCATGTTAGACTCAGGAGCCTCTCATAATATTTTACTCCTCTTGGTCATGGAGCAACTAGGACTATAGATCACTCACCCATACAAATACCTCTACTCATTTGACTCCAAAAGAGTTAAGTGCCTAGGCATGATAAAAGATTTGGTGGTCAACCTGGCTCAGATCCTAGCAAAAAGTGTAGTGATGGATATAGTGGTGGCCGACATCCCAGCTCGTTTTGGCATGTTACTGTCAAGATCTTGGGGGACCAAAATTGGTGGATCGATCAAGCTGGATCTGACCTATGCCACTATCCCTATATTTGGAGGCCAAGAGAGGAGGCTATTTTGGGAAACCAGATTTGTCAAGACAGTTACTAAGGCAGATGATTCATTCAATTCTCCGGTTTATAGTAGGGAGGGGGATCTCCCATGTTTAATGCTGGAGGAAGATCAGGAGCACGCACATGAACCATCATTTTTCCAGATTAAGACAGAACATTTCATAGAAAGCCCTGAATCAGAAATCTGGACGCTTCACTTTGATGGAGCCAACTCTAGGGAAGGAAATGGAGCTGGGGTATTACTGATTTTGCCTAGGGGCAGATGGGTGCCTCTATCTTTCAAGATGGAGTATGAAGCCACAAAAAATGTGGCTGAATATGAAGCACTCCTACTAGGGTTGCAGACAGCCAGGAGTATGAACATACAAAGTTTAAAATATCTGGGAGATTCTGAGCTAGTAGTCAGGCAGGTGAGAAATAAGTGCCAAAATAAACATGCCAGGCTGAGGGCCTATAGGAATGAAGTTTGGGACCTGGTGGAGAATTTCTTCTCGGCATTCAATATCCATTTCATGCCCCGAGAGAAAAATAGAATGGCGGACTCTTTAGCAGTGGCTGCTAGTACCTTTCGGCCACCTCAGAACCCGCTATTGAGATATGAGATTTAGGTACGTTATAGGCCGTCAATCCTAGACAATATCAAGCATTGGAAAGTGTTCGAAGATGATGAGAAAGTCAAGAGATTCTTGGAAACAGTTGGGGAATTCTCCAACATGGAGATTGACATTGGCGAAGAAATGGAGACTGAAAATGCTTCTAGAGAGAAGTGGGAAGAAAAGGTAGTTGGTCATAAATTTCTCCAGCTGAAAGGGAATGTCATTCCCCGAGGATTAGTACCTTTAGAAAGGTTGTTTAAGAAGAATGATGTTCCATTACAGCCAAACAAAGTTGTAGAGGAAAACCAGGTGGATGACCTGAATCTAGGCACAGAGGCTGACCCTAAAATCGTGAAGCTGTCCAAGAAGGTCCCGGGAGAATATAAACAACTGTATCAGAAGTTATTCCAGTCCTATAAAGATGTGTTTTCCTGGTATTATCAAGATCTAAAAACCTTCGATGTCAGCATTATGCAGCATAAGATTCCACTGAAGGGAGATGCAAAACCACACAAGAAAAAGCTTAGGCAGATAAATCCCCTATTGCTACCTTCTATTGAAAAAGAAATTAAAAAACTACTGAAGGCTAAAATCATTGTGCCTTTGAGGTACTCTGAGTGGGTAGCTAATCTAGTCCCTGTATGGAAGAAGAATGGAGAAATAAGATTGTGTGTTGATTTTTGGAACCTGAATAGGGCATCATTAAAAGATAATTACCCACTGCCCAAGATGGATCACATATTGCAGAAAGTGGTAGGGGCTTCTCGAATGTCGATGATGGATGGGTTCTCTGGGTATAATCAAGTGGCTGTATTGCCAGAGGACCAAAATAATATGGCCTTCACCACTCCATGGGGGACGTTCATGTATGCCAGGATGCCTTTTGGTCTGATTAACGGAGGGGCTACTTTTCAGAGGGCCATGGATATTGCTTTTATTGGAGAACAGGACGAGTTCGTGGTGGTATACCTGGACGACATTACTGTGTTTTCAAAGGATGATGCGAAGCACATAGAACACTTGCGCAGAACCTTTGAGAAGTGCAGAAAGTATGGCCTCTCCCTTAACCCACAGAAGTCTTTGTTTGCACTGGAAGAGGGTAAGCTTTTGGGACACATTGTAACCAAATATGGATTGAAGATAGACCCCAAGAGGGTGGAAGTCATAAATGGCATTGCCCTGCCCAGAAACAAAAAGGAAGTTTAGGTGTTCCTAGGATGTATAAACTTCCTAAGGAGGTTCATCCCTAACTATGCTGAGATATTTAGGCACATCACCGATATGCTTAAGAATAATAATGAGGTGAAATGGTCACCAGAGTCAAGTGAAGCCTTCGCCAGAATTAAAAATGCATTTGTTGAAGCCCCTGTGTTAGCCGGGCCCGATTATGCCAAACCGTTTATAATCTTCTCCTTTGCATCCCCTCATACAGTAGCTGGCGTTTTGTTGCAGAAGAACGAAGAAGGGTATGAACAGCCTATTTCCTTTTTCAGTCAGGTACTTCGGGATGTTGAACTGAAATATAACATATTAGAGAAGCAAGCGTATGCTCTAGTGAAATCCCTCAAATATTTCCGTATGTATGTTTTGCAGTCCCATGTCACTAACTTTGTTCCTACAACAGCTGTTAAAGACATTCTTATCCAGGAGGAAAGTGAAGGAAAAAGAGGAAAATGGATAGCCAAAATACAGGAATATGAGTTAGATATCCGTCCTACCAAATTAATTAAGGGGCAAGGTATAGCCAAGATCCTGTCTAAATCAAATTGTCAGGCCTTGGGTATAAATTTCTCTATGATAGCAAACAAATATTCTGGGGCAAAGGAGGAAGTACAGAGAATATAAATAGCCTCCCAGAAGATACATATGAAGTACCTTATCAGACCATGGTACAAAGAGATGGTAGAGTACCTTCTAACCCTCAGCTGCCTGCCCAATTGTGATAAAAATAAGTACAGATCACTGAGGTTGAGGTCGCAAAAGTATGTCATTGCAAACGGTTGGTTGTATTGGCGAGACCCCTCAGGTATCCTACTCCTGTGCCTTACAGAAGAATATGTGGAGAGTATAATGGATGAGTTTCACGAGGGAATATGTGGAGGCCATTACAGTTGGGGGGCTACTACTCACAAGATTCTGAAGGCTGGTTTTTTCTGGCCTAAACTATTTGGAGATGTGTTCACTCGAGTCAGAGCCTGCGAGAAGTGCCAAAGGTCCGCAGAGAGACAGAAGCTTGCGCCTCTCCCCATGATACCTTTCCATGTAGATGAGCCATTCTAGCAATGGGGAATCGATTTCATCGGAGAAATACATCCTCCATCTAGCGGCCAGCATAAATGGATCTTAACGGCCACGGACTATTTTACAAAATGGGTGGAAGCTATACCTGCTAGGCATGCAACTAACGCTGTGGTAATCAAATTCATGGAGGAACATATCATATCCAGATTTGGTTGTCCTGCTAATATCATAACTGACAACGCACAAGCCTTTAAATCCACCAAATTTGTCAACTTTTTCCAGCAGTATAATATTGCACTGGGTCACTCTATGGCCTACTACCCCCAAGGAAACGACCTTGCGGAGTCCTCAAATAAAACTCTGGTCCGAGCACTAAAGAACACAATCAATGAGAATCAGAAGAATTGGGATTCTTAGCTAAAATTCCCTCTGTGGGAAAACCGAATTACTAGCAAGAGGGCAACTGGGAAGTCCCCATACAAACTAGTTTATGGGAGAGCAGCAGTTTTTCCTGTGCGGTTGGCTTTACCGGTAGCTTGGTTCATGCAAGAAAATCAAGAGGAGCCTGATGATGTAACTAGGAGGATTAATCAGTTGGTGGAGCTAGAAGAAACATGAAATCAGGTGAGTCAGAAGCTGATTGAGTATTAGGAGAAAATGAAGGATATTTTTGACCAATATGCCAGAGACAAAAAGTTACAGGTGGGATATCTGGTGCTTAGATGGGATATTCAAAGGGCAAATAAAGGGAAACACGGAAAATTCGATCCCCTCTATTTTGGCCCTTTCAAAATAGCAGAACTAGGTGGCAACAATACTTTTAGGTTGGAGAATTTGCAGGGGGATTTGCTGGATTCCCCTATTAATGGCCAATTCCTCAAGTCTTACTTCCAGTACTGATCCAGGCTGAGGAAGCCTGATGTATCATATTATATATTATTTCTTGTCTTAATCGTTGTTTGAATAACGTGTATTTGTGGATGAATCATGAAAAAGAAGTAAAGAGTCGAAAGGGATGAGAGATGGCGTTAACAGAAGACAAACAGGTGGTCTGCGTAGTTCTCGACACATTCAAGGATGAATCTGCCGTCCCCAGGTGGAGCCAATGTTGTTCACTATTTGACATAAGTCATTGGTTTATTAAATGTTGATAATTCATGCATCGAACATTATATCAAATGGTGACATGTTAAAAGAGTGGGTCGAAATGAAACAAGGTAAGAGAAGTCACGTGCCTAAAAGCTAGAGGCGGAAGTAATACGAAAAGGCCGATGTTTAAAGTAAAAGGGGTAGCAGAAATACCAAAAGTGAAATTGTGTGGTACGACACTTACCCTATTTATTTCACCTCTACCCCTTTTTGCCTCAGAATTACTAGTCTTAGACAATAGTTTCCCGTATTTTACTGCGGTAAAAGTCTCAGGTCTTCCAGTTACGGTAAATACCAAGCGGGAACAAGTACCAGGTCTACCCAATCATCACCAGACTACCCTCTATGTTGCTTTCCCAAGAAAATTTACCTACTGTGCAGGTACTCTGTCCATTACATTCCCTCTATTTTCCTTTTGTTTTTCTTTTCAGATTTCATATGTCAGTCATGGGAAGGGGCACACCCAAGAAAAACGAGCCAGGGACTCCACCACCCCTTCCATATTGCGACCATTACCGGAATATGAAGCATGCCTGAAGCAAGAAAGGGACCGGATGGATGTCCTGTCAGATAAATCCACCTGGCTTAAAGCCGAAACCATGGTTGCATCACTCCGCCTAGAGTTTGCCCTCCTTGACTTGTTAAAACATAAAATTCCTACCGAGGCAAATCCGAGTGACTTCACTGAGGCCTTCATCAGGGTAGAAGGATTTGCAACGATGCCTAAGCCTGCCGCGGAAAGCCAGCATAGGTGCTCTCAGTTTGTCATCCAAATTGCCAATTCATCCGCAAACGCGCCACCACCAGTATCATCAACAGCTTCGACCCCTTATCTCAAGTGATGCATTGTTATTTCATGATTCAGCCCTCCTGGCCTATTTTAATTTTTATCTTAGTTAGTATTTTTCAAGTTTCAGGTGGAATTTACATTTCACCTCAGCGATTTACTTTTACTAAGACTATTATACAATTTTGGTTTTAAAATAGCCTAGTGCCTAACAGCAAAGGATGAAAGGTTTTTATTCCGCATCATGATTTTTGGTTACTTTGACAAGGACTTCTAACAAATTTCTAGCATGTGAGGAAGATATTTTCCCAAAATATCTTCTCGCCCATGTAGAGAAGTTCCTATATAAAAAATAACAGAAGAGAACACAGGGTTCCAGATTTTATCAGAAAACTATGCTGTAAGAGAATTTTGTATGCATTTTGTTAAACTCTTGTATGAAAGTTTTAGAGCCCGTTGGGTTTCAATGAAGAGAAGTTTCATCTGTAAGGAGGATTCCAGTCTTTGATACTCAATAGAACGTAACTTCTCTTGTATGTGCCTATCGATTGTTTGTCTTATCTAATCTGTTCCTCTGGTATCATGTTTTGGAATGCGAGCAACTCATTGATTTTAATGTGAACTTATCTTAGATGATACTTATGTTGGAATCAATCTAGTGCTTTAAATATGGCTCATGCATGATATATTGTTCCATTCTCATAGCACCCATACTTCTTCTATATTGGCTTCAATGTGATGTTATTTTGGAATACACTATTATTGTGAATGGATTCTTAGATAGATAAGCCCATTACATAGTGATATGTGTGTCTAGATATTATCTATGCAACAGCTGGTATTTTCTCATTCTTTCTTACATTGTGAACATCTGCAGATTACCTATCTCTATTAAGTATTGTTGAACTGGCCCTCTTTACCGAGAACTGTCTTAAGTTTTCTGATGCCTTTACGTAAGAGTTTTTACACTCTGTCTCTGCAATATATCTTTTGCGCTTCAAACTTCTGAAAGTCTTGGTCCCATTCAAAGTTGAACTTCCTGTTTATAAATGAAAAGTATGAGAGCTCTGTCCCGCTAGTTATCTCTGTTTACATTACATTACTTTTTCTCTCTGCTGTTTAAGATGTCCTAGGCACTGGTCTTTCACAACTCAAGGCTGTCTCTAGGATTGAAAACATTGTCCATCGTTGAGGCTTACCTATGATATTTGCACATTGTTGCTCGAATCTGCTTCTGATGATAGATGGAATTCTCATGTAAGCATTCTACAAAAACCTTGACTTCTTAAAATTTTAGAAGGTCTAATTTCTACATCACATTTTTGTAAAGCAGTAACCCGGTTAGCCCTTTTCTCTCCTAATTCTCTTTGCATTAAGAGTTGTCTCACTATAGATAATGGAACTATGATTTTGGTGTGAGTTTTTAGGAGAAATGGCCTAAAATTCTTATAGCCTTAAAGACAACAAATTATTTCTTTTCGATAGATGTGTAACTAGGTTCTGCACCTTGTAAATTGGAACTGAAAATGATATTGTTGCTTCAATTTATTGGTCATTCAGCTATGTTAAAACAACAGCGTATGATGTATCCGATGAAAAAGTGTATAATGTAAAAGGATTAAGAAAATTGGGGGTAGTCAGGAATGGAGCATTGGCAGTTGATTGTTTGATCAAATCAAATTCTTCTCTTTCATTATGTCCCAATTTAAAGACAAAATGTTTGTTAATCATGTTTTGTAATGGTAAAACTATTTGCGAAAATTTAGGGAAACACCTTCTAAGAAAATTAATTTTCCCAAGAAATGAATTCAGAGCTTTCTTGTTATAAGGGAAAGGAATTATTTAAATTTCATCAATTCTTTCAGGATCAATATAGATACAAATTTTTGACACAATTAATCCTAAAAATTTTCCTTCATCTAATGCAAAAAAATAATTTCTTTGGATTCAATGAGATGCCATACCTTTTGCATTGCTTAAAGACTTGTTTTAGGTCATTCACATGATTGGTTACGTATTTAGAAAAGAATTTAATGTCATCTAAATAAGTAACCACTATTTTATTTATGAGTCCCCTAAAAGCTATGTCCATAGCTCTCTAAAAAGTTGCACCTGCATTAATTAATCCAAATGGCATATTTTGATGGGAAAAAGTTCCCCATTTAGTTCTGAACATAGTTTTCAATCCGTCATCTTGATGTACGATAATTTGGTTATATCCCAAGAATCCATATAGAAAGGACATAAGTTTAGAACCAGCTACTCTCTGCAGTACTTGTTCCATGGCTGGTAATGGAAAGTTGTCCCTCTATCAAGATTTGTTTAAATTCCTAAAATCAATGAAAATTCTAATATCACCATTATTTTTCCTGACAGGTACTAAATTTTATACCCATTTAGAATGCGTGACTTGAAAGATGATTTTTTACTTTAGTTTGTTCAGTTCTATTTTGATTTGATTTTCTAGATTTGGATGAATCTTCCTCAATTTCTGTTGTATAGGATTTTCTTCTAAGATCATAGGAATTCTGTGTTGAATCATAGAAGTGTCATATGTTTTAAGATTAGTGGAATCCAAAGAAAAGACACTTCTGTACATTCTAAACAATATGATAAATCATAATAGTTCTTCAGAAGATAGACCAAGAGCTACATTAACAGTTTGAGGTTTTTCATCAGTTTCTAGATTTACTAACTCAAATCTTAAGGTAGAGCTTTGTGTTTTTGAGTTAGTAACTCTTTTAAAACTACCTTTCAGATCATATAGGTCTTCTAACTTGAAAACAGATTTAGGAATAGGATTTTCATCTTGTTCTTTCTTAATCTGAATGTCATGTTCATTTTTATCCAAAATTTAACTATCATAAGATCCTTCATATGTTAATAAATATATGATATCTGAATCATTATTGAATACTCTACAATTGGTAACATTATGAGGAACATATGGTCTAAAAACCAATTCAATAGAAAATCTACCAGGACTAAATTCTTGGGATGGGATTAACTTTGACACTACATTAGCCAGTAGATCTACACTAGCATTCTACATTCTAGGTATAGAAGAAATGTTGAAGGCTAAGAAATGGGTTGTTAATTATTGGACTAATGATTGGTAATGCTTTAAATGTCAAGAATTACAAAGAATGGTATCTCTTACCTATCTAAAAATTATATCTGAATCACCTAGAACTTTCACATATTTGATACTGAGATCAATGTCTTTGTACAAACCTTGAACTAATGCTTCATATTTAGCTATATTATTTGTACAATTGAATTCTATTTTGTAGGCTAACATGGTTTTTATCCTTACGGGTTTATTAAAATACAACCTGCACCTGCCCCCTCTTCAGATTTAGAACCATCGAAATAAAGAGTCAAAAAAACGAGAATTAACTATTTTTATATCTCCAAAATTTATACATTTAGAATTATCTGGTTGGGAAAAATTATCAACCTTGGAAACAACTGCATTATCAATGAAAGGTGATGGTTGAGCATTGAAATTTCCAAAAATGACCCTACTAAGTAGTTTCCAATAATGTTTTTATTGAACGCTACTAGCTCATTTACTCCTTCAAGATCGGTGACTGTATGCTTCATGAATTTTTCACAGTCTAGCCAAATTTTATTTGGATTTCCATTATATGGTAACCACATATGCGACCATTCCATTACAAAATAACCATGAATTTTTTTAGACCAGTCTCGGCTTAAAACTAAGCCATACATTTTAGGAATATCAACCACCAATATATCAATTATTTGAATAACCTTGGGATTTGATGAAAATCTGATGGAAACAAAATTTATTTCTCCTACCACCTCTACTTTGGTTATATCAAGTTGTACTATATGAATTGGGAAACTCTGAGGAGTTACATTTAGCTTAGCACAAATGCATTTTGGCATTATATTAGAGGAAGCTCCTAAGTCTATTAAGAATTTAAGAACGTTTTTGTTGTAGATATCATAGGTTAAGACAAATGGAGGAGTATAAGAGATGGATCAATCAGCTATCACAATTAAGTCTATAACATCTACTTTCAAAGAAGGAGAAGGTGGCTTACCCATTTCATTAGTAGTTTGTACTATTACTAGAGTAGGTAAGTTTGAATCAGGAACTACATTTAAGTCTCCAAGTAAGATTTTTTGTTGCTCCTTCAATTTCGTAAGATCGTGGATTGAAATATTTGCCCTGGTTTTCTTCATATATTCAACTACATTATACTGAATGGTGCCTGATACTACCATTGTCTTAGATGCAGGTGGAGTATCTGAAGTAACATGACTTGTTTGTGTATCCTTTGAAGTAGAATTTTTTCTTACTGATTTATTTTTAGCAGGAGTTGAAATATTTTGTTGTTGATTTGGCTGCATTGATTCACTAGTCATTTTTCTCCTTGTACTCATAGGTAAAGCTTCATGTTGTTCTTCATTCTGTAGAATGGAATCCCACATTCCATTTAGTTAAACTTCTTCTTCTTCTTCATCTTCTTCTTCCTCCATTTTCTCTTCCTCTTCTCCTTGATCAGATTCAGCATTAGATATGATATTTGGAGATTGAGTATTAGATGATTATCATTTCTTAAATTTTTTGAAAGTCATTTTTGAGCTCGAATTTTCAGCGACTTGTTTCTTGATATCCTCCATTTCGTTTGTCATAGTCTTCAAAACATTTTGAATACCTTCTACGTCAAAAGGATCTTTTGGCAGTTTCTTTTTAGAATCATCTTTGAAAGATACCTTCTTTGATTTTCGATCTTCTTGAGAATTATTTTTCTCAAGAGTGGTTATGCATTTTTCTATAGATATATATTCTATCATATTTTCTGTAACTGTTTCCAATTTCTCTATATCAACAAAAATAGCTATATTATATGGAAGATATGAAATATACCACTCAATTTGAACTTCTACACCAGGAACTACTGTAGTAGGAATTTTATTAAGTTATAAAATATTGAACTGAAATATTTTATCTTTTCACCTGATTTAGCTTTTAGATTTGAAAAATCATTGATGATCGTAGCAGTGGTCTCGTCATCCCCAAAATTAGCTATAAATTGTTCTTCGAACATATTCCATCTAGTTATAGAGTGGGAAGGAAGTGAAAAATACTAGGATCATGCGGATCCTATTAGAGTATATGGAAATAATCTTGCAACGCAATAATATTCAACTACTCCATTTACATTGATGGCTAATATAAAATTGTTAATGTGTTCTTTTTCCAGAAGACAATCATAAGGATTAAATTTAGGTAGCCATCTTTCAGGATTTTTTTGGAAGAGAATGAAGATGTGTGGGCATATTTACAACGCCTGAATTGTTCCGTGGATTTCCTACCATTGGATTTTGGATAGGTTGGTTGGGTGGAGTTTGAGTTGAAGAAGAGGTGGGCTGTATGCTAGGACTAGTTTAAGGGATAATAGTTTGAGTACTAGAACTAGTCAAAGTAACACTGATTGTTGGAATGGATGTTCTGGAAGTGAGTGGAAGTAATAGAGGTGAATGGGATAAGATTTCTCTGGTGATTGACTCTGATTGAGTCCTCTTTAGTTTCTTTCGAGTTATATCGATGAGAAATTATAAAGGAAGAATTCATGTCTTTTGAATTTTTGATCGAGTTAATATTCTTTGAGGTTGTAAAGAGGATGAAATATTGATGCCTCATATTTGAGAAGATTCGGGATTTTTAGAAGAAATAGATACTCTCTCTAAATTTTCTATTAAATTCTGAACTTCTAGGGAAGCTTGATGGGAATCAGGGTATAGTATGGGTTGAGTATAACTAGGAGACTTAGGAGAAGGATGAACAACTTCATATTTTAAAGATGAGGATCTAGATAATTTTCTTGAAGTTGATGTGGATCTAGAGGGAGAGAAATTATTAGATATACCTTTAGACTGATTAGATATTTTTTCCATTCACAAGGCCCTCCTTCTAGCTCCAAAATGTTGGGGCCTCATAATTCCGCTGCCAAAACATGGGGGAAAACCACCCGGTCCAGACCTTAAAGCAACTCCTTTTCTATTTGGTGTAGTGGCTTTGACTGGGGATAATGGGACCAGTTTCCCAATAAGGATAATTTTGAAGGTATTTTTTTATTATAGTACATGCAAATGGAGAATTATTTTAATCGATCATGTGAATCTATCTAAACTATTTATTCTACTATATATCCGGGGTGTTTTTTCCTTTATGCGTTCTAAAGAGATATCCTTCAACTGTTAGTAATATAGATCATTTAACCGTTGAAAGAGGTTAAAATTATGTAAGATGATTCTTCTAACAAGTATTTTGAATAGAAGAATTGTGAAAAATGTATCGCATTCATATGTGTGATTATATATTCAATAAGAAATCACTGACAAATATTAGAACATAAGTGCATGTAACATTCATCTATAATAAAGTTTCAAATATATAATGCAATAAAAATATGATTGTTAATATATAAAGTAAAATTTAATACAAGTGAATAAAAGTACCATATGTATGAAGTTCTACTCATATAAATTGAAAGTAATTGATATGCTCCTCTTCACTTTCAAGCAATTTAAAGAGTAAAGTAGTGCAACATCAGTTAAAAAACTTTAATTGTCAAAAGATAGCAGATATGTTCCATTAATTCATCAAATAATTCACAAACATACAATAGTGCATTCTTTGCAAATGCTTTTGACAAATTTCTGGACCCTTGTCCAAATGCATGAGAGGGGTTTAAATATTGAACTAACTATGTTCTAAAATATATTATTACAAAAATATAGAGGAGGTTTCAAACAAATATCCTCGTAAGACTAACTTAAACTACAATATAGGAAAATAAAGTAACAATTTGATTTATGAATTCAGCCCTTTTTTCTGGATTTGGTCACGAAGTTGACAAATATCTATCATAGGCTTGAACTGAGCTCACTACGAAATCCTTGATCTAACATGTCCCTTGCATATTGCGATTGAAAGTACTGACTGTGATCTTCTTGTTTAATCTGTTAAGGACTGCAGAGTCTGATACTGATGATAGGCTTTGATCAGAAAATTCCAATAATTTTCTTGATCAAACTTATTTACCTTTGTTAGGTCCCTATATTACTAGTATATTCCCTTATAATTGTTATTTTAACCCACTTATTGTTATTATTGTACCCCTGTAACCCCCATATTGTTATTATTGTGCCCTTAAATTATTATTGTTAGGTCGGCTAGGATTACATTGCGGCCCCACTAGGATTACATTGTGGCCCCATGGACTCCTATATATAGAAAGGAGGTTTTTTAATTTTTATCATCAAATAATTGTTCATTCATGTAATGTATTGGAGGTTTCCCCCTCGAAGTGGCTTATTTCTAAGGCATTGATATCTCTTTTCTTCTAGTTTTGCAGTTGGTTTCACAACATTTGGTATCAGAGTTTTGGATTGTAGGGTTTCGCTGCACCAAATAGGTCATCGTGGCATTTTCGCTATAAATTTTTTCTATGAGGGTTCAGAATTTGAAATTGTTAGAGCGCGAAGCTGAAATACTAAGGAATATTGTCACAAAATTTCAGAGCTTGGTTCAGCATATTTTGGGAGATATGGTCTGTGGATGTTAGGGATTTTTCAGGCTCTCGAATTTCATCCCAAAGAGGTGATCATGGGAAATGATTCATAACTCTCTCTCTTATCATTGGATTGGAATTCTGTCAAAAGTGACTGGAAGTACACGGACTTTAGTTTCCTGTCTATAAATTTTAGAGCCAAAGGAGAAAAAAGTGACATGTGGTAAGTCGTACAAGTTCGCTCTCCTGAACCAGTCCATAATTAGGTCATTTTAGGGAGATTGGACATAAATTTCTGTTGAAGAATCCAAATCAAGTCAGACCTATGAAATTTTAAAGAATCTTCGTAGGACTACTACAGGGAAATATTTAAGACATTGAGGATATGCAAGTGTAGATATAATTCAATTTCAATATCGAGCTCCTCAAAAGTGAGTAAAAGGTGTGCATTTTTTTTCTGAATTGCATAAGTCTTGTTTGAAGAATCAAGTTGAATTGATTCCAAGGGCATATTGTAGAATAGATATTAGTATTGGATTCTAAAATGGCCCCTAAAAATAATTCAACAGCCATTAAGCCTTTAGAAGGCTTTACTATGACTCATGAAGATGAAGAATGGCAACATGACATATCAAAATTACAAGAGCAAGTGCAAAAAAAAATTCTCTCGCAAAGAGAAACAAAAAATGACATGGAAGTTTTGAAGAAAGGCATGGAAACTAAGATGGATAGTTTGAAGAAACGTGTGGAATCTAAGATGGATGGTTTAAAGAATGGCATAGAATGTTAGATGGATGGCATGGAAGCTAGCATGGAATCTAAGATGGATGACATGGAAGCTAAGATGGAAAACATGAAGAATGATCTAAAATCGGACATGGAAGGTTTGAAAAAGTCTATACAAGAAATGTTTCCTAATGGTGAAAATATAGTAGAGGAAACTCCTGATGAGAACAAAATAAATGTTAATCATGATTTCATAAACTCTAATGTTGGAGGGAAGAACCACCATATTCAAAAAAATGGATATGAGGAATTTTGATGGAAAGGATCCTGTAACATGGATACTACAGATGGAGCAATATTTTGATCTGAATAATGTGCAAAACACACAAAAGGTACTGATTGCAACTTTAAATTTAGAAGAAAATACATTTGTATGGTATCAATGGATTTTTTCCCATAAAAAAATTGTCTCTTGGTCAATTTTTATGGAGGAAATTATAGCACATTATGAGGATACAAAGAGAAACACTTTCCTTAGCCAATTGATAAATCTAAAAAAAAAAGTGTTCAGTGGGGGAGCACATTGAGGACTTCCAAAAATTGAATATAAGGGTAACTGATATTCTAGAGGAACACAAGATTGATCTCTTGTTAGGTACTTTAAAGGATAACATCCAACATGAATTTCACGTTTTGGAACCTGATTCATTAGACAAGGCATTCAGGTTGGCAAGAAAAATTGAATGGAAAATTATGGCGACAAGGAAGCCTACCACTCACTTCTATAAATATGGATGTGTTGCTACCTACAAGGTTGACACCAAAAAAATTGGAATAAAAAAGAGAAAAAGGGCTTTGCTACAACTGTGATAGAAAATACACTAAAGGTCATAAGTGTGCTGAGAAGACATTATTTTACATAAATTGTGAAGAGGAAGAATAAAATGAACAAGAATCTTCAAAAGAAGAGGATATACACCAAGAACCAGCCCTAGCATAGGAAGAAATGAGTCTGACCATATCATCTAATGAATTTTCAGGAATTACCACTCCTCAAATTACCAAGATAGAAGGACATATCAATAATAAAAAGGTAATAGTGTTGATTGATTCAGGTAGTACCCATAATTTTATTCATTATAAGGTAGCCAAGGAATTTAATTGTTTCCTATACCCAACACCAAATGTCAAGTGATGGTCGAAAATGGAGGAACTATAAATTGCTTTGGAAAATTCCATAATATCATGCTAACCATGGGGGAATATGTATTGAATATTTCAATGCTTTCCATTCCTACACGAGGTGCTAATGTTGTACTAGGAGTACAATTGGTTACAATATTTGGGGACGGTAGATTTTTATTTTCAAGAACTTTTCTTGAAACATTTTTTAGAAGGAAAGGAAGTTGAATTAAAGGGTATTGTAGGGAATCTAGGAAAGATAATAAGCTCTAATTTCATTAAAAATCTTCTAAAAAAATAAGAACGAAGCGTAATTGCACAATTATGCTCAACAGAAGTTCCAACATCAAAATCATTTATTTCTGCAGATCTCCAAAAATTCTTGGACAATCATTCCAAGGTTTTTGAAACTCCCAAAGGACTCGCACCTATTCATGATCATGAACATTCTATTCATTTGATTATAGGAAGTGTTCATCCAAACATCAGGCCTTAAAGATATCCTTATGTCCAAAAGTGTGAAATTGAACGTATGATTCCAAAAATGTTAGAGGAAGGTATAATTCAACCTAGTCAAATTTCTTTCTCTGCTCCTGTAGTATTGGTACACAAGAAGGATGGATCATGGTGCATGTGTTCGGATTATAGGGAGCTCAATAAGCTCACCATTAAAGATAAATTTCCCATTCCTGTGATTGATGAATTATTAGATGAATTACATGGAGCAATTTATTATACCAAGTTGGATCTTCGTTCAGGATATCATTAAATTAGAATGAAGACTGAAGATATTCCGAAAACATCATTTTGAACTCATGAGGGTCATTATGAATTTTTTTTCATGCCTTTTGGCCTTACCAATGCACCTTCTAAATTTCAGGGGTTGATGAATTCCATTTTCAAAACCTTCCTTAGAAATTTTTTTCTAGTATTTTTTGATGATATACTAATTTATAGCAGGTCTTGGAAGGATCATGTTCAACATGTTGACAGGGTGCTCAAACTATTGTAGGAGAAACAATTATATGAAAAAACATCCAAATGTTTCTTTGGAGTATAAGAGGTTGAATATCTGAGTCATATTGTATCTCACAAGGGTGTTAAGGTAGACTCTAAAAAAATTAAAGCCATTAAGGAATGGAAAGTCCCCAAAACCACAAAGCAGTTGCAAGGATTTCTTGGGTTAATAGGGTATTATCGCAAGTTCGTTAAGAATTGTGGAAGAATAACATCACCTATAACAACATTATTGAAGAAAGATGCATTTTCCTGGACTCCTGAAGCAACTAAGGCCTTTGAACATCTTAAAGAGGCAATGTGCCTATCATCGGTCTTAGCTACACCAGACTTCACAAAAACCTTTATTGTGGACTATGATGCCTCAGGAAATGGAATTGGTGTTGTTTTAATGCAAGAAGGAAGACCCATTTATTTTGAAATTCGTCTAATCAAACGTTGGGAGGATATTTCAATGGATGTTATCACAGGACTACCTAAGTCCGAAGGAAAGAGTGTCATCATGGTGGTAGTTTTTAGACTTACCAAGTATGCACACTTTTGTGCATTATCTCATCCATTTAAAGCAAGTACATTTGGTACTACATTTATGGACAAAAATCAAAAGCTACATGGAAACGCAAGGGTTATTGTGAGTGACAGGGATCCCATTTTTAGTAGAAATGTTTGGACGAAGTTATTTTCTTGTTTGGGTACTCAATTAGCTCATAGCTCATCTTATCATCCTCAATCCTATGGTCAAACTGAGATAGTAAATAAATGTTTGGAAGGATATCTTCATTGTTTTGTATCTGATAAAAAAACATAATGGGTAAAGTGGTTACCTCTCACTGAATGGTGGTATAACACTTCCTTCCATACTGCAGCAAAAATGACCCCATTTATGGCACTTTATGGATATCATCCACCATCTATCACATCATCTTCAAGAGAAAATTCGAAGGTTCAAGTAGTGGAAGATCACATCGAGCATCAACAAGAAGTTCTCCAACTCTTAAAGGATAACTTGAATTTGGCACAAAATCGAATGCAACAACGGGTAGATCAACGTTGCAGCAGAGAAGTTTTGATGTAGGAGACTGGGTATTTTTACAGCTACAACCATACAAGAAAAGTTCCCTGAAGCAAGCTAGGAAGGATAATAAATTATCTCCAAAGTACTATGGTCCTTACAAGGTGTTGCAAAATATTGGTACTATGGCATACAAATTGGAGATTCCTGCTTCTTCACGAGTGCATCCATTTTTCCATTTTTCATGCTTAAATAAGGTTATAGGTGAAAATCTTCCAGTTCAAACAATATTGCCAGAACTTGATGAGGAAGAAAAAATTATATTGGAACCTGAAGCGATCATGAAAGCAAGAACTCGACAGCTACGAAATCGATCAATTTTAGATTATCTCATTAAGTGCAAGAAGTTACCCACTAAAGATTCTAGATGGGAGGATGATAATTTTATACAGAAACACCCAGAGCTACTCAAGCATTTAGGACAACACTTTTTTTAAGGAGAGGGGCATGTTAGGTCCCTATATTACTAGTATACTCCCTTATTGTTGTTAATGTAACCCCCTTACTATTATTATTGTACCCCTGTAACCCCCATATTGTTATTATTATGCCCTTAAATTATTATTGTTAGGTTAGCTAGGATTACATTGTGGCCCCATGGAATTCTATATATAGAAAGGAGGTTTTGTAATTTGTATCATCAAAGAATTGTTCATTCATGCAATGTATTGGAGGTTGCCCCCTCGAAGTGACTTATTTATAAGGAATTGATATCTCTTTTCTTCTATTTTTGGAGCTTGTTTCACAACATCATTTTTAATTATTTCATCGTGTGTGTCTGCCTTTTTCTTCCACTATGTTTCTAGATGTTTTACTTCTGAGAACACTTCAGATGTGTACTCTTTGATAAATTGTATTTTGACCAGCTGTTCACATACAAATTCAATAATTTCCTTTGACAATCTTCATGTTTTGCTATTGCTTTCTCTGCTTGCTTGATTTTTTCTTTCCAATATTTGAATATGATCTCCTTATGAAACTTATTTACCTAAGGTAGATCAACCTCCTTTCCTGAGTCTGATGCTTTCCACTGAATGTGTTCATCAATTTTCTTCTTGAGCCTTTCACATTCAAGTTTCTAGATAGGTACTTGTTGGATCATTATTTTATTTGAGTCACAATAAGAGTCAATAATAGAAGCTTGATGGCAAAATACTTCTTGTTGTTTCTCTAACTTAGAATTTATATCTAATGCTTCTTTTATAAATTGTTGTAATTGTTGTTGGCTCTGTAACCTTGTCATTGCTACTTCCAGTTGTGATTTTTTCTGATTTATTTATGCTAGATGTTGCAATTTAAGACTCTCAAATCATTTTCGAAATTGGGCCATATTTGCTTTCTTTTAATCACTGGATTTGGATTTTTCTTCATCTAACAACCTCTCTAGTTCTTGTATTTTGTCTTCCTTTTGCCTCATAAACACTCTAACTTTTGTGGATATATCAACAGTGCCAGTAGCATATTCCCCTGCATAATGTGATAATTTAGTTAGATGTTTAGTAGGATCAACTAAGGAATCCTTTTGCAAAATGTCAACAGATTCATCTGTGAGGTTTGAGACTATTTCATCAGTTTTTCTCCTTTTATTCCTCTTAACTATAGCCTTGTAACTAGGATTGTAGAAGATGTCCACTGAAGGAATTTATTTAACTCTTAGAACTATGTGTTTTGTAGGGTAGGCCAGTATATTCTCTCTATCACGAGTCTCTGGAACTTCTTGTAGTGGATCAACATTTTCCACTATCTTCTGGGAATGTTCAGGTGTCTGAAAACTAGTAAATTGATCACCATTTGGATTGGCTTTAGGAGTTTTTATCGCATCAGAAAACGGATCCCATTCACTACTTGAATTCTTTGTTTGTGATTTTTCTAACTAATCAAGTATGTCATGACTATATTGAACTTCTTGAGTAGTTGAATCTATTTCATTACTTTTCTTTTGCTACTACATCTCTATCTCTTGGATTACCTCATCAATTATCTTTTATGGGCTAACCTTTCTAGATTCAAATTCATTTTCAAAATGATATGAATTGTGAGATTGATGGTTTTATTGACTCGATTCATCCTCAGACATGTATTTTGCTTGATTATCCAAGTTTATGCTTGGAGTAGGTCTGTTGACATCTTCAATAGTCAACAAATTGAGAGGAACTCTCTCTAGTCCCTTATTTCTGTATATTTGGAAGGCCACCAAATCATCTTGGTTAAGTTGACTCGATGGAAACTTAATTATATCTGAAAACCTTTCCATATCTTGGAAGAGATCATCAAATCCATCTATTTCCTTTACAAAAGGCTTCATTTTGATCTATGTGGTGTAATTTTTAATTACATCATTTAGATCGTACAACCTCTTTGGCATTACTTCCAAATTCAATAGATTAATCTTAGAAACCTCCTTGTAGGTATGGCTATTGAACAATATCAAAAAGTGAAAAAGTACCACACTGTAAAGGGAAATTAGGCCAAACGACCTTCTTAGCATCTTTCAATTGTTTAGTAATACCATTAACAAGCTGGTAGGTTATCTCTCTTGAAAGAAACTTATTAGGAACATAATATGGTAGGATGTGGGGAGAATCATAACTCCTTAATACTCTGTCATATGTAAAATTATCCTCTACAAACCACCTAGCCACATAAATAATATCTGCACTAGCTTCTTCGGAAACGCTAGGGGCCTTCTTATTGAATATCATTTGGTTCATAGGGAACATGAATCCATGACAAATTTTATAAAAATACAGGTGGAGTTCCAAATCCCAAAGGGCTCTGTGGTAGATGTGGATTGGGGTAGGATCTTGGGTAGCCCATTTCCATCCCATGGTACGAAAACTAGAAGAAAAGAAGATTGTGTCCATGAAATTGGCAGACATATAAAAGAGAGGTATTTCTCTAGATGAAACATTCCTTTTATTCCCATATTTTGTGATTTGTTTGGCTAAACTGTCAGATAGGATATTTTCCCAATTCAAAATTGAGGAATTGACGATTACGTTAATCAGTGAAACCTAGTCTACTGAAAACCTAGTGGTATCAGGTTTGGCAAACAATCTACACAACATACCGGCAAGATAACAAAAGGGGGAAGGAATTTGGGCAATTGAGTATGTATCGAGTTTATCTCGCTTCAGCTTACCCTGGTCTTCCTTTAATTCTTTGATAACTTTCATGACATTTGGATGCTCTGCTCTAAATATTTGCAGGAAAGCCTTGTCATATTTCTACTGTGGGGAGGGTAGATAGTACATTTCCTGTAAATATTCTGCCTTCAAAGACCCTATGTTTTCTCCCTTCGAATCCTTGAATTTTCTTTCATCTATGCTTAATTTGTCAATTACCCACTTAACCATGTCTGTGTAAGGGAGAATTTATGGTCTTGTCTCTACCTTGTGGATGAATGAACATGCAACATGAAAGTAAAACTCGTCTGAAGTAGCTTTCGTGTCTATTGTAACGACTTTTGTTATTACCCTTGGATTTTCTTCTTCGAAAAGATTATACATTACCTCCCATGATGAACTACCACAATCCTTGTTGCAGGTGGTGTTTGAAAATAAGGGAGACATGTATGATTCTTCAGCAGGCAGCACTTGAGAAATCTCTATGTCCTTTTCACTCATTTCAATATTCCTTACTTTGTTAAGTGGTTTCCTGATTTCAAGTAAACAGGGGAAAATTAAAAGTATAGAGAATAGAGAGTTAAATCAATTGTTTATATAAAAAATGCACGAATATATATGAATCTATCAAGTATGATATTAATCATCGATAATCATTTCAAAATCAAATCTCTTACATCTTCGCACGAAAATAACTATCAATCAAGTTAAGCCGTTAGATCTCGAATTTCAGTTTGATATGACATAATTCATTTCACATGCTTGAGTAGTTAAATGTTGTTAGTTCACACATCGCAACATATAAATTTTACTGTTTGTGATGTTTACCCATAATTTCAGCGAAATGAGATCTGCAAAAATCACCCAGTGCAACTCTTATGCGGTAATGAATTTTCGTTAGGTTAAGTTATGCAAAATGGGAAATCCGCATTCAAAAAGTCAAGTTTTTGTGATTAATAAGGCTTTTAGAGATTTATATTTATTAATTTGTTGGCTTTCCGGGTCCGCGCAATCGCAACTTCTATCGAATTGCTTTATAATTTGATCATTTTCAATGAGGTGCGATGCGATAAAGAAAATATAATGATAATTAAAGTGTTTGCAAGTTTTAAAACATAACTTTGAAAAAAGGTTTAGCACATTTCGCATCCCGTGTGACTTAGAGGATTGCAAGTCTTTTAGGTTGTAAGCTATGAAGTTTGCGATGCGCACTAAGGAATAAAGTGGAAAACTCAAAGAAAAATTTATTTCTTAATTTTTTTTATTTAAAGCTAAAAATAATATTTCGTAATTATTTCTAAATGGTCCACATTTATTAAAATAAATGGGGGGTGTTGTATAGCGCAACAGAAAAAGAAAATTATACATAAGAAATAACATCAATAAGAACTCATCTGGACCCATCCTAGGCTTGGGAAACACTTTTTGCTCTTGTTTGACTTGAAAATTGTAAATTTCTATGTTTTTTCAACTTCAACTCTATTAAACTCATATTTTTAATGCAAATTATGCTTTGACATAAAAAAATATTTCTAGAGAATTATCTTACCTCCATACTCATATTTTTATTTATTTTTAAATATTGACATATAGAGGGGTAAATTTGTTGTTTACCAACTGCATATATTTGAAATTTTGAGGCAAACATAAATAGTCATTTTTCGAACCCTAACTTTTTTTAGGGATGGTTATTCATTTTTTCGAAATAAACCATATCATCATAATCTACATATATTGCACTAGTGCACTGACTATTTTTCGGTCATTTTCAGATTAACTTACTATTTTTTATTATTTTTTGAAATGGAAGAAGACAAAAAAACGATGATGTTTCAGTACATTTTATGACCCCTAGATTTTCTTTTCAATGTGATCGTCAATAAGAAAACTGAGAGTACCCTTTTGAAGTAGATAGGGAGAGGAATTGCAATATCATTTTTCCGAATTTGTTGGTGTTGCCATTTTAAAGTTATTGAATTTTCATTCAGTGCAATTTTCCCAAGAATGAAATTCCACAGTGACACAGTTTAGTATAAAATTAATAAAAAAATGAAATTTTTAATGAAACTCCACAAATATTACATCATCAGAAACTAAATTTAGAGATGAATCTAATGGTACCTACTCTGAAATATAAAATTTTGTTTTTGTAGGTGTTCCGCCCCTCCAAAATTTAAGGTTCTTGAAAACTGTAGAATTTTCTGGGTTTTTCGTTGAGTAGAAACTCTCGGCCAAGATAATTTCTTGGACAAGGTATTTATTAAACTCTCGAATGAGAAACTTAAAACTCTCAACCGAGAGTTTAAACCAACAAAAGTTACATTTAACCTCGCGGCTAAACTCTCAACTGAGAGTTTGTGCTCAAGAGTTTACCCAAGCCATCTCTCGACCGAGAGTTTAGCGAAGGCCAACTCTCGTCTGATATTTTTATAAACTTTTGGATGAGAGCTTATTATAAAAAACTCTCTAAATGTTAATTGAAAACCGATGCAATCTTTCGGGCGAGAGTTTTATATAAATAATCTCGTTTGAAATATTAATTCCGTGCACCATTCTGAAGCAACAAAAATTGCGAAGCTGCGAGGGTCTGAAAATTGCGAAGGTGCGAGGGTATGAATTCTTTTTCTGTCAAGGTGTGAATATTTTCTATGTGCAAAATTCTTTTTGGAAAAAAAAAAAAAATTAAGTTTTTTTGGGTGCAATTTTTTTTTGGTGAAAATATTTTTGAAAGATTTTTTGGGTGCAAACTTATTTTTTGAAGTTTTTTTGGGTGCATGGATGCATGAAGTATTTTTGCAAAATTATCTATGAAGACATGGAGTATTTTTGCAAAATGTCTCAATGAAGGCATGAAGTACTTTTACAAAATGTCTTTATGATTTTAATTATTTATTTTTAATTTTCTCTCTTATTGAAAGCATGAAGTACTTATTCCTAAGTCTTTATGTTTTTTTTGGTATTTGGTCCAAATAGAATTGGATTTTAGGTTTCCAATTATTTGTGCATATTTTGTATAGACATGCAGAGCTTGCTATCGATGGTTTTGATAGCGATGAAAATAATCTTGAGGTGATTAAGGAGTACCATTTATACATCAGTGATGATCGAACACATGATACATGTTTTGTTTAGCATTTTTTTAATGTTATTTATAATGAATTGTTGAAAATAAGGGTCACTTTTAAAGAACATTGGGTATGGTGAGATGGTTGTGCTAGTCAATTTAAATCAGGAACATCATTATTTTGGTTGTCTCGTCTTGATAAGAGAACCAACATTCCACATACATGGAATTTCTTTGAGACAGGGCATGGAAAAGGAGAGCATGATGGTGCTAGGGCATGTGTAAAACGTGCACTTAGGAGGCATCAATTGAATCACTTAGCTTCCCGACTTGCAAATTCTTTAGATGTTGTTAATTGGTCCAAAGATAATTTAAGTCATGTATCGAACCCAAGGATGGTTGATGTGCACATGTAGGCGTACATATTTAACTAAAAATATATTATACATATCTAGATATATATATGTGTATATACATATATGTGTGTATTTTGTTATTAAAAAAATATTAAATATTGTTCAAAATTTGACTCATACATGTGCACATGTGTTTTTCTCAAGCAGGTACTTTTGGAATATTGGAATGGGTGATGTTGATATATCCCTACCATTTGATTGCCTTGGAATCCGTCAAACAAGAAGTTTACACTCAATTAAGAGTAAGAACATGACAAATATACATTGCATTGAGAAACAAAAGTGCTCTTGCTTTTGTTCTGCATATATTGATCAGACAGAGTGCATCGATGACTGTGAAAACCAAATTAAGAAATTTGTTAAACCATGGAAACAAGAAGAATTGAGACCATTGCCCCCATTTGGAAACATGACTGACAAGGAAATGGACAATGAAGTGGTTGTGATTGACAATGATTATGATCATGTTTATAATATGGTTAGAGAAGGTGATGTCCTCGTTGTCATTGCACCAAAAAATAATCAAGAAAAAGTGCATTATTATTTACTACGATGCACTATGTCTAAATCCATGTTGCTGGAAGAGTATAATGATCCATCAAATTATACATACCCAATCGGTTCAATGGTGTTAATGGGACATTTCTTTGAAGAAGTAAATAAATTTAAAGATCATATTATTTTTCAAGATTACCAGCCAGAGGTTATTTATGGCCAATATAGTCACTTGGTCATAGAAACTCAGTTGCAGTTGAAGCAAGTGAAGAGTAGAAAAAAACAATGACAATGGAGGTTATCAATAGATGATCATGATGCCATTCTGGAAAATTTTCCACTAGCACATTTCATGTGAGTGGAACATATTGTTGAAGATGAACAATGAACTTTGATTCTAGGGTTAGAACATATATTTTCTATAATGCAATGGACTTTATATAGTTTAAGACTATATTGTTGATTTCTTTACAATAAATGGACATGTAGATGGTTAGATGTGTGTTGGTACGAACAATATATTATGATATAATGGATTAGGGTGATTTTCTAGATAATTTTAAGTTTTTGTGATTTAATGTGTCACTGGTGATTTAATTTATCCATCATGTTTACTCCTAGATGATCTTAACTCGCCCCCTTTTTTGCATGGATATGACAGTGATGAATGAAGATTTAGTTAAATTTATATATATAATAATGGATTTAATGGTGATTTAATGTGTCCATCTTGTATACTCCTAGATGATCTTAACTCTCCCCTTTTTTTGCGTGGATATAATGGTGATGAATGAATTTTTAGTTAAATGTATATATATAATAATTCCCAAGGCACCCGTGTGGTCACAATTTAGCAAACCTGATACAGGCGTCCTCTAACAAAACGAACCGACCCGAACATGTTTCATCGGGCATCCTCCCAAGGAGAGATGCCCTCCGATCGACCTAACAAATGCACAATGGAGAAAATGGAAAGCGACCAGCGTGAACATGCACAAGGAACCCGTGCGATCACAACTTAGCAAACCTGACACGGGCGCCCTCTAACCAAATGACCCGACCAGAACTCGTTTCATTGGGCGCCCTCCCAAGGCACGACGCCCTGTGGCCGAATGAACGAACGCACAATGGAGAAAAAAACAAACGGCCCATACGAACGTGCACAAGGCACCCATGCAATCAAAACATAGCAAACCTGATACGAGAGCCCTCTAACCAAACGACCTGACCCAAACTCGTTTCATCGGGCTCCCTCCCAAGCGGGATGCCCTCCGCCCGACCGAACGAACGCACAAGGGAGAAAATGACAAATGGCCTGCACGAACGTGCACAAGGTATCTGTGTAGTCACAACTTAGCAAACCAGATACAGGCTCCGTCAAACGAAATGACCCGACCCGAACTCATTTCATCGGGCACCCTCCCAAGGCGCGACGCCCTCCGCCCGACTGAACGAACACACAATGGATAAAACCACAAATGGCCCGCACAAATGTGAACAGGGCACCCGTGTGATCACAAATTAGCAAACCTGATACAGGCACCCTCTAAGCAAATGACCCGACCTAAACTCATTTCATCGGGCACCCTCCCAAGGCGCGACGCCCTCCACCCGACCGAACGAACGCACAAGGGAGAAAATGAAAAACATCCCACACAAACGTGCACAAGGCACTTGTGCGGTCACAACTTAGCAAACCTGATATGGGTGCCCTCAAACGAAACGACCCGACCCGAACTCGTTTCATCGGGTACCCTCCCAAGGCGCCACACCCTCCACCCGACTGAACGAATGCACAAGGGAGAAAATGGAAAACTTCCTGCACGAATGTGCACAAGGCACTCGTGCGGTCACAACTTAGCAAACCTTATACAGGCGCCCTCCCAATATGTGACAGCCTCCTCCCTACTGAACGAATCCAAAAGGGAGAAAACAAAAAATGTCCCACACGAACGTTCACAAGGCACCCATGCGGTCACAACTTAGAAAACCTTATACGAGCGCCCTCTAATGAAACTACCTGTCATGAACTCATTTCATCAGGCACCCTCCCAAGGCACGATGCCCTCCGCCTGACTGAACTAACGCACAAGGGAGAAAACGGAAAATGACTCACACAAATGTGCACAAGGCACCTGTGCGGTCACAACTTAGAAAAATTGATATGGGCACCCTCAAATGAAATGAATAGACCCAAACTCATTTCATTGGGCACCCTTCCAAGGCGCGATGCCCTCTGCACAATCGAACGAATGCACAAGGGAGAAAATGGCAAATGGCCCGCACGAACGTGTGCAAGGCACCCATGCGGTCACAACTTAGCTTGTTCAATGCACTGTAAAATAAATTTTCACCTGAAGAAATTTTATCCCTCTCACCTCATTTTTACACTCTAAAATAAATTTTCACCTGAAGAAATTTGATCCCTCTACATCATCCATTGTGCAAACCCTATGACATCATGACTCAAAATTTCCTTTGATGAAGTCGTTATGCCCGTCTCTGTTGGGGAAATCACCTCTCTGACACTAAATCAAATTTCTTCTTTGAAGCAACTACGCAATCCTCTACGTTGCCTCAGTGGGAATAACTCGACCCTCTTGTTACTTCCTCTCCAAATCTGGAATTTTTTTTCTAGATCCATGTCCCTGCCACTCACTATCTTTGCTTCCACACTGAAGCTCAAATTTCTGGCAACTGACTCTGCTACTCCAGAAAATCAGAATCTCTATGTGACTCTCGTGCATTCTCCATCACCAAATCGATACCTTCTTGTGTCTTCTTGTTGGGACTCCAAATACCAATATTAAATCCTAATTGATGGCTCAAATCATTATGGATCGATCGAGAGAGAGTTTCTATATAATTCTCACCCGAACTCGTTTCAATGATCAAGTGAAATTCTTAATGATTGGTAATGCTATTTGTGAAATTATTGATTAGGAGACACAACCTTAGGTTTTAAAGATGAATGTGTTCAAAAATTTTATAATTGAAAAGGTATGGTTTTCGTTGTATTTTTAGTTAAATTATCTAAAAAAAATTTCCATAGAACATCCATTATATCGGGTATCTTAGTGTGCATCCAATGCATCCCATGAAATGTCCTATTGTGATTTGGATGGATCCAAGATGAACACATAACAATTTACCATTTTCGAGGTAGTCTTTCTGGTTAACAAATCATGTGTGAAGAAAATATTTATGGAGATTCCAACGTGATTATAAATTAGATTCTGAAGAATTTAAAATTTATACTTAGTATGTTTATAAATTGGATACATTGTATTTGTTGATGAAAAATCTCTAAAGTCAGTTTTTCTCATAGAGCAAAATTATGTAGCAGATTCTCTGTCTAAAATAACAGAATAATTTTCCAAGAAAGGATGTAACAAGTTGCTGAGATCATATATTTCACAGCATTTCTCAATGATTTTGGACATAGTTCTGTGAGTGTAAACATCACATAGCCCTTCTTTATCTTTTTCTAATGACATAGTCACACAGTCATGTAATTTCTCTACAAATTAGTTTTATGGGATTTTTTAGTGAAGAAAACGTACATAAAATATGAAAGTCTGATTAGTGTGAGATACTGAAATTAAAATGGATTTTTTTTTAAGTTACAAATCCATGTTCAAGATATATTGTTTAGACAACAAAGTGATGCCCAAAAAAAAAAAAACGACATTATAAAAATAATGAGGATTGTCGAGATAAACAAATATATATAAACAGCTTTTATCTAATCCAGAACTTCTTAGTTTTTTCTATTGAAAAGAAAAAAGTGAATGAAAACCAACTACACTTGAAAACTCAACTCATAACAGACATCCTGAACAGAACAAAGCTCGCTAAAAGCAACCCATGGAGAAGGTTCCATAAACAATATTGACATTGAAATTTAAAATTTGATCACTGGGAAATCTACAACTCTCTCAGAGAGATACGTTGAGGACATTAATATGAAATGCATTTATTCCATTTCAAAAAGTAAAATCAACAAATCTTCTTATTTGAGTCCAACTGGTTGGAAACTAGTGTAGTAGAAAAGGAAAATCCCTCTTATACGTAGTTCATCATTAGAGAACAAAATATGTTGGTGTTCCAAGGCTCCAAATCTGACGAACAAATTAAGCCAAATGTTTCTTCAAAAACAAGCCTACAGAGCCACTATTGACCATACACACATTGAACAAGCCTACAGAAACAAGCCTGCAGAAAATTTTCTTCGGTGAATTAGGGTAATTCACCTAGGGTAACATATGGCTGAATAATTCTCTTTTCAAAACAACTGTGTCAGTTATAGGATTGACTATCTATTAGGGTAACATGATTTGGTTAGTAACATAATCATGATTTTTTTTTTATAGCCCATTGATCCACTCCTTGTCCTTATTTTCAGTCCACATTTTTATCAAGTACTTTATCCTTTCTTGGAGAAGAATGGAGTTGCTATGACAACAATCAGAAGGATAATTTTTTGGATGCTTCTATGTTCTGTTGTGTTTTTCACATCAGGACTACTCCAGCTATCCATTGATAAAAGAACCACTCCAAGATCCATCACATCTTATATCAATACTTTCTCAGGTTCAGAGCCTGATAATTGGAATCTTACGAACTTATCTTAGCCAAAGGAAAACATAGAGAAAATATTAATTCTTTGGTAGGTACCTAAGTATGCAATACTGACAACAACATAAGTATTATTTAGTGTCACTGGATTGGAATCTCCATATTCACAAGCCTCGATCTCTATGAAGTTAGTTATTTAAGCAATCTGGTGTTTGACATCTGCTGGAGGACTTTCCCATTTTCTCCTTTTACTTAATAAGTAAATATCAATGGATTCCTATCAAGGCACGCTATTGGATTTATACTCAATATTGAGTATAATACTAATTAAACACTATGGTGTGGACAGGTGATTTGATAACCGTCATAATTGTGGAAATCATTGGGAACAAGCTATCAATAGGAAAGAGGTCATCTTCGTTTGTTGGGGGCACATTATCGCCACGTTGTTCATGTTGTGGCTAAATTATTATATCAAAGGAGTAGATAATCCCAATGATGAGGAAGTCATGGGGACTAGTAATTCAGATGCTCAGTCCATAGTCATGGTCAGTGGCTAACAAAGCTTGCATGACAGGGCAAAAAAACTAGATTGCTTTGAAATACTCTATTTGATTAATTCATTATACTTGACCTGTTGGAGAGTGGACTGCCATATATTTATCATTTAGGACTCTATCCAAGGTGAATAAAGGCTCTATATAAATTTTGTAAATATTATTTAGTTTCATGTCTAGTGCCAGATTAGAAATAATTCAAAATTCAACAGAGGGAAAATATTTTCTATAACAAGTCCAATGTCTTGAGAAGATAATTTATGAGAGGAACATGGAGTTCTGCATGACATTATTGCATTTCCACCAAACAAGAGTTATTCAAAATTATACATATGTGGTTGGGCATTTCTTGAATACATGACCCAAAAAAATTTCCACCAATTACCACAACAAATGAATGACTAAATAAAGTGATCTTAGCGAATAAATAGCCAATGCAAAAGGAGAAAGGGTACTGTAAATCCACCTGTAACCCAAAAGAACATAGAATGTTTTAATTTATCCTTGGAACCCATGTTCGATGATAACAGTCAAGGAAATTACAGCAACCAAGGTCTTCACTATTATGAGAGGTAGTTACTACACATGAATCGTTGTAATATTCCACAATTTGAGCTTAGGAGTCCACCACAGCTTGAGAAAGGAGTTCACCACAACCTTAAGGATTCCACCACAGTCTAAGGTATGCTTTTTGATGAAAGTGTCTGAAATTAAGAAGTTTGAATTTATGTTATCATTGTCCTAAGCTATAGCAAGGGACACATAAATACATGTTGATAGCAGAAAGGGCCAATACTCTGCAACATGTTGTAATTGTTAATAAATACTTGGTAAAATTCAATAACTTTTTCAAAACATAAATTAATGCTCAAGAAGAATTATAAGTAAAAATTAAATTTAAAGCAAATTATCAACAACCAAGGATATTGATAAGCAACAAAACATTTAAACCAACATTTTCTAGAACAGATCACTTGCCTCTTATGAAATATTAGATCATTGATTGGAATCTATATAGCTTGGTGGAGAAATATTACAAAATTAAATTTCATTAGTGATAGAATATCACTTGAAAGTATTCTCTTGATGACAAACATAACACTCATATTTTGAAATTTCTTTCAACTCGGGAAACTAGACTCCATCCGAGCTTCCACAAAAATAGTAAATAATTGTAAGTTTGCTTGCAAGGTCAAATAAAGTACTTGAAATATATTTGATAGCATGTGGAGATAGAGTATACACAATGCACGCAAGAATACTTGACTATGTAAATCTCTCTGACTATGTAAACATCTTGCATCTATTCAATTTGTTCTTCGCAACCTCCAACATCATTGTTAGTAGCATCTGTCTTTTATTCAACAATCATTATTGTCACACTGGGAACAATATTAGGATGCAAAGGGATCTGAAACTGATACTTATTGTGATCAACCCTACGTAAAGAAATAAGACCATCAATCATTACATTCTAGACAAAACCCACAAGGTGTGACCTGAAGCAATAATTAAATTTTTTTATGAAATTAATGCAAACAACATAAAAAATTAGAGTTGAAAACATAGTAATGTTGAACACTAAGAGACTTTATCACCCAGTCCAAGCACAAACTGCATTCTAAAGAGACAACTTTGTAAATACTACATGCAAGTCAATGTGGCTTTCGAGAAACTTTGGGTTTTGAATTCATAAGTTTTGTTGCGAGAAAAAGACTAATCACTACAACTATAGTTTTAGTGTAAGAGTAAAGTAGTAGTTTTGATTCTTGCTACACCTATAAGAGAATAATGACTTTACTATATGATCACAACACAACCTGGAGAAATAGTCATACCTTGGCAATTTCTTTAACATTTATGACATACTTGGAATCATCAGTTTTTGGATTAATTATCTTCGTGCACCTCACTACCTGGATGAAGAAAAAAAACATATTAAGATCAACTAGATGTGACAGAGACTGATATGCTTGACCATTTTTACAAAAAAAAACATTCTGATTAATCAAATGTAACGAAAATTGATTTTTTAACATAAGAGAATTGACAAATCTTTGGTAGATTATTATGTACCATTCCAACTAGCCTTCAAAGGCTTACTCAGATTATTGGGATTAAGAAGCCAAATAAACTCCACTCCATAGATATTACCATGGTTATTGCGATGGCTAACCCACTAGAAAACCAACAGCTCATTAATTAGAAATTTGCAGTTCACCACAAGTTAATTTCGTTTTTGTTCCATTTTCTAGAATGAATACCAGAAGGAAAAGGATTCTAAAACCTACAAACATGTGAACAACATACAGGTAAATGGTAAAAGCCTTATGAGCATCGGAATTACTGTCTGTGTAATCGTGAGAAGTATCATAGGAAGAAACAAAACCTTGAGACCGTAGGAATTTGTAAACATGCCCCCGTTTGCTTCCATTCCAATCCCTGCATGGTATTACTACTTTAGAAACTGTAACCAAAAAAATAATGTTAAAAGGAATAAAGCACGAACCTTACCCACAGAGAATAATAGGGAGAGAGGGAAACTTATAGTCTTTCTTGTAGGTTCCCAAATACTCTAGGATTTTGTATACCTGTTACAGGTAAATTAATCATATTAATACAAAAGTAAATTACAAAAGTAAGTTAATCATAATAATATCAAATGGATGGGATCCTAATATAACATAGTTGTTTCACGTTGAACCAAAATTCATTAAATAGAAGTTGTTTTAGGCAATGACCATTGCATAAGGAATCCCAACAACAACAAACTCTAAAGGTGAAGGGAGGAGACTTGGAATTTGAGTTACACACACCAATACCAAACAATTTCAAGAAACAATCTTGGATATTTAATCTAGGATCCACAAACATCCCAATCAACTAGTCCCATGCAAGGAACATTGGTCAGCATACCCTTGTGCTACATTCAAAACACACAACAAACCTTTACCCTTGTCTTCTGTCAAATAACTATGCTACAACTAATGCACATAATCACCATTAGTAGAGCATTAACTGCTTGGAAAAAATTAGTTAATAATTCCAAAGGGTCAAAGATTATGAAAATACAATGCATCGCTTTGACTTAGCATTTTCACACAGGTTGAGATTATTGGCAGCAGTAATGGGACCCCAAAAGACATAGTCTAGAAGCTCTAAGCTCATCATTGTGACTAGAAAATATAGAAAAGGCTAAAATATGACCAAGCTACTGATCCTTGGGATAGCACTGAAATAGCATCCAAATATTATCCTTGGGATAGAACTGATATAGCACTGAGATCTTATCCTTGGTATAGCATTGAGATAGCACTGAGAACTTATCCTTAGAATAGCACTAATATTTCATAAACACAGTGACTTGGATAGAGCCGAGATATATGAGCATCATGGCACCAAGGCTGTAGAATCATCATCAATTATAAAGTAACCAAACTATGATATTAATGAACTATGGTGGCACAAAATTACACCGAGATCCTTACTATGATATAGTACAAGATAGTGAGGGAATGTCACTGTGGCATCACCAAAAATTTTCCTAAGTTCTCTTCTCCAGTATGAATTTTAATCTCTACAATTACACTGAGATTATGTGTATCCTTATATGAGCCTCTTCCAGAAATGATATCTGAATTGTTGACTGTAACTGTCCATCCAAATTTTAGAGTGTGATATTATACTTGGGATAGCATTGAGATATTCCTTGACATCCTCCATAGTAGACCCAATTGATAACCTAGTATTTGAGATCAGTAAAATAGGATTTTTGACCAACACCTAAGTTCAATATCCCATTAAAATATTTGGATTACCAAGATACATATTAAACCAAAAAGTAAAATCATCTGTTCCTATAATTGTTTGAGACATAAAATATATAATTGGTAAATTCGTAACTCACTACATTCAAGGCTCTCTATATCAGAAATAACAGTGCTCTCCCCATGGTAATTAAAATGGTGTGATTATCTACAATGTTAAATTTTTTGTACATTATATTTTCTCCATGACCAAGCCAAATTATTCCTTGATGCAAAATTAAGGTCAAAAACCTATTAGTTGCATGAGTGGAAGTCCTCTATCTCACATTTTAGGTCCTTTAGATGAAGTACATGGACCCACTTGTATCATGAAAGACATGATATATAACCTATCCATTAGACTCCTCATATGACTTTGGTTTGCTACTATAATATTTATGACCCTCCCTCTCACCAAGTGACTAAGCATCATGGTACTATCTTCGATGAGCCTTTTCATGGTGACTACTAGGATCTCTTTTATAGCTCCTCTCTGGTGATGAAATTCAACATGTATCCATGGAACATGCCTCTTCTTCTCTTGTTTGGTTGCTTGTTGATGAATTATATCTAGTTTTAGTGAACCTTTCCACATCTCCATCTTGTGTTGGTCCACCTATACAAATGTCAAAATCCTCATTTCATCCATTGTAGTTATTGAATAGTTTATGGGGAGTGAGAACTAAAGGGATTACTTCAACATCTAGTACATCCTATACTTTGGATGTTAATTCCATCCTTCCCTTACCATATGAGGTCATCATTCTTGGTACTTCATGTTGAGGTGTACCACCTAGCAATGCTTCTCCTTCCAAAATCTAGTGATTCCCAACTTTGAGATAATATTGTTCATGTGGATGTACAACAATTTGATGATGACGGTAACAAACCCTCTACTACACCAGCACATGCTCAAAGAGATTCAATAACCAATAGGCTTCACAATAAAAACCCATGTATTTAGATTCAGTAGTGCTCCCAAAGTAACATAATCAAGTAATATAACACTAGATGTGCATTCTTCATACCTCCAACTAAGCTAGTATTAGAATATCCATATAATATTATATCCTAGTTCAGTGAATTTCCAACCATAAGTAATAGCACCATACAGATATCTCAACAAGCAGCTATCCCCTATGTATAGATCCACATAGAGACATATGATAGGTGTTTATCCAGAGCACCGAGGATCAACAACTTCTCTATCTCATCAAATATTTAAGTGCATCTCGGATAGGTCTTCATATCTTTAACTTATACTTTCTTTGTAGCCTCTGAGGTTACAAGAATATGAGCCATCATATTCAGTTGTCATAAAAAAATATTGGAAAAGAAAATTCACCAGGGATTTTATAGCTCCCTTTGAAGTGTTGCTATGCATCAAATTACCAAATCTGTAAGGAGACTTTCTTATTTTAGCATCCATATCTATAAAACCATTCTTCATGAGATATTGTTTCAATGCAACCAAGATGTCAGAGTCAGGGATTTTTGCTTGTCAAGACAGAATTTGTCATGCACTTTCTTCATGATACCTCTTTCATGCTGATAAGGGTTATTATAAAGAACTAATCCAAAGGGTAATGTTCTTCTTCTTATCAGATTTCTTCAAGCATGAAATTTTCAAGTATGCTAAACCCCTGCAATTTATTTTACTAGTAGATCTTTGGAGCTTCTTCATAGTAGATAATCTATCCAAAGGTCACATCTTTCTTGTTCACAACTTCATTTGTGAACAAAGCTCTATATAAACTATCATCAATTTAGTGAGGCTACAACATAATACTATTGTATTGTAATGATCTTACACATAATCGAGGACAAAAAAAAAATTAATATTCTGACAAGCCATTAGAATTAATGCCATATATAACTAACAAGGTAAATGTGTTGTTGTTCCATTTTCTTCCATATGTCACAGGATTTCATCCTAAATCATATCATTACTACCAGTGGCTTTCTGCATTCCACTGTTTCTGCTTATACTATGATTTATGAACTTCCACTTCTACTACTGCTCTTATTGCCATTCTTCCTCCATCATAACATTGTTCTACTTCTGTCAAATCATATCTATTGCATATATTTATTGTCAAATTGTCACAAGCATGTTGTCTAAATGTTACTTACATACCAGGATTTTGGCTACACATGTATCAAATGATAGATTGACATATGAATTATTGTCTGATGCACATATACCAAAGTTACTTAGGACAAGAACCCATCTCTAGAAAGTTATTTATTCCAAGTGAGGTTTATTGTTGATTAAGGTGAGACTGTTGCCCTACTATTGTCAAGAGATACTACTAGTGTGATTGTCCTTCAGTTAAGGTAAATGCTATACAATGCTTGCATCTAAGTGAATATATTTAATATATAATATGTTTTCTGTACTTAACACTTCAATAAAATTTATACTCCTAAACTGTAGCAAGGTCATATAGTCTCATAATGTATATCTTACTTCAGATAGATTAAGGTATGCAACATAAGCTTAATTTTTCAATTCCAGAAATAAGACTTTTTTTTTTGTTCCAATTGTGAGATATTAGACTTCAAATTTGTTTCTTGAGGGGTTCCTAAGGGTTACCATTTATTGTAGCTTCAAGAGCTCTACTGAAGGTGAATTAGAGCTTGAAAAGTTATTGCAGCAATTTCCATCGGGAGTCTCACAACTGCCATAAGTCTATATCATCAAAATATATGATTTGTTGGAAAAATACTGAGAGGGGGGGTGAATCAGTATTTAGAGCTGACAGACAACCTTTTAGTTTTCCTTTCTCTTAAAACCATATGCTACCTTACTGCATCCAACTTGTATGTCCAGAGATCTTATTATGTCTTTACTTAGATCATTGCATTATTCATTCATCAGATAAGCAGTAAGCATGAACAAAACAAACCATAAAACATAAGAAACACATATGAACACCAATATTTAAGGTGGAAACCCAATTCGAGAGAAAACCACCGCTGCTGTTATCTCAGTCTTCAATATTTATTATAAAGGAAACTTCTTACAATTTATGCTGGCGTGGACTTATACCAGCACGCAGGCACCCACCTGCAGAAAGGCTACAACCTTTTCTCATTCTCCAACCACTACTTGAAGGGAGCTCCAACCCCCTAATTTTAACACCATATTTTACTAGCAGGACACTTCCACTTTCATACAGAAGGCTTCAACCCTCAGATCCACCAGATTTCTTCAATTTATTCATCAGACTTCTGTCAGGTCTTCATCATTTCTTTGGCCCATCATCGTAGAGATTTTTCATTTCTAGATCATATCCATCAGTGCGTCATATATGCAGATATCTCTTAAAGAGATTTATTTATTAACAACCCTTGCATATGCACACATCGTACTATCATCCTCTTCACATTATATAGTTTAGCCTTCATCAATACCATGAGTCAAAACCACTCAGCCGCTAATGGTATTCATATTAAAAGTTGAACCAATCCAAATTGGAATCCCAATATTCGTTCTTCCATGCACGAAACATCCCAAAGGTAATCTTTATCCCCATCAAATAATACTATAACCAAGGTTAATAAACATTATCATGCCGCTAACTCAGTAGTAATATATATCCATATGGCCTTTCGGGCCCTTTAATAATATTTAATCTTCGACTTGGGGGTTAAGATCTCGACATAACATATATTGAACCAATAATGCGAAGGAAATTGGGTCCCATACCCTTAAAACACGACATGATACTTTGGGTAAAAACCCGCAAACCTCAACATATGCATATGGCCCCCAACGTTAACGGTCATTTCCAATCGGCAGTTGTAATCGTGTCGCACCGCCTCACTTGACCGGACGGATATCGCTTGGCGAAGATGCACGAACAATAACGCGTGATGGCCTACCGTACTTTGGTTAACCTTTGCGCATCTTTATCAAACTACCACCGTTCGATGGCTTCTTCCCAGATCAACAGCTTGTATCGATATCGCTGTGCATCCTGGGTCGAACAATAATGCGTGATGGCATGCAGTGACAAGCAGTTTTGTGGAGTCGTACAGGGACGTGTGTCGAGCACTCTATGGAATCGCTCCCCAACCAAGAAATACTGCTTGCTTGTCGAAAGTGGTGTAATGAAAACCAGAATCCGCTTTCACTGTTTATTCCGCATGAGTTTCCTCTCCTTCACTTAAGGTTTCGTCCATCTTTCGGAGTTTACGTCAAAAGCTGTGTGGTTAACTGGGATCAATGGTACTGTGGGGGGCACAAACAATCTGATGATTAACCCAAGGGAATACCTCCGCAGTTGACTCGCCCATCGGGTGTTGACCACAGATCGATGGTTGTTTTTAACTGCGGTAGCACAAGACCAATGATCTTTCAGTACTGAGGAGTGCCTCTGCATCGCATATTCATTACTCTGCCTCTCTGTTTCTTTCGCCAATTGCGATATGCAATCATATGTATCACATCTTCGTTGCCTCTGCTTCATATTCTACCTTGCTCGCTTTTCCGATTTCAATTTTCAATTATATCGCAAATGCAAACATCCAATCGTAGACCAATCGCATTGGATCTTCATTACATTGCCTTTTCTTCTATTCACTATCTTTGCGTTGTCTGCTGCCTCAGTTCCTTCTCTGCCTTGCTTCCTCTCTGCTTCTTTGCTCTTTCTGCTGGTCTCTTTGCTACTTCTGCTATCTCTGCTTCTTGTCTAATGTTGCTCCTTGCTTCTCTCTTTGCCTTCTTGATGTTTAGATGCTCCTTCTTTGCCACTTCCTTTGCCATCAATGACAATATTTCCAACAATCTCCCCCTTTGGCATTGATGGCAATACTCTTCCTCTCATTGTCTTATAGAAGCCCTTTGTTGCTTTTCCTCCCCCTTTGACATCAATGGCAAAGAGTTGATCAAGATCCTTTGAACCGACAATACCATGCTCCCCCTAAGATAAGGCTGCATCTTCAAACAAAATGACTTGTAAATTCCAACAATGCATCATTTTCATATGAACACTGCTCCCCCTTAGCCTCTGCATTCAGAGATGCCCAACAGCACCTCACAACCAATTTAATCTTCTGTATTTAAGTAGATCTGATTCTCTGCATGGAAGAGAATACTCCCAGTTTCTGTCTGAGATATTCGAACGCTTCCCTGGGTAGAGGTTTGGTAAATATATCAACAACTTGTTCTTTGGAGGGAACATAGTCCAATTTCACCTTTTGTTCAGGCACTTGTTCACGTAAGAAGTGATATTTGATGGGAATGTGCTTGGTCTTAGAATGCATAATAGGATTCTTTGAGATACTGATGGAACTTGTATTGTTACACATAATGGAGATAGGAGGTGAACATTTGATTTCAAAGTCTTGTAAGTTTTGCATCATCCAGAGAAGTTGAGTGCAACATGATGCAGCAGCCACATATTCTGCTTCCGCTGTAGATAAGGCAATAGAGCTTTGCTTCATGCTAAACCAAGATACTAACCAGGGCCCCATATAGAATGCACCAACACTAGTGCTTTTCCGATCATCAACACTTCCAGCCAAATTTGCATCAGTTTATGCATGAAGAGTAAGATCAACATTCTTTGGATACCATAGTCCAAAGTCTTGAGTTCCTTGTAGATATTTGAATATTCTTTTCACAGCCTGAAGGTGAGACTCTTTTGGATTAGGTTGGAATCATCCAACAATCCCAACTGCATGCATGATGTCTGGTCTTGTCCTAGTGAAATAAAGTAGACTTCCTATCATATATTTGTATTCTGGTTGATTCACCGTGGGGGAATCATCATTAGAACTGAGATTACATCCGATTATCATTGGTGTACTTATAGGTTTGCAATCTTCCATACCATACTTCTTCAGGATTTTCTTGAGGTATTTTTCTTGTGAGAAGAATATGCCATTTGTTGCTTGTTGCACTTGCAAGCCAAGAAAGAATGTTAGTTCCCCAAGTAAAGAAATTTCAAATTCTTGCTGCATATCAGAAGAAAATTTCTGACTCATAGACTCTTCATTACTTCCAAAAATGATATCATCAATATATACAACCACAATCAATAGTTTGTCATTTTCATTTTTTGTGTATAAGTTGTTATCAACAGACCCTTTTGAGAATCCTTGTTGATGAAGATATTTGTCAAGACGATAGTACCATGCCCTTGGAGCTTGTTTGAGACCATATAGAGCCTTTTTAAGTCTACAAACAAGTTTTTCATCATTTCCCAAAATGAATCCTTCTCGTTGTTCTATATAAACTTCTTCTTCTAGATCACCATTGAGAAAAGCAGATTTAACATCCATTTGATAAACTTTGATTTGTTGGAAGCTTGAAAAAGCAAGAAACATTCTTATGGCTTCAAGTCTGGCTACAGGAGAAAAAATTTCTTCAAAGTCTATACCTTCTTGTTGAGCATACCCCTTGCAAACAAGTCTAGCTTTATTTCTTATAACATCCCCATTCTCATTTAACTTGTTTTTGAATATCCATTTAGTTCCAACGACATTTTTGTCATGAGGTCTTGGTACTAATTCCCAAGTGTGATTCTTTTCAATTTGATCAAGCTCTTCATTCATGGCTTGAATCCAACATTCATCTTTGCTAGCTTGACTGACATTGTGAGGTTCAATAGTGGACAGAAATGCCAGATTTCTAGAAGATCCCACAAGAGTCCTTCTTGTTTGTACACATGATCCCTTTTCTCCCAAAATTTGAGATTCTGGATGATTCTTTTGAACATATCTGGATGGATCCTTTTCAGACAAATCATCTTTGGGTTCTTCATTGGGTTCACTATTTGTATCATTACTATTTGATGTAGAAGGATATATGTCATCATCATTGTCTTCATTTGTTGTTTGTTTTTCTTCTTTTGGAGCTGCTGGAGACTCATCAATAACAACATCTATACATTCAACAATCTTCTGAAGTCTTTTATTGTAACATTTATATGCCCTACTCCTAGAGGAGTAACCAAGAAATATTCCTTCATCTGCTCTGGGTTCAAACTTGCCAAGTTTTTCATCATTATTTTTGATAAAACATTTGCTTCCAAAAATTCTAAAATGATTTACAGTGGGAGAATTACCATACTAGAGTTCATATGGAGTTTTATCACTATTTACACGAACATGTGCCTTGTTAAGAATATTTACTGCTGTATGTGCTGCTTCTCCCCAAAAAGTGTCAGGTGTTCCGGAATCATCAAGCATAGCTCTAGTCATTTGTTGAACTGTTCTGTTCATTCTTTCTGCTACGCCATTCTGTTTTGGAGTGACAGCTACAGAAAACTGTCTTTTTACGCCATGTTGTTCACAAAATTCAAGGAATCCATTGGATGTATATTCTCCTCCTCGATCAGATCTAAGACACTTGATTTTTAGATCTAATTCATTTTCAACCAGTGCTTTGAAGATCTGAAATTTCTCAAATGCTTCATCTTTGTGTTTAATCAACCCAATCCAACACATTCTAGAGAAATCATCAATAAATAAGATATAGTATTGTTCACCATGTGGTTAATTTTTCCTCACAGGTCCAAATATGTTAGTATGAATGAGTTCAAGAGGCTTACTTGATGATCCTTCCTTGGCATTAAATTGCACTCTGGTTTTCTTACCAAATTGGAAAGATTTGCATATGATATTTTCAGGTAGAGTAATATTGGGAAGATCACGAACAACTTTAAGTCTACTTGATTTGTTGATTTGAGAGAAGCTCAGATGCCCCAACCTTCTATGCCATAGCCAGTTTTATGAAGATTTACTCAAGTAACATTGTTCTTTGCAGTTCTTCAATACATACAGGTTGCTTGGAGTTCTTTTTCCTTTTATAATTGTTTTACCTGTATCAAGATCACGTACCACACATTCTTTTGAACTAAAAACAACTTCGGTTCCTTGATCACACATTTGACTTACACTTAACAAGTTATGCTTTAATCCGTCCACATACATGACTTCATTAGCTTTCACCTTTTCTTTTAGAAAAACAGACCCTTTTCCCTTAATGACCGCAGGAGTATCATTTCCAAATGTAACATTCTTTTCCTTTTCTAGAGAACTATATGCAAGAAGTTTGGTTTTGTCACCTGTCATGTGTCTTGAGCATCCACTATCAATGTACCATTGGCTTTCTTCATCTTCTGCAAATAACGCTATGCCACAATTTTCAACCTGTAATTCCTTCTTTTTCCATACTTTGGAGCTTGAAGGAACATGTTCTTTTGTCTAAACTTTGCTCCTGCATTCAGATTCTTCATGGCCAAAGTTATTGCAATAGGCACATTCAACTTCATTTTGAAGAGGAGAAAAGTTGTTATAGGTATTCTTCTTTGTTTCAATATCAATCCTTTTCTTTCTTGCTTCTCTTGTCATGATGGTTTTATATGCTACACATTGAACAGCTTTATGACCAAAATTGTGACATGAGAAACATTGTCCATTGAAGAAGAAATTTATGCGATCATGAAATCTCCTTCTTGAATTTACCTGTTGATTGGTGTTTCTTTGAAAGATATTCCTGTTAGTATTCTTTGAATTGAGATGATCATGCTTTACCTGCAAAGATTCTTTATTCCCTTGCTGAGTGTCAGCATGTTATATACCAACTGTAGCTGCTTTTAGATAATTTGGTGCTAAAGCCTGAGAAGATCTCCGATATATCCAAGACCTCCCTTTATAAGGGGAGAATGTTGTACCTTGATAATCTCATCTAAGGTTTCAGATCCTTTAGCAAATCTAAGATTCAGAGTCTTTACTTTCTCAAGTTCTTTTCTTAGACTTACTACTTCACACTCTAATTTCTCATTGTGTTTCTCTTCTTTTTCAAGCTGATTTTTCAGAGTTTCTATGATTATTTTACTCTCTTCTAAGCAAATTTTGAGTTGACTGTTTTCGTCAAGAAAATCATTGTCTTCTAGAGCATCCACAAAAGTATCATTTTCTTCTATAGATTCTTTTTCAAATGCCATGAGGAGTCTAATATCTTGTTCACATTCTTCCTCACTATCAGATAACCCATCACTTTCATCATGAGTATACTAACTTTTTCTAGTGCTATAATGATTCTTATTCCTTCTTGCTACTTACTTCCCCTTTTTATGTGTTTCTTTATGAGGAAACTTAGCAGCATAATGACCAACTCTTCCACAATCAAAACATTTGAAAGGAAGCTTACCTCTGAACCGTCCTGTGCCGAGTTGAAGTTTCTTTACAAAGTTTATCTCCTCTTCCTCTGAGATATATCCTGATCCTTCTTTTTTTTGTACTTCCTTCACTTTTGTAGAAGTTCTAAAGACTGCTTCTTTGACTTCAGATGGTCCTCCTCTTCTCATTTCATATGCAGTTAGTATGCCATGAAGTTGCACCATGGTAAGATTTTTAAGATCCTGCTTTTCTTCAAGAGCAAAAACTTTTGACTCAAATTTTGCCGTTAGTGATCTTAAAACTTTCTCAACCTGAGTAGATTCGGTTATTGTTTCTCTCATATTTCTCATACGATTTACAATATCATCAAGACGTAAAAATAAATTTGCAATGCTCTCCTCATTATCCATTTTTAGATTCTCATATTGAATTATGAGAGTTTGGAGTTTAGCACTTTTCACCTTTGCATCAACTTCATAACTTAGAATGATTTTGTCCCATATTTCCTTTTCTATATTTAGCTGCATGAATTTGACAAATTCTGATTCAGTTAAACTTCCCAATAGAGCATTGACTGCCTTTGCATTGGTTTCATAATTCTTTCTTTCCGTCAAATCTGTTGGTACTATAGCTGGATATTGATATCCTCCTTCAACAATTGCCCATACATCTGCTCCCAAAGACTAAAGATAGGATCTCATCCTTGTTTTCCAGAATATTAAATTGTTTCCATTAAAGAGTGGAGGCCTGATAGATGTTGTTCCATCTTGATTACTCATCTTTCTTGATCTTCCTTCTAGCGGCTAAGCTTTTTCAGAAGGACCTGCTCTGATACCAATTTTTGGAAAAATACTGAGAGGGGGGGTGAATCATTATTTAGAGCTGACTGACAACTTTTTAGTTTTCCTTTCTCTTAAAACCATATGCTACATTATTGCATCCAACTTGTATGTCCAGAGATCTTATTATGTCTTTACTTAGATCACTGCATCATTCATTCATCAGATAACTAGTAAGCATGAACAGAAATAACAGAACAAACCATCAAACATAAGCAACACATATGAACACCAATATTTAAGGTGGAAACCCAATTCGGGAGACAACCACCGCTGCTGTTATCTCAGTCTTCAATATTTATTATAAGGAAAAATTCTTACAATTTATGTTGGCGCAAACTTATACTAGCACGCAGGCACCCACCTACAGAAAGACTACAACCTTTTCTCGTTCTCCATCCACTATTGGAAGGGAGGTCCAACCCCCTGATTTTAACCCTAGCTTTTATTGGCAGGATACTTCCACTTTCATACAGAAGGCTTCAACCCGCAGATCCACAATATTTCTTCAATTTATTCATCAGACTTCTTTCAGGTCTTCATCATTTCTTTTACCATCATCGTAGACATTTTTCATTTCTAGATCATATCCATTGGTGCATCATATATGTAGATATCTCTTAAAGAGATTTATTTATTAACAACCCTTGCATATGCACACATCGTACTATCATCCTCTTCGCCTTATATAGTTTAGCCTTCATCAATACCATGAGTCAAAACCACTCAACCGCTAATGGTATTCATATTAAAAGTCGAACCAATCCAAATTGGAATCCCAATCTTCGTTCTTCCATGCACGAAACGTCCCAAAGGTAATCTTTATCTCCGCCAAATAATACTATAACCAAGGTTAATAAACATTATCGTGACGCTGACTCAGCAGTAATATATATATATATGCATATGGCCTTTCGAGCCCTTTAATAATATTTAATCTTCGACTTGGGGGTTAATATCTCGGCATAACATATATTGAACCAATAATGCGAAGGAAAATCGGGTCCCACACCCTTAAAACATGACATAATACTTTGGGTAAAAACCTGCAAACCTCAACATATGCGTATGGGCCCCAACGTTAACGGTCATTTCCAATCGACGGTTGTAATCATGTCATGCTGACTCACTTGATCGGACGGATATCGCTCGGCGAAGATGCGCGAACAATAACGCGCGATGGCCCACCATACTTTGGTTAACCTTTGCGCATCTTTATCAAACGACAACTGTTGGATGGCTTCTTCCCAGATCAATGGCTTGTATCGATATCGTTGGGCATCCTGGGTCGAACAATAACGTGCGATGGCATGCAGTGACAAGCGGTTTTGTGGAGTCGTACAGGGACACCTGTCAAGCACTCTATGGAATTACTCCCCAACTAGGAAATACCGCTTGCTCGTCGAAATCGGTGCGATGAAAATGGAAATCCGCTTTCATTTTTTATTTCGCACGTGATTCCTCTGCTTTGCTTAAGGTTCCGTCCATCTTTCAGAGTTTACGTTAAAAGCTGTGTGGTTAACTGGGATCAATGGTACTCCGGGGGGCACAAACAGTTCGATGATTAACCAAAGGGGGTAGCTCCACAGTTGACCCGCCCATCGGGCATTGACCACAGATCGAAGGTTGTTTTTAACTGCGGTAGTATAGGCCCGATGATCTTTCCGTCCTGAGGAGTGCCTCCGCATCGCATATGCATTACTTTGCCTCTTTGTTTCTTTATCTGATTGCGATATGTGATCATATGTATCACATCTTCCTTGCCTCTGCTTCATAGTCTACCTTGCTGCCTGTTGTGATTGCGATTTGCGATTATATAGCAAATGAAAACATCGCATCGTAGACCAATCACATTGCATCTTCATTACATTGCCTCTGCTTCTATTCACTGTCTCTGCGTTGTCAGTTGCCTCAGTTCCTTATCTACCTTGCTTCCTCTCTGCTTCTTTGCTCTTTTTGCTGGTCTCTTTGCTGCTTCTGCTATCTCTCCGTTGTTATCTCTGCTTCTTGTCTAATGCTACTCCTTGCTTCTCTCTTTGCCTTGTTGCTATTCAGATGCTCCTTATTTGCCACTTCCTTTGCCATCAATGACAATATTTCCAACATGATTAGTGGTGGGAAGCTATGCATCTCTAGATTTTAGTCATGATAAATAATATTGGAAATTTTTACTTCCAACAATTGTTTAGCCACGATCACTTCAACATATAATTTGACCTCCTAGATTTACATAGGATGTTTGGTATTTTGTCCAAAATGAAACTCGTGTTGTTATGGAAAGACATGCTGAGAGAACCATATCCTTTCTTATTACAAAGAATTGCACTCTACCTGATACATTATTCCAATACTTATCCCATATTGGTCGTTAAAGAGTCATACTAGTTCTTATGTTTCAATAGGGGTAGTGTCTTCCTAGTGTTCTAGGATTTCTTCTGCCCTTACTTGTTTTTTTGGAGTAGCAAGGGTTTGGGTGGTGGTAGGAATGTATCATGTCCTCTTCTTTCCTGGAACAAAGGGGGGCCTATTTTGATGCCCTCTCATTATATCGGTGGTTGGTTTGCTACTAATTATCTCAACGTTAATATCATTATACTTCTATGGTGTAATAGAATTTGTCTCTTCTTCCTTAATATGAATTAGTAGGTACTTTGTAGCCAAGGGATTCATGAAAATATATTCTTCTTCCTTCGCAATAGCAATGGGTGGGGTTACACAACATTGGGCTCATTTAGTGAAGTTGAAACGACTTGAGTTGCAATGACTTCTTCCCATGATTTTATTGCTTTGTTTAGAGCTTGTACCATGAGTAACCTGATAAGGCCATGCTGAGAGATGGAATATCTTGGTATGTTTTCTTTTTGTGCATGGGCTTCCTTATTTTGTGGGGACTTGAGTAGGAAGTACAACATATTGACATTGTGACGGTGTCTAATATGGTCAAGGAAAAAAATGTTCATATTCCTCTAAGCCAAATGAAGCACCTATATTGTCAGTAACCTAGTGAATTGACTATGGCTCAAAGTTAAATTACTGAAAATTAAATATTAGTTTTAGCATTCACTAGATACATAAGGGAACCACTCAACTGTCTATAAATTCACTAGATAGCATGTTTATAATGTGGCAATGATACCAACGAAGAAATGGTAAGAGGTTACCATGGCTTAATGTAGACTCTCTGACCCAGAGCCTACACGATCTCCTTGAGGCTCAATCTGCATCATGTCAATATTATCTGTAGCTTGAAAAGTAGAAACCAACGTTAATAGAAAATTTTGCGAAAAGAAATATAATAAAAATTATAAATATGCTTAACGAAAAGTATCGATACGTGTGTCACGACTGGAACCTGAAAAGGAATAATCTCTTCAAGTAGCCCTTGATGTGTAGCCCTAACCTAAAAATTCCATAATGTTAAGACTCATACCATATAAAATTATGTGGCATAAATACAATTTCAATTTGACATACAAAAACATAGATAGATAGTAATGACTATGGCACCTGTACATGATCATGTCCACGATCTACAGAATGAGCACCAGGGGAAGGCAATGTTGTTCTAAGAATTTTGTAAACTACATAAGTTAAATAAATATATTGGCATCATTTTTTTGAGACTAAATGTATATACACCAAAAAAACATGTTAGATCAAAACATGCTTGTACATACCTCGCCTGTGGTATGAATTTGTAGTGTAATGGATCACTCATAGAGGTCTCTACATGAGGATGTATACTCCATAAGATCATCTCGTTCCATCTCCCTCAACACGTCATTTGGAATACTCACAAATGAACGCCCTCCTGCACTAGATGAAGGTTGGCTTGTCCCTAAGCCGACTTCCACCCCTCCTAAAGCAACTGCAATATGTTCTTATATCTTCCTCCTCATTTTTGATGTGGCACTGGAGATAAGGGCTAACTCCTCTAGAAGTGTAACTACCCTAGGTGGTTGAGGTTCTAAGTGAGTTTTTGGAGGCCTAAACCTAACATCTCTCATAGCATCAGGCCGTTCATATGTACGACCTTTTCCAGCTCCCTAGAATTTGGACAAAATATCTGTATAGCTAGGGTCCATGTGCTCTCGGAATTGAGCAAAAAAAATCCTAAAAAAATATTGTGGCACCTCATCATTATTTGGGAACTTCCCGTATGCATACAGGAACTTCTCATAAATATAAGGTGCAATATTGGGATCATTGAATCTTACAATCTTTAGACGTTTTTTTTCTTCAGGCCGCAATTCAAATAATGACAAGGCCATTTGTTTAGTGACCCTACTTTTAACTTCATTGTAGGAGTGGATACCAATCACTCATTCTCTCCTCCTATGCATCATGTCAAAAAAAACTTGGGTTGATGGTCCAACCCCACGATAAGTCTCTATCAAAATCTACAAATTATGCAAAACAATTTGGAGACAATTTTGACTAGGGGCAGAGAGATTGAAAATTTGAAATTCATTGCGCAATCTCATGGAATGCTCCCCCATCCCATCAAAAGTAAGTAAGGAGATGGTATCTTCCCAAGGAATCTTCTCAGTAATATCACTGGGATGGGTGTAAAGGGGATCATAGCTGGTATTTTGAGCAAACTCATGAACCCTACAACCTCTACCCCTAGGAGGGTGACCACCACCACTTGTAACATGTTAAATTATTGCACATATTAAAAATTAAATAATTTATAAGGAAAAATTGTATTTAAAAAACTTGTCTGGTCATTTGAAAATACCTCGTGGAAAAGCTATCTCTTCCTCTTCACTCATACTAGGATGGTTCCCTTGCGAGGAATGAACGTCTCTATCACCCACTGGAAAAAACACTAAATTTCTCTATAACAAAAGTACATGATATACACAATAATTTTCACATTAAACATACATCAAACAATAAATTTTCCTTTAGATTTTACCTAGAGAATATAATGTTCCCAATTTTAGCCTCAAGCTAAAATGGAACATTATAGTTGCACATTTTATTTTTGTGAATAAAATGGGCAAGGAGAAACCTTAGCCCCTTTTAGATGAAGAAATAACACTCCTAATGTGAAAGGGGAGTGAATAAATAAGCTGAAATAAACACCAAGGGTGTGAATGGAACCCAACTCACTTGATTAGTCACCATTGACTAAAGTCAACAACGCTGCCCAAGGAGGAAGAGGCTTCCTAGAGAAGTTGCGTAGTTTTGGACGAAAGAGCTTCACATGAGGGTGGAAACCCTAATTGGTGGGACCATGGTGGAGAAGAGTTATCTCACTTTATATAGAGGAGATGGAAGCCCATTTTCATTATGCTATGTTTTAGATTTTTAGACTTGGGTTTGCAAAAGCTTGCATCCCCGGGTTGTTTAGTAGGGAGATGGTGCCCTCGGGCACTAGGGTGTTCCCGGTTGGGAATCCCTACCTCCTCCTCAAGGAAGGATGAGGATTGAGATACATTTTCTCAATCCAGAATTGGCCACAACTTCATTCATCTTCTACAATGTTATTTCTGCAGCAGAGAGAACGTTGTGTAGTTGGGTGCAGCTAGAGAGGAACTCATGGAGACTCTCTTGTCTTGTTTTCTTTAGTGGAGGAGTGATCCACTCATTAGAGGAGCTGCAAGGAGGATTCCCAGGCTTTATTTCATATCAGTGGCATGAGGCCACACTTCTATCATATCCCACTATGCAGTCCATGAGAGAAACTACATTATTTGGAGGAGGCAGTGAGAGAGGGGTTTCTGGAGCCTCAAGGAGGGTGTTTCTGAGACAAAGTGATCAGAACTTTGTATTAGAGACATTATCAGAGGAGGGAATCTAAATTTCAGATCTAGCATGGCCTCATCTATATTTTGTATTAGTTTCAGTGAAAACTCAGTTGTCACATTTTGTGTTTCTCCGGCATTTCTAGCAATCTCCATAGATTGGCTAGAAATCTTGTATTTCAGCCCATTTCTTGTTATTGGGATTATTTTATTGTATTATTACAGCCACATATATATTTCACTCATAATCAGCAGCTATGCCTTCATATACACTACGTAGTTGCAGCTACTCCAGCATTTTGTGGAGTTGTAGCTACTTATGTATTTCATTGTAATTCATTGGAGGTTTGCTCTTAAAGTTTGAGTGGCCTGTCCCTCAGCTATTTCTTGTATATTTCTGCTGATATAATCATATAATTATGGCTGTATACATTTTCCTCTCATGGTATGTCCATATTTTCATAGTTTCATATTCATGTTCATATATTGTTGTAGCTCACTCTTTGAGCATTGTTTCAGAGATCTAGATTGGGGAGATCTGGATAACCCATCTAGATGCATTTCTTTAATCTAATTTTATACAAGGGAGTTTTATATGAGTTATTCTAGGGAATCCCAATGGTGATTTGTATTATTTATGCAGCAGCTTCCCTATACAGCATCCTAAAGAACCTCGTAGCAGGATTTCCCGAGGTGGAATATTGCATATCCATAGGCAGAGTCTGAGAAGGGACAACTAGCCTCAGGATTTCTCCCTTCTTTGGAAGGAGTCATATACTATAAATGACCCATTAGTAAATCTATAAAATGAAATTGCAGTGTCTCACTGAAGAAGTAAAAATGGAACATCTAAGATGTTCCCAATGGAGAAGCATGTTCCTCAAAAAGGGACATTATAGTGGTATCAAAGCACGATCTTGGCTCCGCCCGTGCTCAATATCTATTGCCATCAGCAAGAGGAGATTCTCTCCGAGGAGAGGAGATTGACAGAGGAAATAAGGAAGAGGAATGAAGGAAGAGGAGGTTTCCCTTCTTCTTTTCCAGACCATTGACCACACCTTTGAAGATCTGCTGAAAGGGAAAATTTGGAGAAATTTTCTGAAAGGGGTTTGTGATTGATCAAACCCTATCTATTCACTTGAAGGGTGCGAGAATTCAGCCACACATGCAGATACATAGTGCAGTACATTTCCCATAGCTACTATAATAAGGATGGATGGAAAAAGTTGAGGCCTTTGGAGGAGCAGCACTGCAACTCAAAGGTATGATTCATGATAATTGATTTCCGAGTTCTATTTCATGTTCTCATGCAAATAAGAGATCATATGTTGCATTCAAAAAGAGTTTTTAAAAAGGGAAGTGATGAAAACCAATGTGAAACATGGTGTGACAAATCTTCAAACACTTTGCATACAGATAGGGGAACCATGAGACAAAGATCATTCCATCTTTCTAGAGGGGGAGAAATTAGGAGAATGACTTGCTAGAACTCTTCCATTTGTGATGGTGTGGAGATATTTCTTTCAAATGAGGGCCAAGATACAAGGCTTCTCATTGAGGAGGAGATACACTCACATGTTGGGAGAGAGGAGGTGCAAGAATCTACACCGCTGCACCATTGGAAGAAGAAGAAGATCAAGAGGATCAGTATGAAGGGATGATGGAAATTCACCTTTATCTATTTAAGAGATTCTCTTCACATGGGAGAAGGACTACACTGTGAAGTAGAGAGAGAGGGACTTTCATTCCTCTCATATATTCAGTCCACTTCCTATCTTGATGTCTCACTTTTGGAGGTTTTCCACTTGGGAGGCCACATGATCTAGAGATGATGAGAGGCATCATGCTACTTGGTTCACCACTAATTGGATTCTAGAGGGGTGGAGACATTAGACTAGTCCATTGTAGCATATAGAGTTTGGGAATAAGCACAAGGAGGAGGGATGCACTCTCTCATTTTATGTACCACCCATTCCCATTAGTTCACTGCGCAAATAGAGTTGTTGTATGGATGGAGGATAGCATATTCATGATGTTGGATGACTACTCCATGGATTTGGTGAGAGAGAGGTCAATTCCTTTGGGAATAACTCTTTCATGCTTTGGAGTAGAGGGAGGCCACTCATGCTTATATTTCCCAGGATCGGGAGATTCTTTGGAGATGGTAGTCTCTCATGGGAGGCTCATTTTCAGAGGACATCATTTCTATTTGAGCATGAGTAGCTACATGATGGGCATGGCATCAACTTGGAGGATTACTTTGGCATGAGGGGATGTCATGGTAGCAGGTAGTGGCGTGATGGGAGCACTTTATTGTAGATTACTAGCACTATTTATGTGGAGGGTTGATCCATGTTGTAGTACTCAGCTTTTGGTTGAGAGGTCCTAGGATCTTGATGCATGCGTGATTTTTGGATGGCCTTGATGGAAATGGTAGATACTTAGTGGATGATATGAACATATATCATCATGGTAGACTTCTTGACTAGGGCTTCTAGTCTCAAGGATAAATTATTTGCATGCAACATATGAGTACTTCCTAGCTACGCATTTGGATGCATATTTTTTTTTGCTAGAGGAGTTCACTTGAATGGAATTTAACATGATCTACATCATCATATGGATATATGAATAGCACGATTTATTTTTGGAGAGGTTGGCACAACCATTCCCTTACTCATTGGAGGAGAGGGAGAACATTCAGTTGAGCCATTTCAGCTCAAGAGCTCTAGTGCATGATGGAGGAGGTATAATTTCATGTTTGGTATTGTACTTATTTTCATTGATTTAGGATCATGATGTATCAAGGAGGCTTATTCCTTCTTGCACTTTTCATGAGGATGTACTCGCAGCTACTTGTAGCCTTGATTTTGGCTATGCTTGTGATGGTTGTGGGGGAAGCCACATATTTCTTGGTGTGCACCATTGGCACCAATTTGTATTTTCATGTTTTCATCCTATGAGGAGATGTTGTGGCAGCAAACAAGTGGCTAGTTTAGCACTTGTTATTTTGATTTTGAGGCAGGCCAAGGGGGCACTGCACAGTTCCATGAATGGAACTATGAGCCACTCTTTGGTTATCATGTGACAACTTGATTTTATTGTATATTGCTCCATGTATTTCTGATGATTGTACACTCATGAGGAGCATAATTTGGAGATTATTGTATGTATAGCCCATTGGGAGCATAATTCTCTCCATTTTAAATGCTTTATCTTGCAGGAGACACCATGGGAAAACCATGATTGCTACGTTGTTGCTTGTACCTTCTTGTGGGAGGGACCACTTGAAGAATTTTCAGAAGCATATCATGGCTGATTTCTATTGATGGGGTAGCTTGGGCCATTCTTGGAGGTCATACCATTCCAGCCCAAAGACAGAGGCAGCCTCATGCACACTTCAAATGGAGAGAGGGCCATCATGAGAACACTAGCACACTCTCCATTCAGCCCCAACTCATTGCAGAAATCAAGGGTGATATTTTCATTTGGATGATTGCATGGATGAGAGGATCATCATTGGGAGCATAATTTTCCCATGTATATCATCACTCCTACCATAAGGAGGCATTAGCACAATAGGAATGATTCCACTACACCTTCTATCGTTCCATGAGGAGCATTTTTGACAACTTGCATACTTGGGAGAGAGCATTGGAGGACAGTTTCATTGCAGCATACTTGCGCAGTGGTGGGACCATTGATGAGGAGGCCACAAGAGAAGAAGGGGGAGACCAATTTTTTCTCTTCATGCAGTTGCTTGAGGGCAAGCAACATGTGGGAGGGGAGGATTTTAATGTTCGCAATTTTAGCCTCAAGCTAAAATGGAACATTATAGTTGCACATTTTATTTTAGTTAATAAAATGGGCAAGGAGACACCTTAGCCCATTTTAGATGAATAAATAACACTCCTAATGTGAAAGAGGAGTGAATAAAGCAGCTGAAATAAACACAAAGGGTGTGAATGGAACCTAGCTCACTTGATTAGTCACCATTGACTAAATTCAACAGCGCTGCCCAAGGAGGAAGAGGGTTCCTAGAGACGCTGCACAGTTTTGGAGGGAAGAGCTTCACATGAGGGTGTAAAACCTAATTGGTGGGACCATGGTGGAGAAGATTTCTCTCACTTTATATAGAGGAGATGGCAGCCCATTTTCATTATGCTATGTTTTAGATTTTCAAACTTGGGTCTACAAAAGCTTGCATCCCCGGGCTGTTTAGCAGGGTGATGGTGCCCTCGATCACTAGGGTGTTCCCGGTTGGGAATCCATAACTCTTCCTCAAGGAAGGATGATTATTGAGGTACATTTCCTTAATCTGGCATTGGCCATAGCTTCATTCATCTTCTACAGCGTTATTTCTGCAGCAGAGAGAACGTTGTGTAGCTCGGTGCAGCTAGAGAGGAACTCATGGAGTCTCTCTTGTCTTGTTTTATTCAGTGGAGGAGTGATCCAATTATTGGAGGAGATGCAAGGATGATTCCCAGGCTTCATTTCATATTATTTGCATGAGGCCACACTTCTATCATCTCCCACTGCACAGTCCATGAGAGAAACTGCGTTATTTGCAGGAGGCAGTGAGAGAGGGGTTTTTGGAGCTTCAAGGAGGGTGTTTCTGAGACAAAGTGATCAACACTTTGTATTAGAGACATTATCAGAGGATGGAATCTACATTTCATATCTGCCATAGCCTCATCTATATTTTGTATCAGTTGCAGTGACAACTCAGTTGTCACATTTTGTGTTTCTCCGGCATTTCTAACAATCTCCATAGATTGGCTAGAAATCTTGTATTTCAACCCATTTCTTGTTATTGGGATTATTTTATTGTATTATTCCAGCCACTTATGTATTGCACTCATAATCAGTAGCTATGCCTTCATATACACTGCGTAGTTGTAGCTACTTTGGCAATTTGTGGAGTTGCAGCTACTTATGTATTTCATTGTTATTCATTGGAGGTTTTCTCTTAAAGTTTGAGTGGCTTGTCCCTCAGCTATTTCTTGTATATTTCTACTGTTATAGTCATATAATGATGGCTCCATACATTTCCCTCTCATGGTATGTCCATATTTGCAAATTTTCATATTCATGTTCATGTATTGCTGTAGCTCATTCTTTGAGCATTGTTTCAGAGATCTATATTGGGGAGATATGGATAACCCATCTAGATGCATTTATTTAAGCTCATTTTCTACAAGGGAGTTGTATATGAGTTATTCTAGGGCATCCTAGTGGTGGTTTTTCTTATTTATGTAGCAGCTTCCCTATACAGCGTCCTCAAGGACCCTGTAGCAGGATTTCCTGAGGTGGAATATTTCATATCCATAGGCAGAGTCTGAGAAGGGCCAGCTAACCTCAAGATTTCTCCCTTCTTTGGAAGGATTCATATCCTATAAATTCCCCATCATTCAATCTCTGAAATGGAATTTCAGTGTCTCACTGAAGAAGGAAAAATGGAACATCTAAGATGTTCCCAATGGAGCAGCATGTTCCTTAAAAAGGGACATTACAGAGAAGAAGTATCCAATTGCGGGATGGATGCCACAGGCTGAGACATTGTTCTCCTTTGCCCCTCACTAGAAATAGAGCCAACCCCAACTCCTACATTTTCACCTATGGAGCATATTGATTTCACATTAAACACATGTCATTTGAAAAAAAAAAATTCACTTGTTCAACATTGAATATAACGTAAAATTGAACATTTTAAGTAGAAATTGATCTAATGTGTACCTATACCATGTATAATATAATCCTCAGAATGGGCTCTATGAAGTTGGGGGTGAATGGGAATAGGTCTATGGGGCTCCTCTTGTTCGATTTCCTTTCTGGGTGCATGAGTCATATGAGTGTGTCCACCTGTGCAAGACAAAAAAAAAATCACATTAATCAATTTTTCACAAAAAACAATAAATATAGCCTACTTGAATAAATGACATAACTAGACAACCAATGTACCTGATAATCCTCCTCTCATGGAGGGGTCTCTGTAAGGCTTTCCTGATGCCATGGAGGGGTCTCTGTAGGGCTTGCCTGCCCCTCATAAACAAATTAGAAAAAAAATTATCAATCGACAATCATGTTATCATCCAATGGATAGCAAGTAATATATAGGTACTATGTGTGAATGCATAGGCATGTTGAAAAGTATAACTAGGTCGGTCTTCATGTTGACTATGTAATTATATTCTTATGTAAAGAATAAATCAAAGTAATAAGATGTATTTAAGAGTCATGATCATGAAGGATCTAGTCAACAAATATACTCCAAGATCTTGGCAAAATACCGTGAAGAGGTGACTCCCAAAATATGAAAAAATATAATCTTATAAACGCTAAAATATATATTCTTCATGTCGGCCTATAATTAAAGATAAATTTGGCTCCCTATTGTGCTGACTGGCCAACCTAAAAGATAATTAGATTGTCTATATAAATAACCTCTCTGCAACTCATTTGAGGAGGAATTTTTTTGGTCAACCAAGATAGATTTTTCATATTTATCTGAGATGGTAAAGAAGCTAAAATGGATACAGATTCACCTGAAATAGATGTAACTAAGGGTGTAGACTGAAGGTGTAAACTGAAGGTATAGACTGCAGATTGATGAAGCTAGTTTGAGAAGAATACAATGTGGATACTTAGAAGGTTACAATGTAGATATCGCAAGGGTTGTGATGAATAATGAAGTCTAATGAAAGGAAGGTAAATCTATGATTTATCGTATTATAATAAAATTATTACTTTTGATTAAATCATTTGTGTCCTGTACACTTTGGAAATTGACTTGATGAAGGATTAATTAAGAAGAATACATAAGAAAGAAAGCTCACAAGTAATTATAAAGAAGAGAATTTATAACCCCTCTAGATTCTCAACATGGTTTCAGAGCTATGGAAAAATATGATCACCTTATAGGAAAGAATATTTTGAAATTAGAGAAAATTTACTGTCTGGGATCAAATTCAGAGGGAAGAAGTTTTGTGCTTTCACAAAGAAAAAGTTCAATGCAAATTCAGTAATATAAATTCAAAACAGAAATAGCCCACTGGAATGCATAAAAAATACATTGAAAAAGTTCAACTTGGTCTAATATTTTTGAATTGAATTATAGTGAATCAAGTTCAGATCTTCCTTTGAGATTTTCGGATTATCTTCTAGGTTTAGGTCAAAATTTCAGGAGGTTGAGAAAGGATCATGTTACAAGTTCAGAGAAAATCTCAGGGAAATAGTGGCTCAGTGCTATTTTATAGTGCTACTCAATAATAAGTTTACAGTGAAGAAAAGATAAGATCATCATAAGGTGGATAAAAGGGCAACATCACTATACAAGATCTCAGACTTGGTCAAGGAACGATATTATCTAAAGACTAGGAACTGAGCTTTCCTAGGATTGGTACAGAAGAGTGAAAAAAAGAAGGCTTTATCATAATTAAAACCAAGATCTAATCCTTACCCTTGAAGAAGATCATTCAAAGAGAAATCTCTAACACATATTTTCTCCACCATCGAAGAAATCAAGATGAAGACTTTTTCTTCACTTATCAAGTAAGTATATTTCATTCTATAGTCAAATTTTGTTTAAATGAATTTGTTTTTGTAGAGAGATATATAAGCTGGTTGGGTTACCAAGATTCCTTGCATGAGGAGAATAGTCACATTCTTCAAAGAAAGTAAGGTTAAATGTCACTTAGACAAGATTTATACAAAATTGAGGTATCAAAGAATGAAGGGATATCTTCATAAGATCTTAACTGTAAGATATGGAAATGATGATAAGGTGGAAAACGTAACAAATAAACAAGAAAAATTACCTCATTCAACTATTGGTATCTATACTAGGTGGAAAAAGACAAATCAAGGGAAAAAATGTTGAAGGATAAAAGACTCAAACATTTGCAAGAGGAAAAAGGAAAGTTGAGGAAATTACAAGAAAGATGGTCCTATAGGGACAATCTCAATAGGAGTAAGAAAATAAGATTAAAGAAAAAAATCACGCAAAATTATGAATTTAAGGAATTAATTTCTATTGGAAACAATGTAGCATCCTGATATAAGCATGGCAGGAACTCCTGGTTTTTTATTCTAGTTTCATTAGACCCTCACCTGGTTGATTTTGGTTCTAATTTTCAAATAGGGTATAAACATACCAAATGTCAAAAATACTCTTGAACCTACTAATAATGGATGAAATCCTATTTTTATTAATCTTAAAATTGGCATGGATGGTTCGGGCCTAACCCCAAAGGACTAGGATGAACCACCACCCAATTCTAGGATTTTTAGTGTGGAATAACACTTAGTTAGTATTCGAGGGAAAATTAAACCATGATGAGGTTTACTATGGAGGATCTAGAAATTATAAAGGAAATGAAAACGCTTATTGAGAAATATATATCAGAAAAAGGTCAGCCAGAAAGAGATGCAAGCTAAGATAGAGAAAAGGATAGAGATTCTATAGAATTGTAGCCATATTTTTCAAGGTTCCTCCTCTAACTCTATAATTTTTATGGAAAACTTTAGACATGTTTCTCCCATTCATGAAAAGCATCCCACAGTTTCACTTTCAATTTCACAAATGAGAGAGTATTGTTGGCTTTATTCCACCTTCTTCCACCACTACTAGTTGCACTCAACCCACCATTGAAACCATTTGATTAAGTACATGGAATATGCTTATGAGTACGTGGCCAAATTGTGGTATGATTAACATATACAATTCAATAATTCCTACTCAGCTTATTATCAATCTACTAAAGAGTTCAACCAAGTTCAACCAAGGAGAATCTCATGAGTTTTGGTGTTTATTTCTTCTCCACTGTGGTGAACGAATATGTTGTTCTTGATGTTCTTCCTTCAGACACTAATAAAAAGAAAAAGTATCAAAACGATGCCATAGCCATAAAGTCTATCAATGAAACACTTAGTGAGAATGAGTTGATAAAATTCATGCATTGCAAATCGGCTAAAGAAGTTTGAGACGAACTTGGGAATATATATGAAGATGATCTGAAGGTGAAGAAAGCGAAGCTCCAAACCTATAGGATGAGGTTTGAGAGCTTTATAATGAAGGAACATGAAACTATTTCAAAATATTTGAGAATATTTGAAACAATGACCAATCTGATCAATAGCATCGATTTAAAATTTGAAGATGAAGTCATTTTTCAGAAAATATTGAGGTATTTACCAACAAGATTTTACCCCAATGCTTTTGTTATTAAGGAAGTAATTGATTTGAGCACTCTCAATATGGAGAAATTTCTTGGAATTCTTACAGCTTATGAGCTACGTATTGTAAGAGAGAAATATGAATCTAATGAATCAATTTTGAGAGGGAGTGTTGAAATTTGGAGTATCTTTGGGATGAAATCCCCCAAGAGAAGCCAAACTACCTCAAGGAGAAACCATCTTGACCCAAAGATAATTTATTTCGATAAAGGAAAATTGTTATTATTAATGTGTTCAAATCGGCTTGGTATTCCTCCTATCATTTGATGTGGCATAAAATTTATTTGGGTGAGCAATCATCAAGGTGAATATATTTAAATATTTTCGAGGGAAAATTAAAAGAGGATTTTCATCAAATTCAACCTCACAAATGAAGGTTCACATTCACAACAAAAGGCACCCCTTGATTCCTCCATGTATTTATATAAATAGAAGGCCTCGGAGCTCATTTAAATCATATTAACTGCATCAGACAAAAGTTAAAAAGGGCTTTTGAGGTAGCCGCAGGATTGAGAGCCCTAGCTGAAATGGAAAAAGGAGAGTTTTGGTGTCTATGGTGTATGATTTTATTGGCTGAGTAAGGAAGGAGGCTAGCCAATCTTGTTTGGAGTATTTTTGGGCAGTGCCCCCAGAAGCTAAAAACATATGTAAAATTGCCTTGTAAAAGTATAGTAATTTCTAGTCAATCTGGGTCGTTCATAGGCGGATGATCTGACGGTAGAAGTTATGTTTAGTTTAGGGTTTTTTTCCCTAGAAGGCAACCCCCTTGTATATATGAGGGTATTGTATTGCGGTTGTGTATTACGGGTGTATTCTCAGAGTGCGAAACAGATAGGGAGACTGTGAGAGAGAACAAAGGATATTACAATGGATCTACTGTAGGTTTTGTCTCTTCAATTTTTGCTGGATAATAGAAAGGAAGGACTGGATGTTCGGGGTGGACGTAGCCCAAACTAGGTGAACCACGTATATCTATGTCTCTCTGGTTTTATGTGTTTTGTGTGCTTGTATTTTTAGCATATTTTATGTGTTATATTGCTCCATAATATATAATTTTCTAACAACTGGTATCAGAGCCGAAGGTCTATTTAGCTGATAAACTCGCAGGAAAGAAGGGTTCCTGGTTCGAGTGGGAGCAATGGCAGAAGATGGTAAGTTTAGGGTCGAGAAATTTAATGGCCAAAACTTCCCGCTGTGGAAGATGCAGATGGAAGGTTATCTGTATTAGAAATATCTGTACCTACCATTGAGTGGAAAACCAAAGAAGCCGGTGGCCATGACAGACGTGGAATGGAGCATTCTCAATAGAAAGGCACTCGGAACAGTACGGTTGTGCCTTGCGGCATCAGTTGCCTTCAATATTTCAAAGGAAATAACAACATAGGGTTTGATGCAGATGTTGGCGAAAATATATGGAAAACCCTCAGCCTCAAACAAGGTATTTCTTATGAAACGATTATTTAATATGAAGATGTTGGAAGTTGGATCTGCTGCAAACCATTTAAATTATTTTAATACAGTTACCAATCAGTTCAGTTTTGTAGGGGTAAACTTTGATGATGAGGTTAGGGCTCTTTTATTTATCTACTCATTGACAGAAAGCTAGAATGGTTTAGCTATGGCCATTAGTAACTCTGTCTCTGGATCTAGTACTTTAAAGTTTGATGATGTTTTCGGTGCTATCCTTAGCGAGGAAATGCGACGGAAAATCTCTGGTGAGACATCGGGTAATGATTTCAGTGCAGAGTCTAGGGGAAGAAGAATGGAAAGAGGAAAGAGCTCGGGATATCACAGTAAATCAAGAAAAGGAAGATCCAAGTCCAGATCGGGGATACTGTGTTGGAAATATGGAAAGAGAGGGCACCGAAAGAAAGATTGTATATCTTGGAATGGAAAAGAAGGAGATGCATAGAAAAAAAACAATCATGAGGCAAATGTGACAGGTGATGTGTTACAAGATGCTTTGATTATTTCTTTCAAAAATGTTACTGATTCTTGGGTTGTAGATTCAGGGGCTTCATTCCATGCCAAACCTGATAAGAAATATTTTCATGACTATGTTCAAGGAGATTTTGGACAAGTTTGTTTGGGTGATGATAAACCCTGTAAAATTGTGGGAATGGTTAAAGTTCTTTTAAAACAACAGAATGGAAACCAATGGCTACTAAAGGACATAAGGCATGTTATAGATCTAAAGAAAAATATTATTTCAACAGGGCAGTTAGGCATTGAAGTTTGTGTGACAAATTTCACAGATAAAACTTGGAAGGTCGCCAAAGGAGCGCAGGTAATAGCAAAAGGTGAAAAGGTTGGTACATTGTATTTATGCAATGATATTTATAACTTTGTTAATGCTTTAACTTCCAAAGGAGCAGATGCAGGATTATGGCATCATAGGCTCAGACACATGAGTGAGAAGGGAATGAAGATTATTCACCCAAGAAATTTGTTGCTAGGTTTGAAGAATGTTGATTTGGATTTCTGTGAAAATTGCATTTATGGAAAACAAAAGAGAGTCAGATTTCTCGGAGTTGGGAAAGAAAAGAAGAGCGAAAAATTGGAGCTTGTGCATATAGATGTATGGGGACCTGCTCAGGTATCATCTCTTGGTGGCTCTCGTTATTATGTTACTTTTATTGATGATGCAACTAGAAAAACATGGATTTATTGTATTCAGAATAAATCTGATGTATTTGATACTTTCAAGAAATGGAAAGCTTTGGTTGAGATTGAGACAGGAAAGAAGTTGAAGCGTCTCAGATCAGACAATGGAGGTGAATATTGCAGCAAAGAGTTTGATAGGTACTATTTAGAGCATGGAATTCGCAGAGAGAAGATAGTTCCAAGAACACCACAAGAAAATGGTATGTCAGAAAGGATGAACAGAATAATCATGGAGCGTGCAAGGTGCATGAGATTGCATGCAGGATTGCCTTTACAATTTTGGGCAGATGCTGTAGATACTGTTGTTTATCTAATAAACAAAGGGCCTTCAATTTCCTTGGATGGTGGTATTCCAGAGAAGCATGGACGAGTAAAAAGGTAAACTCCTCTTTTAAAGCCTGCTTGCTGTGGAGCCTTCATAATTCAATAAAAACAGAACAACTTGGGTAAATCTCAAAGATAGCCTTGCTTGTTGGATATAGTGGTAATGATTTTGGATATCGCGCAAATTTATGAAATTAGAAAATCATTTGAGCTTGAAGGTATGTTTAATGAAAAGATTATTTGTATAAATTGATTGGAAAAAATCAGGAATACAGTTCTTGATGAATGTGTGGAAAAATAAATTAACAATAAATTGGGAAATAACCCAGTGACAAACCAAAACACTGTGAGCACCTCAAGCACACAAAAGAACAGACATTAGAATGTCTCAAGATAAAATAAGACATGACGAGGCTCTACTTCAAAAACCTTATTATTTATTTTTGGTAGTCACAGACAGATGTTATGAAAGCTCAGAGTTAAGTAAGAAGAGTGGGGGTAATATGGAAGAAGAGATGGACTCCTTAATGCATAACCAGAATTGGGACTTAGTTAGGTTGCCTGTAGGTAAAACTACATTGCAGAATAAATGGGTTTACAGGTTGAAGGAAGAACATGGGGGAAAACAAAGGCACAAAGCTAGACTTGTGGTGAAGGGGTTTTCACAGAAGAAAGGTATTGATTTTGATGAAATATTTTCTCCTATAGTTAAAATTACTTCAATAAGAACTATTTTAAGTCTTGTAGCTGTAGAATATTTACATCTTGAATGGTTAGATGTAAAGACAACATTTCTCCATGGAGATATGGAGGAAGAGATCTATATGGAGAAACCGGAAGCATATGAGGTCAAAGGGAAAGAAAAATTAGTGTGCAGGCTAAAGAAGAGCTTGTATGGCTTAAAACAGGCTCCAAGGAAGTGGTATCTAAAATTTGACAAGTTTATGTCTGAACAAGGTTATACTAGATGTCACTCTGATCATTGTGTTTATCTGAAAAGGCAAAATGATGGTAGCTATATTATATTGTTATTGTATATAGATTACATGCTTGTTGCAGGGTCTAGCATGCAGGAAATAAATGTGCTCAAAATAAAATTGGCAAATTCATTTGCAATGAAGGATTTGGGAGCTTCAAAACAAATCCTTGGTATGAGGATAGCTAGAGACAGGAAAAATCACAAATTAACACTGTCTCAGAATGAGTACATAGAAAAGGTGTTGACAAGATTTAATATGCAGAATGCAAAACCAATTAGTACACCTTTTGCTAGCCATTTCAAACTTAGTAAGGGGATGTGCCCCAAGACCCAAGAAGACATGGATTATATGTCTAAAGTTCCATATGCATCAGTAGTTGGAAGCTTAATGTATGCAATGGTCTACACAAGGCTTGATATTTCACATGCAGTGGGAGTTGTAAACAGGTACATGAATAATCCAGGAAAATAACATTGGATGGCAGTGAAATGGATTCTCAGATATTTGAGAGGTACCACAAATCAAACATTATGCTTTGGTGGTTCAAACATTGCTCTACAGGGATATGTTGATGCAGATATGGCAGGTGACAGAGATAACATGAGGAGCACTATAGGATATGTATTTACTGTAGGTTGAACAACTGTCAGTTGGGTTTCAAAAATCCAAAGTGTTGTTACACTTTCAAGAACAGAAGCGGAGTATGTTGTTGCTATAGACGCTAGTAAAGAAATAATTTGGTTACGAAGGTTTATGGATGAATTGGGTAAGAAGCATGATATGGGCACGTTATACAGTGATAGCCAAAGTGCCATTCATCTTGCAAAGAACTCAACATTTCATTCCAGGACTAAACACATACATATCAAGTACCATTTCATACGGTCAGTATTGGAAGATGGAGAGTTGAAGCTGGAAAAGATACACACTAGCCAAAATCCTGCAGATATGCTAACAAAAGTTGTAACCAGGGAGAAACTAAGAATGTGCTCAATTTCAATTGGTCTTCAAGGATGACGATGAATATGAGGAACATCCAGGTCCAAAGAGGAGTCATTTTCCAGCAAATGAAGCAGTGGTGGAGTTGCTACAATTAGTCTCCAAGTGGGAGATTGTTGGGTGTGGAGCCTGATTATCTTGTTTACTTTGTATCACAGCATTGGACCCCTGTACCTTAAAAGGGGCGGCAATTCCGCCCATATTTAGTAGCTATCATGGGGGGTCCAGGGGGGGCGGCAACGTTTTTCGGAGCCCCCCCTTGGCGGGGGGTTTTGGGGGCAGTGCCCCCGAAGCCAAAAAAAGATGTAAAATTGCCTTGTAAAAGTATAGTAATTTCTAGTCAATCTGGGCTGTTCGTAGGCGAATGATCTGATGGTAGAAGTTATGTTTAGTTTAGGGTTTTTTCCCCTTGAAGGCAACCCCCTTGTATATATGAGGGTATTGTATTGCAACTGTGTATTACGGGTGTATTCTCATAGCGAGAAACATATAGGGAGACTGTGAGAGAGAACAAAGGATATTACAGTGGATTTGTTGTAGGTTTTGTCTCTTGAATTTTTGCTAGATAATAGAAAGGAAGGACTGGCTGTTCGGGGTGGACGTAGCTCAAATTGGGTGAACCATGTATATCTGTGTCTCTCTGGTTTTATGTGTTTTGTGTGCTTGTATTTTTCGCATATTTTATGTGTTACATTGCTCCATAATATATAATTTTCTAACACAAAAATCATAGTTGAACAAAAATTTGTCGATAACATTAAGCTCACTAAATAGACAACATCATCACTCCAATTACTTGCCATAATACTGATAGTGATTAATGCCTTTTGATTGATTAGCAATGTAATCACTTTATACTTTCCTTGAATTTCTTCCAATGCTTTTAACATAGACAATTTTTCAGGAAATCATAGATTATTGAATTCTTTAAGCCAAAGAGTAATCTTCTTAACTTCTTCAGTTTTCTCTGAAAGCACAGATTCATAAATCTTTTCTGATCCATAGATTTGTGAAAAAGGACTTGGAACAATAGGGTTTCTGAATTCGAGACTTTGATAGTCCCAAGGTGTAGAGAAAGCTCTCAGATCTGCAAAGTTATTTCAATACATTCAGACGTTCTAACCTGTGTTTTCTTTCTGCAATAGCCATCCTTTATTTCCCAATCAACAAATGGTTCAAAAAGTTCATACTGTGGGAAAGAGTTTGTTCCTGCAAAATTTTCATCAATCCTCTGAAGAAATGCATCTTCAAGCTCATCAAAGAGATCAGGAATCCTTAAGGACCTTAAAAAATTTTCAACTCTTTCATTCATATTAATTTCATCCACGTCCATCATTTTAGTCGAAGTATAAACAGCTAATGAAAAATATACCCCACCAATAATCTAATAATAATTCAAGGTTTGCAATGCTTGAATCATAGATTCAGTATACTGTATGGTCCATAAATAATCAAGAGTTTTAAAATACAGTTTTACCTTCATATTGGGTAAAGGATATGCCTTTACAAGCTCTGCATCTAAACCCAATAGTACTCCAACATTTTTTGATTTCCATGCTTGAAACTTCTGAATCTATTGATTTCTTCGGAGCCTTAGACCAACAATCTTCTTGATTTATTCTTTTAAATCTCCAAGGACCAATTCAAGGATCTAGAATATTTTCACAAAGGTTTCAAAAATATCATATGTAGGAGTCTTACCAGGAAGAAAAAATATGTCAGTTCTTCTGTTTTGATGTATATGAGCTTTATTCATATCTTTGGTAAGCGATTCGGCTAGATAGTTTGAGATTCTGGGTACCCATTCAACATCAAATTCATATTGCTGAAACCAAATTTCCCATGCTAACAATCTTCCTCTTGCTAGCTATCTGGATATCTTTGCTGATAAGAAATATTTGAAATTCATTGAATCAGTTCCTATTAGGAACTTGACTGGAGCCAAATATAATTCAAAATTTTGAATTCCATTGAATATGGAAAGCATTTCTTTTTTTGCAGTAAAATAATTTTTCTGATGAGGTAGAAATTCTCCTGATGCATAAGCACATAAAATTTCTTCTCCCTTTTCCTCCTTTCTTTCAAAAAGGACTGCTGCCCAATAATCATCAGATGCATTAGTTTGGAGGATTAGAAATCCATCACTTGGCGGTTTAAGCTCTGGGAGTTTTTTACATTTAGCTTTTAACATTCTAACTGCTTATGTGGCTTCTGGTGACCAACCAGAATGCAAATGCTTTCTAATGGGAGAAATTTTTTCAGATAATCTAGGGATATACTTGTGAACATAATTCAAAACACCTAGAAAACACTGAGTTGTTTTGGTGTCCTTTAACTCATCAGGAAATTCATATAGCTTGGTTAACACATGTGGTTGCATCTGAATTTTTCCATTTACAATATGAATACCTAAAAAATCAATGCTGTCTTGAAATAGAAGCATATTTTTCTCGGATAAAACAATACCATGCTTTTGTGCTTCTTTAAGAAAAATCTTCAAATGTTCCCGATGAGTTTCTAGATCATGACTATGGATCAAGATATCATCAATATAAGTGACAATAAAATCATACTTACCGAAGACTTAGTCCATTATTTTATGGAATAAATCTGGAGCATTCTTCAAACCAAATGGAACTACTCTCCATTGATAGAAACCTGGGGGACATGTAAAAGAAGTCTTGTGGCGATCTTCTTCTTTAATTTGAATCTGATAATAACCAGATTTCATATCAAATTTGCTAAAGATCTTACTATTCTGTATCTTCTGCATTATTGTTTCTTGGCAGGGAAATGGATAGTTAAAGCTCTGTGTTATTGCATTCAATGGTTTATAATTGATGACCATTCCAGCTTTTCCTCTAACTATCTCTGAATGATTTCTAACCAAGAAAGCAAAACAAGAATAGTGAGAAGAACTTGATTCAATCAACTGTAGGCTTAATATTTCTTCAATCTGCTTTTTTATCTCCTGTTCATCATTTTGGGTACAGGGGATGAGTTTTCCTTTTACCCCATTGTCATGCAAAGTAACTATCTCTTATTGAGGACTCTCAACATTCCAAAATGCTTGGGGATTATTTGAACAATTCTTCAGCAATTCTTCATAAATAGAAATTTTTTCTGGGGACCAGTCGGGATTTCTATTAGCCTTTTTCTTATTTTTCAATTGAATCTTTTCTTCATATATCTACAACACTTCTTGCCAATTATTTGAATCATTCTGTGGTTTTCGTGCACCTAATTTTTTCTGGCTATTCTCTCGTCTTGCTTCTAAATTGGCCATTGTTAATATTGGAACTGATATTGCCTTTTTCTTGACATTCAGAATGACTTTATCTTCGCTTATTGTAATAGGAAAGACAGAATTGATAAAATTCATTCCCAAAAATAAACTTGCAGATGTATCATAGTGTTGTATTGCAGAAAATTTGACAATACTCCCCCCAAATTTTAAAGAAACATTATCGACATAGTGGGTGAGATTGACGGTTCCTCCAACAGTTTCTGAAACAAGAATATTTTTTAATGGTTTCCATAAACCTTTAAACAAAGACGGGCGAGCTAAGTTGTTTGAGCCTCCAGGATCAATGAAAGCATCAACATTGATCCATTCACCCTTAACTTGGACTTCCACTGGAATATATAAAAAATTGCTTGTTTTAACAATATTTTTAAGAAAATTACTTTCTTCAATATCAGTAGAGACTGGAGCAGGTAGTGAGGAATACGAAGCTACTATCTTTGGATATGGACAAAAAGAATTAAAACTTGTTTGAGAATTCAGAGGTGTTTTAGAATTCTTTGTACCTGTATCTTTGAAAGATGTAAAATATGGTGCAATAGATACAGTGTCATCTGAACTAGATTTAGAAGTTTCATCAGTGTATTCCATTTCACTATAGACATCATTGTAATGAAGTTCAATGTCTTCTTCACAATCTGAATGATTATAACATCTATTCATTTTCTGGGATGTATCTAGAACTGACTCACTTTTAGATAAAGAAGCATGAGTCAAAATATATACATCTGACACTTCATCTTGAGAGTCTACTGCTGACCAATTATCTACAAAATCATCAATTTCTATACAGGCTTTCAACTTATTTGAAGATATTTTAGGACATTTTCTAGCAAAATTACCTTCTTGTTTGTAGATAAAATAGGCATTGTCTCTTTTGGGATGTCTACGCTTCTTCAAATACTTGAACTTTCGGAAAGGCCTTTTAGGGTTGGCTACTCTCTTGGGCTTAAATTTTCCATATCTCTTGGATGTTTTCTTTTTAAAAGGTGTCCATGGTAACACAGATCGAAAAAATTTAAGACCAGGAGAAAATTCTTGAGCTTTCTTTTCCCAACACAGATATTTAACATTCTCTTAACACCTAAATATAAGATCTATCTAATAGATTTGTTCAATTTTCTTTCCTTGAAGATCTAGATCTTTCATAATTAAGTCACCCAAATTGCCTGGTAACTTTGACAAAAATGCAACCTTTTGAGTGGAATCATTTGTAAGATTTTCCTTATAGATCTTTGTCATATAGTCATTTCCAAATTGATCTAAAAATTTTAAATATTTCAATTCCATTCTCGCAAGATCTGTTATAATTTGTTTTTTCTCGTCTGCAGGCTCAAGGACAAATTGAGTCTTGAGCAGTAATTCTAGAGTAGCTAAACTAGAAGCAGCTACATTCATTGTTTCTTCTTCTGATGGTCCCATCCACCAGTCATAAACAATTTTGGCCATTCCTTTTTCTGCTAAAGAAAAAATAGAAATATTATCCAATCTAGTGGTCACTTGCATCTGGTATAAAGCACCAATCCAAATTCATATAGACTCAGCTGGGTTTTCAGATTTATCCAAATCTAACACATATGCACTAGATTTTTTTGCAAACAGGTATTCTTCAAATCTAGGATACTTAGGCACTTCTCTAAAAACATGAACCTTTTGAATGGATGGAAAAATAAAAGATGGAAACTTAGAAGCAGCATTTTCTAAAGTGGCAACTTCACTTTTTGGTTTTTGGAAATTTAATGGTTTTGTTGTTTCTAATTTTTCTCAGATGCTTGGATACTAGACTCAGCTTCACTGGCTTCCTGATTTTCATCTATGTCTCAGTAATTGGGAGTATCCATGGAAATAGAAAATTTTGGAGCCTTAGATTCTTTCTTTTTCTTTTCTTTCTTCTTCTTTTCTTTTGTTTCTCTCTTCTGTTTTTCTTCTTGTTGTTCATCATAAAGTAGTATGAGGTTATTCAGAATTAACTCATTTTGAGAAGCCAGATTATCTAAAACATCTTCAGCATAAGAACACCAAGTAACAAGATAATTGCCAATTTGATATGTCTGGTCTAAATCAATAGAATTCAGGGCATTGTGTTCAATTAGAGGAGCACAGTTAGCTCTAGTAGAAGGCTGCTTGGACTGAGAAGAATTTGTGCTAAAAAAAATTTTTGGAGGCCATTTTCCGCCTTTGACAAAGCGATGATTGGCGTACTGCCATTCTTCTATGTGTGGGAATTGGCTATTGGAGATTCTAAACATTTTATTTACAACTAAAAAAGGTTTTGATTCAGTTATGTACAATTCATTTGAGGATAACACAGGTTCTATGGGAAATACTTCATTAATAGGATGAATATGATGCTTGCTTGATGAAGAGGCTTCTTCAGACGATATAGGAAAAACATGTCTGCAAGGCCTAAAAATCGGACAAGGAATCTCTGGCTTGTTTGGGATAAGACAAACTTTACCATTATTAATAGAGACTCTCTTGATCTTGGCTTCAGGCTTTTTCTCTTCAGCAAGTGATTTGTACTGGAAGTACCAATCATGTGGCAGTTTAGTAGGATCATATAAAACACCTTCGACTTGGGCATTAGAAAGACCAACTGTAACACAGTCTTTCAAAACAAGTTGCTTTAACTTAGGATGAACTGTATTAGTTAACTGGAAAGAGGTTTGTACAAGGACAGACAAATATTCACTATCCTCTATCATTTGAAGACCTTGAATTCCAACCATAAGTTTCCAGCAATCTTTCAAATGTGCATCAATTAAAATAATAGAATAATCTGGAAAGATTGTACCATATTGACATCCAGTGGAAAAATTACCCATGATTGTACCAATCCTACCATGATCATAGTTTTGATGGTGAGTATCAAATACTTCAGCGATGCAGGGAGTATTCAGACCATGTATGAACAAAGGAGCTAAACCAATTTTGATACCTCCAAAATGGAGATATGCATATTTTTGTCTCTAACATACTGACCGAATTTCTTTATCTCATCATCAGAAAATAAACTCAAAGCGACTATCTGAATAGAAGGACCAGAGATCTTTATCTTAACTTCAACTTCTTTTAGAAAATATTTCTTCTTTAAAATATATGTAACAAGAATCTTATACACATCAGTTACATGGAGTGATGGGGGATTCCATTTTTTAGGATTTTCAATGAGCTCATGAGATTCATTAGGATCATAGTCAGACTCTAAGACTCAAGAATCGACTTCATTTTCAACTTTACGATCAATAAAAGAGAAAGAATGTAACAGATTTGCCACTAGAGAATCGAGAACAGGGCTCTGATACCAGAATAGATGATGGACTCAATAACTTACTTGAATAACTGAAGTGTAGCTGAAGTTTCTCACGCTATCCAACACTGGCACTGGATTACAAGATTACAAATGACACCCCTGGTCTTCTTCTCATTTTACAATCCCGATTTAATGTGATATTGAAACAAACTGTCCTTAGAAAGGCGGCCCAACAGGCTTCAATATTAATTCAAGAAAGATGTTACATAGTATGAGAAGCCCGTGTTTGACTATAGGTATTTGATGGACCTGCTTGACATGTACATTGATTTTGTAGCATGAATAATGAGAATTTCTTGATTTTCAACATTAATTTCCATGTATCTTCATTTTGGTCATATTTTCTATCTGATATTTCCATTTTGTTTGCATGTTTGCTTCCATGTAGGTGATATATTTATGAACTAATTAGTGGTTGTTTCACATGTGTTTTCTTACAAATATTTTCTCTTTAATTCTTTATTAATGCTACTAATTTATTGCAAACTATTTTTTCAATTAACCTCCAACATTCTCTTTATTGTATTTCTTGGATGATTCTTTCTAACTAGATCCTCTTTCAGATGTACTACTTATAGTTATTTTCTTTCCTTGTTCTTGCAAATTTCTTTGTGAGTTTATCAATCGTGGGATGATATTATCCCATTATCTAGGAATTTCATTCTTTTCCTTGCACTAAAATATCCACATTTGATAGCCAATAAAAGAAAATTCACGGTGGTCACCAGGACCACATACCAGATGGGGATCCTATCCCAAATAATGTGAGTTCTAATTAGGACTTCATAGAAAGGATACCCCGTAACATTTTGTAAAAATAAATTCCCCGTCAACACATTTGGTGCTAGAAGGAGGGTTAGATTACAAGATGATCCCATGGAGCCCATATTTTAACATCATATCCTCAATTGGCTCCATCTGAAATCTTTATTTTGGATTATTTTTCATAAAGTATGAATCTTTAAATCGACATGGAAATAGTTCATCAATTGGATTCGAATAATTTTGATGGAGAGGGTGAAATATCTATGTCAATTTCTTCAGTTTTTTCATTCTAGTGAAGTATATTTTGAAGATGTCACATGCATAATTTTCACACATACGCTTGAGGTTTGTGTAAATTAATGGTGAAAAACCTTACCAGTTGCATCTATCCAATATTTCAAATAGTTTGTGAGGGAGATTCATTGTCCTTTTGACATGTATTATCGTTAGAGTACATTTACAAATATCAATGAGCTTAGAGTGAAACCAGATCAATCATTGATGCATTTTTCCATTAGGTTTGTATATGTTTGCTATCAAATCTGTAATATATATGTGGATTTGAGATACTTGGATGAAGAAAATTGGAAATTGATTTTCCTCTCTCTCTACAACAAATTGAATATGAAATGAACATTGATTTTGGTGATAAATATGGTAATCTACAATTATAATTAGCTAGATCTTATCCTTTATTTTATCTTGCCAAATTTTGTGATTCAGGAAAAATATTAAGCATCTAAGGAGGAAATTACCACCTATAAAATTTCTCATCTTGCTTCGTCTTCATTACCTAATGATTTTTTTTTCATTGTTAATTTAGGTGATCAAGTGAGTTTCCAAGAAAAGGAACAATGTTTCCTTTCTTTCAAGGCTCCAAAAAATCTTGTTGAAATAGGAAAACCTGAAGATCAAATTGATAAAACATCTATTCTTGTTGATGAGATCCAACTTTATCATTGATCCTCTTCCAGGATTTATTCAATAATCTCCTTACTATATGCTCCCACCTTCACGTGCTTGCAATGACCTAGGCCCTTTCTCGAATAGTATTGAATGTAAATTTAAACCCACATAGCATAATATAGAGGTTGTTAGGTTGATGCACAATTAAAATATTGATTCAAATTTGGTTGAAAGTGATGTTTCTTCTAGGGATTCTTTTCATTATCCTTCACCCATGACTCAAAACTCCTTCTATCTTGATCATATTCATGAATATTTTATGCTACCAACCCCTTCAAATGATCTTGATTCTCATTATGCTAGGCTAGGTAGCAATCAGGAACAACACAGTAATCTGCCACATCTAGAAGAAGGAATGTGGATGCATTTCATATCCCTTTTGAATTTCTAAACCCATCAAGTTGAAATGATGATTCCTCCACTGGGATCTTTCATCAAAATCCTCTGATTAATGGCTCTCCACTCGTTGTGAAGAAAGAATATTATTTTTTGTATGACCAATTTAGTGAAATGGAAACACTTAATCAAACTGGTGGCTATGGAAACCATCATCTTATTGACAATGACCTCATCGATACACTTGATGATGGATATTCATACACACTTATCTATTTTTAGACTTTTCAATAAGACGTAGTTGTGAAAAACTTGGATCTAGAACCATATTTTATTATAGGAGAATTTCTTATGGGAATTGATGCTTATCCTTCCTCAACTAACTTCTCATTCTAGCCTAACTTGTTTGATGAATTATATACCATTAAAAATTCTTTAAATTCTTTTGGAACTCATTTTGGTATATTGGATTTTAACCAAGTGGAAGGCCATAAATTATCACATCCATAAGAGGAAACTAATGAAATGATTTCCTATTGCTCATGCCATTTTCAACCTTGAACATGGAAAAAGTACAACACTTTTCACGTCACTCATGAGATCATTTCAGCTGAGTCATCTCCATTTACACAGAAAGGAGAATAATATATCCTTAGTGATAAAACCAACGACTATAAAAAATACCATGCAATGAATAATGGTCTTGATAACGTAACTAATTATAGTTTTCTACATAAAATTTTTGATCTCATAGTGCCACAAAAATTTGGTCATCTTGCATTTGAATATTTAGGGACTTGTCAGGAAAGTGCAGCACTGCATCCCTTGCTGATGCTTATGACAGGTTCTCATGATCTTGTTGAAATCCTTAGGCTAGTTCATATTAGAGTTTCCTCTAAAATTCCCTTATCAACACTGTCCCACTATATGAAAGGTAATTTTCAAATATTTTCATATTCTATAAATAATTGTGCAATACTCCTTCTACTATGATTCATTTTTTGAATCAGGTAATCAAAAATTGTATTAAATCCCTCAATTTATTTCCTTATTGGTTTCGATTGTGATAAGGTACAAGTTTTTGTCATCATAAATTTGGAAGAGGGAAACAATAAGAATATTTCCCATATTTCTTTCTTTTGCAATTTACTCCATGAGACAAAGGAAATCACATTAATCATGTCTTTCATGAAACTCATTTGGTTGTTTCATCAACATTTTTAAGACTAGAAGAATCTTATGCTTTAGGTAACGAGTCTATCATTGAAACATCTATAGTCAATATTGATTTTGATGTCATAGTTGATGGTGATTGTATGGATTCATATGTTGATCTTATGAATCCATCAATATTCTTTGATCTACCGTTTGAAGGTTCAAAGGTTTTTCAGGACGATGATATGCTTCATATATCGCTTATGTTTATGTTAGGTACTCACATCCTCGAAAAAATCCCCGAAGAATATTAGGTTAGGGCCTCCTTGCTAGAATCCAATGATACCATAGTTTCGCCTGATAAATTCCCTTGCTTGAACAATTTTCAGGAATTTCAAGAAAATCATTTCGAGTATCATGATAGAGTTTTGTATTGGATGGAAGAATATTACCTAGAAATTTCTTCTGCCACTAAGAAATATCTCTTCCCTCATGCACTTGATATAAATGAATACACACTTTTGAGAAGCTTGCAAGGTTTCCATTCTATCTATCAAAATAGGATTTCCATTTGGCTGGAGAAATATTTTCTATCACAATTTCTTCCAAGAAGGAGTGACCTTTTTTCTTTTGTGAAAATTACACAGGTGACAATTTGTTTTTTGATAGTAACTCATACTACTTTTAATCGTTGGCACCATTGTTTTTACAAGTCGGGAACAACTATTCTGGCTATATTGGAAGTTTGAATTCACATGACCCAATCTCCTTTTAGATTATATTAGGGATTATGTTTAGACTAGTTAGGGTTTTCTTGTTAGAATAATTATGCATACATGTTTTCTATTGTATTTTCTTGTTAGGTTTGAATCATTGATTTCCCTTTTTATTGTAGGTATTTTCATGTAGTCATCATAAGGAATTTCATTTAGGAATTGTTTGCATAAGGATTGCATGACTCTCTTAGATGCATTTAGTTTATTTTTCTTTCATTCTATAAACATTTCATCATAACCCTACATTTTTTACATGTAACTATTTTTATTGCATTACATCATGCATTCATTTTACACTTAGCATCATCGTCTCCTTGCATTGCATTTTCTTATTTTTTACCTACCATTGCATCTCTTTCCTATTCCCAATGGCACTACTTTAGATTTTACACTTTCATTTCAACCTTATTCTTTTCATATTCATTATCTATTATCTATTGGCCTAAACATTGAAATAACATACATTGTGGTGTATGGTTAGAATTCACTCCAAGAGGTAGCCTCTTGTAGGCCCTAGTATGGAAGTCATCCCATGAATATCTTTTATATGAGTTTGATCTTGTTACAATGAAGATATGAGTTGGTTTTGAAGGAACTCTAATCCGTTCATAATGCCTATATCTATAACTTGAACTTTGTTCCTAACATGGCCCAAAATATTTTATTGTCAACATTTTAGTTGGAGATTTGATGTAGATGTATCTCATGAGGGAAAATCAAAGTCAGAAAGTTTTTTAGTTTCTGTAAATGAAGAAAAAACCTCTCTTTTCCATAAATTAAGTCGGGATCACTCTATTATAACCCTATTTTCCACTCCATTATAGTGAGAGGAGCCTAATGTAAACTTACCTGAGTTGTTTGGCTAAAATGCATCCCTTTTCACCTTTTATTTGACTTATGTGAGATTTATCCCATGATAAAAGGGGGAAATTATGTAATTGAGAGATTTCTATGATTATTTCGCCAAAATACTATAATTATGAGATAATAAATATCTCATAATTGATATAATTGATAAAAATATCATAATTGTGAAAAATTATTCTAGATTTTCCCATTCCCTAGGAGATGAGCTCGATTACTCATTGATTCAAGTTGTCCACGACTCATACATTAGAATTTTCCTTAACTTCTTGTCATCCTAAGCGTCTACATTCGTCATCGCATTACCCTTCATTGAAATATTTATACTGGATCATTTGAGAGGGTGAGGCTAGTCATGTTTTTGTTAGTCAACATTTTCTATATTCGTCATAGTTGCATTTTTTTTTTGTCAACATAATCGTAATTTTAGTTCGAGAGAGAGTGAATTATGGAAAGCCATGTTACTACTGAGATATTGACACCCTATTTCTTTCTTGCCATTATCTTGAGAGACTGTGAGGTCTCATGCTATATGAGAGTTCCCTTCATACTCTTATCTAGTGGGGATACTATGTTGAATTGCGGAGAGGAGAAGTTGTAAGTAAGGTATTGAACCCAATTTTTTATATTAATGAAGATATATGTTCCCTTCATTTATATGATGGTATTTTGTAATCAATTTATGTTATCATTTATCTAACGATCTTCCGAGGAAAATCCCCTGTTTATGGTTGCAATTGTGTGCAAGTATTGAGCTTGGAAGAAGATTGGATAGATCAATTTTGTGGAAGCACAACAGATCAACATCGAACTCAAGATCTGTCCCTGACCTATGAGGAGGAAATGTAGCCTCTTCTTTCTCATAGTATTAGAACGATTGAATGACTGCTTGTAGATCATGAGGGATTGAGAGTATTAAATTTATTCTTGACTTTTCTTCTGTATTTCTGGTGATCTAACGTGTTATCACTAGGCTAAAATCAGTTGGTTTTTTCAACCATCAACCTAGCACAACTATTTAAAACTAATTTGGACTAGAATTTAGCCCTTCCAATCAGAGAGGGCTCTCTCAAAGAAAAACAGTGGATTACTGAAGATAATATATATATGCATATGACTAAATATTTTAATGGTTTATGTGGTTTTTTGTAGGTGAAATAATGAAATATGGCTACCATTGGGCATGGATTCAACTAAATAAATTCGATTACTAGAAAATACATTCATGGAAGCTGAGGAAAATTTACTTAAAATATAACTTTTAAATCAAAAGGAAGTACATGAAGGAAATTGGAGCATGAAGTTATGAATTTTAAGTATTCATAATACCATGAAGCTGATGAAATATATACAAATTAAGAGACATAAACATAATTCAAGAAGAATCTCCGGTTTTGAAGGCAACTATTGTAAACTCTGTATTAGCTTGGTAGAGAAAATTTACATAGTAGCTTCCTCATAACATTCATCAACTCCAAAAAATGAAAACGTCCAACATATATAGAGTGAGGCCTTCATATAATGTTGATCCACCTGGAACAACCTTGAATTCCTACTGAAGGGATCTATTTCTAATAGAATTACATCACATTGAGACTTTCTAGGGATATTTGCTGTTTGGCAAAGTTTGTACACAAAAATGACTCTTCTATCATTAAATAGCTCAATAAATTATTTTAATAACCCTTATCAAATTCAAATAACTTATTTTATGAATGTGTTGGGCTGTTGATGTTTCATTATACCACATTGATGTTGACCTTGTTGAGTTGGACCTCCACCAAGCCGAATTTCAAATTTATGCACAAATCTATAAAATTATGAAACATAGGCCTCAAAGATGAGTGTGTATTTTCCAAACCCTAGTGACTATGCAAGAAATTTGAGAGGATTTTGTAGATGGGCATGTTCCAAAGAAAAACCTCCTTGATATTTCCAAAATTCCTTTCCATTTGGCCAGAAAGGGAGATTTAAGTTGACTACTAAAAATGTCATTTCAAGAAATTCGGTAGCAAAATTTGGTAGTGTATAGACCAATCTAGTGTTCTAGATTAGGCTCAATTTATTGTCAACCAAGGTAGGTAATATTAGAGGCATGTGTCTAATGTTTATAGACCTAAAAGGATATCTTTTCCTAAGTAAATGTTTATTGTGGTAGGCTCCAACACTTTTTTACAAAATATTGGGATATGGTTCCTCACACACTTTAAACATTTATGTAATTAAATATGATCTATTGTTCTAAAAACAGAGTGCTACTAATTGTCTAAGTTTTCAATCCTTTTACAAGGTTATAGTTCACAAAAACTCTTTCAAAGTAACACACTAAAGCATACTAAAAATAAAATTCATTAAAATGGAGATCACATATATGATTTGGAATTCAATACTCAATTAAACCTCTTACAAGGACTGTTCATTAATTTTGTAATCGAATTCTTCAATTATAACTATGAATCATGAAAAAAAATGATGAATAAAATCACAAGAACTCCTAATCAAAATCGATGAACTCAAAAGCATGAAAATGAAATAAAATACTAATAATATCTGAATACTAAATCTAATAGAAATGTAAAGAAAAGTGTATTGACTTCACATGGGGGCCCTTCCACACTTTGAAGGCACACTTGGGAAACTTCAAATGATGATAACACTAACTTAAAACACCGTAAATGATGAAATTTTGTCTCTGATTAAAATATGGGAATGAGTTACATTAAAATAGAGTTCTGAAGCATGTACACAGTCTCAAGTTTCCTCTTACATTCAATAATATCACTAGCGTCATCATTAGCCTATTACATGCCTCCATTCACTTATTTATCAAAAATTACATTCAAAAGAGGCTATTTTCGTTCCTTATAATCCTAAATAATCACCAAAATAGATCGAATTAGTTTGGAATTCCTAATCATAGGAAAAATATCAAGCTCATTTATTATGACTTCATATTTTTCTGCTATATTAGTTGGGTTTGACCATCGTTGACCAGCTATTTAGGAACTTAAAATCTGATGCTGGATATATTTTCATGATGTGTGTACATTATAGATCACATCCTTGTCCTTTGTTTTGATCTACCCACTATGCCATGTGTCTGGACATAAAATATTTACAAGAATTTATCACATCCTGTAATTTTCTTGAAAAATTTCAATTTTCAACACAAAAATTCCATAAATTAAATTTAATGTAAAAATAACAATTATAATGCTATATTAATCAATTTCAATAGACTATAAGGGATTTATGGAAGAAAATAGTAGATAAATGATGGAATTTTAGGAGAAAAATATAGCCATAAAATAATACCAACATTTCCCCCAAACTCAATGATTTAGCATGTCCTCATGCTAACCTGATGTGCTCCCTTTATGTTCTGCTTCTACTTCGACTGCTTGTAGAAATACATCTACATTCTTCTGGGCTTGAAACTCATGCTTCATGTTCTTGTATCTTTATTTGAGAGCCTTTTTCTGTGTGTACCATTATGTTTCCCATTTGCATATTTCAATTCGATCAGTTTTGAATTCTTTGACTTTCCTTTTCAATTTCTCATTTTTCTGTTGAATCTTCTTGCTCTGGGCTCTTAACATTTCATTTTCTTTCTTTATGAATTTTTCTAACATATTTTCTTCCATAAGCTCCTATTTTAACTCTTCGATTCATTTCTTTAACTTTCTCTGTTTCTTGTTTGTAGGTACTCGCTCTTTTCTTTCTCCCTTATTACATTCAGTTTCCGTTTATGCATCTTGTTCCGGCTGTGAGTTAGCACTACTTTAAATTTCCATTGGTGTATTTAAATCTTGCTCTGGTTGGTCATATTGTATTTTGTTTCCTTTTATCCTCCTTGATCTTCTTGTGTAAGTAGTGAAAATTTTGTCTTTTGCAATTTTCTTGGCATCTTCTTACTTCATTCTCTTTGTTTTCACACTATTATTGGGCTGAGAAACAATGCTTGACTTAAATTGAGGGGTTTCCTCATCAACATCAACCATAAACTCTATGCTTCCTTGTTTCTCTTGTTCATCTTCTTTGGTTTTGATTTGATTGGAAATTAAAAATCCTTCCCATGTTATTCCTCTCTTTTGCAATTCAAATTCAATTAAAATTTTGATCAAATCAAAATTATACAAGCTTCTATCTTCATTACCCTTTTGCTTCTGGATGGTCTTTGACATTTTAGTCAAACACTATAAAAGAAAGTAGGGAAAACTGATAGTGCATTGACCCTTTAAGTGCAGCAAGATTTTCATGTGATACAGGTATACTATGTTGTAACACCCTTCACATGTGACAAATTTTTGGAGAATGTATACCATTTCGTCCCATGGGTGGATTAACCAACGTCTAGGAACACACTTTTTCCAATTGACAGAAAAAACTCTTGACCGAGACATAAACTGAGTCCATGATTTTTCTCTAAATTGCTTGGTTTTGAGATACTTTTCCCCTTCTAGACTAATGTCTAATGATTGAGCTATTGTATCCTCTGAGATTCTGAAAGGGAAATTTCCTATCAAATATTTTTCTCCATTAAATGAAAATGCAAACTGTTTGTAACTTCTTCATTGTTTCCATTGAATTTCTCTAGAAAATATAACCATTTTTTTCCCTCAAAATTTTAACACAGTCTTCATGGTATTTTGAGCTATCAAATTTCTCAGGCTCTACTCTATTTGTCATTTAGAAATATCTATTTTAACCCTTTTTTATTATACTCTATGAAAGAAAAATTTAACCAAGGTTTTCCAACTTGTTACCTTTCTTGTTGCGTTCCACTGAGCTGACCTTAAGTTTCTGGACTGTCTTCTTCAAATGTTTGAGCTGGTCATAAACTTCTGAGCTTACTTCAATTTCTGAGTAGAAGTCACAATTCTGGATAACCCCTGACTCCTATACTATCTCCCTTTTTCAACACCTATTATCTCGGCATTTTTATTTTAAAAACTCAGAGCTCGAATATTAACTGAATTTATGAACTCAAAATTTCATAAAATGAAAACTCAGTGCCCGACCTTGATTTTGCTTACTATCATGAGAGGAAATTGTTATAATGATGGTGTAGAGAGTATGGTTTTATCATGAAAGACCGTAGTCTTATTTACAGAGTCTGAAGACATGTCACAGAGAATTAAAATCATAGATACAAAGGAATGATAGTGTTTTGCAGAAAGCACAATCATAATAAAAGAGTATATAGGTCGTGCCGACAGAGAAATAATACACTCATAAGAAAATATAATTATACATATGTGCCCTAACCTTTCAATTAAATCCATATATGTTCCCCAGCCTAAGCTTCAACCATGCATCAAACGTTCTCCTGTCATAAACCTTAGCGTTATATTAAGAATGGGTCCCAACAATTCATGCACTTCTTCAATTGATGGCCCCTAGCTCGCCGTGTTGCAAACTCTGATCAGACGATCACCAATGAATATCGCGTTGTAAAATTTTCCGAGCGTTAACGTTCCAAATCTACGCGAAATTAGTGGTATTATAATACCACTACCTCCTTACGTGTCAACAACGAACACATATCATGTTCTTTTGATAAAACTTAAATACAACTTTTCTTCTACACGATACTACCAGTTTTCTATTTCAAATCCACTTTTACTTTATTGCTCAAGATTCCACTTCTTATTCTCATGGTTCCGCATCATTCCACTTCTGCACCACTCATCTTCTAATTTCGCTTCTCCTTTCACAAAATGTCTTATCCATTCTGAAGGATCAATTAAGGACAGGTGTTTTACAGATCTCTTCCCTTTGATATATTTTCTCATTGGCTCATTGGCACTTTGTTGGAAGATGTTAAATGATGAGTCTGTGAAAAAGGTTTTAAGGAATATGGCTCGAAATAGGTTAAAATGGATGATATGGGTAGGAATGTATGTTATGAAAATAGAAATGTTCATATAGAAATAGGCAGAGTGGTAATATATATGAGTGTATAGAAATAGATAGAGGAATATGGGTATGAGGTTTATAAAAAGGCTTATGAAATTGATAATAAGAAATTATAATTATTTATTTAACACTAAAATATCTAGGAATTTAAATGCTAAATACAAAAATCTTTCAATACATTACACTTGTTGGCTGATAAAATCTTGATTTTTCTTTTTGTAGGTGTAACTGATCTACTTGTATAGGTGTGACTGATCTGCAGGTGTAACAGGTTTTCTTGTACAAGTGTGACTGATCTGCAGGTGTAACAGGTGTGACTGATCTGATTGTCTTTGTAACTAATCCTTGTCTTCTAAAACAGGTCCCTTTGAAATTGAGTATAGAAAGTGCCTTAAAATTTGAAGAGACATGTTTGTGAGGCTTCTATTCATCTTTGGTGTTGATGCAGCCTTGTTTAGAATTCTGATAAGCAACCTTTAAAAATTGTTGAAGTAGCCTTGTGTACCTTTTGACGCAGTCTCTGAAGAGGTCCCTTTGCTGTTTATAGTATTGAAATAGCCTTTGAAAAGGTCCCTCTATATAATCATGTTGAAATAGGTCCCACTGCATATTTTTCAACTTGAACAGGTCCCTTCACTGATTAGAACAAAATAGCTCTTATTGAAATATTGAATTACTGAAACAAATTCCTTAAAAATTTGAGAATGAGGAGATGAGATAGGAAAAAAACCACTGTTTCTTCTCCCCCACTAATTGTTTTACTTGTCCGCAAGTCATTATTGAATTTGTGAGAACAGGAAACAAGTAGAACAATGAATTTTTACCAGTCAAATGATCGATTTTCCAGTAAGAATTCTGGTTTAGAGTGTGCCAGGGTCTGGTTTTCACATCTAAACCCTTATTTTTTTATTTTTTTTCTTTAAGAAATTTAAATGACTAAGGTAGAGATATCACAGCTAAAGACTGTGATATCTCAACCTCCTTTTACTGAGATACAAATTGAATAAAATATTCTTTGCTAATGGGCTTATGATAGAGTTTCAACCTATGTCCATTGACAATAAAGGTGTTGCCTTCTCCATCAATTGTAGTAAGTTTGACTGATCCATTGTCAAATAATTGAACTATTTCATATGGGCCCATCCAACGTGTTGTGAAATTTGCTTTATGATCTCTAAATTTGGAGTCAAAGAGTAAAGCTCAGTCACCTTCTTTAAACTCTTTCTTCTTTATGTGTGAATCATGCCACTGCTTCCTTTGTTTCTGCATTAGGATTGTTCTCTCCTCTGCTTGCTGCCTCATTTCATTTAACTGGTTTAATTGCATAATTCTCTCTTTTTGTGCTTCATTGAGATCAATGCCTAAATCTACAGCCATTTTATAAGTATGTAACTGAAATTCAATAGGAAGCGTTACCTCTTTTCCATACACTAGCTGATATGGTGTAAATCTTGTAGTGTCTTTCCACGTGATTCTGTAAGCCCAGAGAGCTTCCTTGTGCTTTTCTTCCCAGTTTTTTCTGTTCATTGCCACTGTTTTAGTGATAATTCGTTCCAAAGTTTTATTTGTAGATTCCACTTGGCCATTGGCCTATGGATGGTAAGGTGTACTTTTCCTGTGCTTGATTTTATATTTTTCTGTGATGTCTTGAACCATCCTTGAAGTAAACTAAGTACCTTGGTCTGTTACTATCTCTTTAGGTACTCCATGCCTTACAAAAATTTCTTCAAAAAGGAAATTTACCACTGTTTTTTCAGTTTCCTGGACAAGTGCTTTTGCTTCAGCCCATTTAGTCATGTAGTCAGTACAAACTAAGATGTACTTTTTGTGCTTTGAAGGTGGATTGATAGGTCCTACAAAATCTAGAGCCCATTTTTCAAATGGCTGTAAATGTACTTGAGGTTGAAGTGGCATTTAATCTGAAGAAGTTGGTCTACCCATTCTTTGGCAACTGTCACAACTTCTCACATCTTTCTTGGAATCCTTAAAAATTGATGGCCAATAGTAGCCAAGACTGAGAATCTTGAATTTTTTCCTTTTAGCTGCAAAATGCCCACCACAAGGTTCATCATGGCAAGATTTTAAAATATCAATTATTTCATTATTCCTTACACATCTTCTAATACTCATATCATAACTAGTGTAAAATAAATCTCCATTAACCCATGAATATATGGCACTTTGCCTGATGAGTCTTTTATTCTCCTTTGTAGTAAAATATGGAGGTGTTTTTCCTGTGGACAAATAATTAGCTAAATCAGCATACCATGGATCCACTACTAAAATTTCATATAAATTTTCATAGGGAAAAGAATCTTCAACTAGAACAACCTCATCTGGATTCTGGAGTCTAGAAAGAAAATCTGCCACTTGGTTTTCCTTACCTGGTCTATCTAACACTGTAATATTAAATTCCTATAGCAATAAAAACCATCTGGTAACTCTACCATTAGTTATTGGTTTGCTAATTAAATACTTAATGGCAGAGTTGTCAGTATGAACAAAAACCTCATAACCAGTTATATAATGTCGCAATTTATTCACAACATGTATGATTGCAAGCATTTCTTTTTCAATAATTGTGTAGTTCAGTTCTGCAGGTGTTAGATTTTTACTAATAAAATAGATGGCATAATTCAAAGACTCTTATTTTTGGCCTAATTAGGCACCTACTACAGTATCCGATGCATCTGTAAAGATGTGAAAGGGTAGGGTCCAATTAGGTCCTTTTAAAACTGGTGTGGGTGATAACTTTTCTTTGAGTGTTTCAAAAGCTTTTTGACCATTTTCATTCCATTTGAAAGGTGCATCTTTTGCAAGAAGCTTGAATAGGGGTAAAGCTATCTTACTAAAATTTTCAATAAACCTTCTATAATAGCTTGCATACCTAAGAAAGCTTCTTACCTCTTTTTGAGTTTTTAGAATTGGCAAATTGACAATGATTTGGATTTTTGATGGATCTACCTTAATGCCTTCTGAGGAAATATAATGACCCAATACTATCCTTTCATTTAAAATCATAAAACACTTTTCATTACTCAAGGATAAATTAGCTTCAATACATCTCTTCAAAACTTTGTCAAGATTTTCTAATGAATGTTCAAATGAATTTCCATACACTGAAAAATCATCCATGTAAACTTCAACACACTCATGAACTAAATCAGAAAAAATAGCTAATATAGCTCTCTGAAATGTAGTTGGAGCATTACAGAGTCCAAATGGTAAAAAATTATAGGCATAAGTGCCCCAGGGACAAGTAAAAATGGTTTTTTCTTGGTCCTCTAAGGCTATCATGATCTGGTTATAGCCATTGAAACCATCAAGAAAAGAAAATGATGATATCCCAGCTAATGTATCCAAAACTTGGTCAATAAATGGTAGTGTAAAATAATCTTTGAGGGTTTCTTTGTTCAATTGTCTATAGTCAACACAAATCCTCCACTTATCATTTTTCTTGGGCACTACTACCAATGGAGATACCCACTGACTGTCAGAGATGGGATAAATGAAATTGACTTTTAGTAGTTTTTGTAATTCATCTCTAACAATATCCTGAAGGATGGGATTAATTCTTCTCTATGGTTGCCTCACTGGTCTTATATTACTATCTGTGTAAATATGGTGAATTCATGTTTCTGGGTGGATTCCCTGCATAGCGGTGTAGTCCCAAGCAAATGCCTTTTGATATTTTCTCAATAATTGAATCAATTTTTCTTCCTGAGATAAGTCTAGATGGACTAATCTCTATGGTCTTACTCTGTGTGTTTGTGATAGATTGAATGGGATTTTTTTTTTCAAATAATGTTTGAAAATAATGAATGGTACATGTTTCTTGAAAACTTTGTGCTAAAAGTTGATCTGCAACATTGTATTGTTCATTTCTTAAATCTTCAGAAATATCAGGTTGAGAAAGGAATAATTATACCAAATCATCATTATTATGTTCTTGAAAATCGTAGATTTGATTGATGCTGAAAACAGATTGAACTTCTTCTTTATCATTGTATTTGTCATCAATCCATAAATTGTTTGCTACAACTAGTGATTGTGATGATGGGTACAGAGTGAGTTGTTTTCTTTTAGTTCCTCATGAAATAATCATATTACCTCATCTACACCCTATGAATGCATTAGTAGTTTCTAAACATGGTCTACCAAGGATGATAGGGTGTCCTGCTAAATTAGATTTTGGCTGAAGGACTAAAAAGTCAACTAGACACTCCCAAGAGTCCAGTGAAACAATTATGTCCTCCAAAATCCCTTCAGGAATCACTTTAGACCTATCAACTAGTTCTAGGACAATTGGTGTGTATTGCAAATTTGTGAGCTGCAGTGTTTTCATTGTTTCAAGGGTCATCAAATTTATTGCAGCTCCAAGGTCAATCAAAGTGTTTGGAATATGTATGTTGTTAATGATTGTAGTGAATCTGGCAATACCAGGATCAACATACTTTTCCATTGAAATGGTGTTTGTCATAAGGTCGACAAGATGTCCAATAACATGAATAGTTTGCGGGTCAAGTCTTTTCTTTTTAGGCTTCTTGAGGCATAGTTATTTCATTGCTTTAGTATATATTGGAATGTATTTTATGGCTTGAAGTAGTGGAATTTTTATATAGACATTCTTTAGCTCATCTAAAACATCAAACTGAGGTAAAGACATGGGGATTTTTCTTGGATTAATCTATCCGGAAAAGGTGGTGGATGCATTGGTTGCATTTGTTTATTTTGGATGTCATCATTTTGTGTCTTTTGAATTGGAGTTTCATCTTCATTCTCTTTTTTTTCTTTTTGTTTGTCATCTACTGGAGGTTCTTTTTAAAGTATCCTACTAGACCTAAGCTCGATATTTTGTAAAGGTAGAGTGGGGTAAGATGTTCCCTCATCTACACTGTAAGGTAGTCTCTCTGCTCTATTATTTGGATTAGGTATAGGTTGAGCAGGTATCAAAGTAGGTCTAGGAGGCTGGTTAGATGGAAATTGTAATTGAGATGGATTTATTGGTGGAGGAGCAGGCAATTTTTGTTGAGTGTGTTATACTCCTATACCAATAGGTGTCATATATCATGATTGAATTGATGGGCTATGTAATATGTTCATACCTTTTCTTGTTGCAAAGGTTTTCCATATTGTCAAAAAAACCAAAAAATTTAAAAAATGAAAAGAGGGTATACCCTAAAAGAAAAACCAAAGGGTGAAAAAAATAAAAATGGCCAAAAAAGTGAAAGAAAAGGAACCCCACCAAAAGAAAGGCCAAGGAAAGTGTGCACGTCTAAATGCCACTACTTTTTTCTCTTATGTAAATAAACAAATTGTTTGCAACTTGTATCTTATGCCACAATTTATGAATAGTCAAACAATTTAAGCTTGGCTAGTTCATCTTTCAATTTTATGTTTTAGAGATAGAGAATAAAATCTGACCAAACTGTTTAAACTTGGCAGATAAGTAGATAGGTAGAGTAAATAAAAGGAGCTCGACAGTTTAATCTGAGCCCTTGGATATAATAAGGTTAGAATTATATAGATGTCTACATGTAAAAGAAACAAAGTGTGATAAGGGTTTTCCAATCTAAGTGCACCCTAATAAAGAAGAAAAATGGTAGGGTAGGCAGATGTTGTTGCAGAATTACATGTGATGGATAATGACTCTAGATGTGTTAAATATTTACTTTCATCACAAGTGAAAAGGCAGACATTACACTGGAAGAATTTCAAGCAAAGCAAAGTCAAATTATTAACTTCTCTTCTCATTTTTCCCTAAAAATTTCACTAATTTCCGCTAAGTACTAAGGCATTTGAAATTTCAGGGGCTCAAGGAATTTCCTTGACTTTTGGAAGGACCAGACCCTCGGCCTAGTAATTGAAAAAACCTAAGTACTTAAAAGCATTCATAAATCATTCACTCAGTTCGAAAAAGATCTTTTCCTAAGTAAAATCCTATTTTTCTTAGGGAAATTTCACAATATCTCATAAAAACCCTTTTTTTCATTCAAGCATAAGTTAAATACATAAACCTAATGTTCTTACACTTAGCGCTTCTAGTAATTTTTTCATATTAATTTCTAAATTTATTATTTAAAATCCCTATAAAAATCCACCCATTTCCATATTATTTTAATAAAATTCCCAATTATTATTATCCCGCCCCTTTGGTTGAAAAATAACCATATAACTTTTTTAATTGTGATTAATTGGTTGAATTTCCAACTAATTAAAAAACCCGACACCCCGCCGTATAAAAAAGGGATTAATTAACCCTCATGGTTAATTAATAACCTACTTGACCAATCAAATTGTTGTAGGAAAAATACTAAGAAGGGGGGGGGGTGAATCAATATTTTAGCTGACTGCCAATTTTTTAGTTTTCCTTTCTCTTAAAAACCATATGTTACATTACTGCATCCAACTTGTATGTCCATAGATCTTATTATGTCTTTACTTAGATCATTGGATCATTTATTTATCAGATAAGCAGCAAGCATGAACAAAAATAACAGAACAAACCATCAAACAACACATATGAACACCAGGATTTAAGGTGGAAACCCAATTCGGGAGAAAACCACCAATGCTGCTATCTCAGTCTTCAATATTTATTATAAATAAAACTTCTTACAATTTATGCTGGCGCAGACTTATACTAGCACGTAGGCACCCACCTACAGAAGGCTACAACCTTCTCTCGTTTACCAGCCTTTCCTGGAAGGGAGCTACAACCCCTTGTTCTCGTTTACCAGCTACCGCTGGAAGGGAGCTACAACCCTCTTACTGAAGGCTTTGACCCTCAGCACCACTGTGGACCAAGTTTCATCAATTTTCATACTAGATCCACCAGTTTCTACACGACATGCCTTGCATGCCACCAGATTTATTCATTCAGTACACTCACACCAGTTCTTCATGATTTCGTCGTTCAAACCAGAGATTCATCAGATCATTATTTCCATGGGTGCATCGTAGTTTCAGATTTATCAGTCAAGAACAGAGTTCACCCATATGGATATTCCTTAGAGAAATTTATTCATTCACAACCCTTACCATGCACACACCATACTCTATTTCTCTTCTCCTTATATAGTTTTTCCTTTCCTAAAACCATGAGTCAAAACCATCCAACTACCAATGGTATTCATATTGAAATTCGAACCAATTCAAATTGAAAATCCAATCTTCGTTCTTCCATGCATGAAAAGTCCCAAATGTATTCTTTTTCTCTACCAAATAATACTATAGCCCAGGTTAAGTAATATTAACGTGCCACTAATGGTTTTAATTTCTTTTATTGGAATTTTATTTATCAAATTTGTGGAATTTGATAAATAAATATTATTCACACCCTTTAATAATTAAATATTAATAATCCATGGTTTTATTGAATGGCCTTTTTAAAATAGACCTTTGGATTCGGCCCCACATGCATAATCAACGACTTAATCAATATTATTTAAAAACTGGGGCCCATTGCTAACAATCGTTTTCATCCGAAGGTTGTAATCGTGTCACGCCGCCTCACTTGATCAGATGGATATCGCTCAGCGAAGATGTGAAAATAATAACATGCGATGGCACGTCGTACATTGGTTAACTTTCGCGCATCTTTATCAAACGACCACTGTTCGATGGCCCCTTCCCAAATCAACAACTTATATCGATATCGCTGGGAATCCTGGGTCGAACTATAACGCGCAATGGCGCACAGTGACAAGCAAATTTCCTTGGGTCTCCTTGCCATGTGTCGAATGATTTATGGAATCGCTCCCAACTCTTCAAATACCACTCACTCCGCATAGGTTGTGCGATGACAACCATAAACCACCTTCATTGTTCACTCGTTCAAGGTTCCGTTCTTCCATGCAGGGTTCCGTCGCACTTGCTTTTGTTACGTTTTACCTCTTTTCTTCCAGATTCCATTCACGATTCCAAAGGGTTAGTCTAGGTTTGTGCTATAACTTTGGTCTATCTTAGGCAGGATTTCCAATAATCGATGAACACATGTAGTTCTCTTCTGACAGGATTTCCTTACAAACATTAACTCAAAACAATTCAATGTCATTCTGTTTGCTATAATATATCAACCTTCCATTGCATGTTCGGAGTTCTATCCTGTCACAGTTCCGCTTCTAAATGCACATTCAAGTTCTTGATTCCGCAAGCTGATCACTGTACTATGGTCCATTGCAATTATAATCTTCGCTACAATCATCATATCTTTGCAACCATTAATTCCTTCAATTTATACACTAAATCTTTAATTTTGAATCCTTGCCATAGGGTTTATGATGTTTACGGAAATTGATTCATAGTTGTCCACAGGGACTCTACTATCCTTCCTTCTGAATTCTATCAAGAATATACATACGGTTCATAGAAAATGTAAAACCTTTTTTGTTTGATGGCCTTTTCTTCCTATACTGTCTCTGGACAACTTTCAATTCACTGCTTGTCCCTGCTCCTTGACTGATACTGCTCTTTGTAGCTCAAACTGTAGATGCACTCTTTCTCTGTTCTTCTTCTGCTACATTTAGATGCCAATTCCTTTGCCACATCCTTTGCCATAAATGACAATATTTCCAACAATCTCCCCCTTTGGCATTGATGGCAATACTCTTCCTCTGATTGTCTTATAGAAGCCCTTTGTTGCGTTTTTTGTTTCCTCCCCCTTTGACATTAATGGCAAAGAGTTGACAATAGCATGCTCCCCCTGAGATCATGCTACATCTCCATAATATAACAAGATGACTTGTAAATTCCAACAATGCATCCTTTTCATATGACCAATGCTCCCCCTTAGCCTGTGCAGTCAGAGATTCCCAACAGCACCTCACAACCAATTTAATCTTCTGTTTTTAAGTAGATCTGATCTTCTGCATGGTAGAGACTACTCCCAGTTTCTGTCTGAGATATTCGAACGCTTCCCTCAGTAGAGGTTTGGTAAATATATCAGCAACTTGTTCTTTGGAGGGAACATATTCCAATTTCACCTTTTGTTCAAGCACTTGTTCACGTAAGAAGTGATATTTGATGGAAATGTGCTTGGTCTTGGAATGCATAAAAAGATTCTTTGAGATACTGATGGCATTTGTATTGTCACACATAATGGAGATAAGAGGTGAACATTTGATTTGAAAGTCTTGTAAGGTTTGCATCATCCAGAGAAGTTGAGTGCAACATGATGCTGCAGCCACATATTCTGCTTCTGTTGTAGATAAGGCAATAGAGCTTTGCTTGTTGTTGAACCAAGATACTAACCGGGGCCCCATATAGAATGCACCACCACTAGTGCTTTTCCGATCATCAACACTTCCAGCCCAATCTGCATCAGTGTATGCATGAAGAGTAAGATCAACATTCTTTGGATACCATAGTCGAAAGTCTTGAGTTCCTTGTAGATATTTGAATATTCTTTTCACAGCCTGAACGTGAGACTCTCTTGGATTGGCTTGAAATCGTCTGAAAATCCCAACTGCATGCATAATGTCTGGTCTTGTCCCAGTGAGATAAAGTAGGCTTCCTATCATACATCTGTATTCTAGTTGATTCACCGTGGGAGAATCATCACTAGAATTGAGATTACATCCCATATATCATTGGTGTACTTGCTGTGCTTGCAATATTCCATGCCATGCCTTCTCTTCGTGATTTGCTAGTGATATTTTGTTGTTTGTGATAAGAATATGCCATCTGTTGTTTGTTGCACTTGCAAGCTAAGAAAGAATGTTAGTTCCCCAAGTAAAGACATTTCAAATTCTTGCTGCATATCAGAAGCAAATTTCTGACTCATAGACTCTTCATTACTTCCAAAAATGATATCATCAACATATACAACCACAATCAATAGTTTGTCATTTTCAGTTTTTGTGTATAAGTTGCTATCAGCAGACCCCTTTGAAAATCCTTGTTGATGAATATATTTGTCAAGATGATAGTACCATGCCCTTGGAGCTTGTTTGAGACCATATAGAGCCTTTTTAAGTCTACAAACAAGTTTTTCATCATTTCCCAAAATGAATCCTTCTGGTTGTTCTATATAAACTTCTTCTTCTAAATCACCATTGAGAAAAGTAGATTTAACATCCATTTGATAAACTTTGATTTGTTGGAAGCTTGAAAAAGAAAGAAACATTATTATGGCTTCAAGTCTGGCTACAGGAGCAAAAGTTTCTTCAAATTCTATACCTTCTTGTTGAGCATACCTCTTGAAAAAAAGTCTAGCTTTATTTCTTATAACATCCCCATTCTCATTTAACTTGTTTTTGAATATCCATTTAGTTCCAATGACATTTTTGTCATGAGATCTTGGTACTAATTCCCAGGTGTGATTCTTTTCAATTTGATCAAGCTCTTCATTCATGGCTTGAATCCAACATTCATCTTTTCTAGCTTGACTGACATTGTGAGGTTCAATAGTGGACAAAAATGCCAGATTGCTAGAAGAACCCACTAGAGTCCTTCTTGTTTGTACACCTGATCCCTTTTCTCCCAAAATTTGAGATTCTGGATGATTCTTTTGAACATATCTGGATGGAGCCTTTTCAGACAAATCATCTTCGGGTTCTTCATTGTGCCCACTATTTGTATCATTACTATTTGATGTAGAAGGATATATGTCATCATCATCGTCTTCATTTGTTGTTTTTTTTTCTTCTTTTGGAGCTGCTGGAGACTCATCAATAACAACATCAATACATTCAACAATATTCCGAAGTCTTTTATTGTAACATTTATATGCTCTACTCCTAGAGGAGTAACCAAGGAGTATTCCTTCATCTGCTCTAGGTTCAAACTTGCCAAGTTTTTCATCATTATTTTTGATAAAGCATTTTCTTCCAAAAATTCTAAAATGATTTACAGTGGGAGGTTTACCATACTAGAGTTCATATGGATTTTTATCACTATTTACACGAACATGTGCCTTGTTGAGAATGTTTACTGATGTATGTGTTGCTTCTCCCCAAAATGTGTCAGGTGTTCTGGAATCATCAAGCATAGCTCTAGCCATTTGTTGAACTATTCTATTCGTTCTTTCTGCAACACCATTTTGTTGTGGAGTGCAAGCTATAGAAAACTATATTTTTATGCCATGTTGTTCACAAAATTCAAGGAATTCATATGATGTATATTCTCCTCCTCGATCAGATCTGAGACACTTGATTTTTAGATCTAATTCATTCTCAACTAGTGCTTTGAAGATCTGAAATTTTTCAAATGCTTCATCTTTGCGTTTAAGCAGCCCAATCAAACACATTCTAGAAAAATCATCAATGAATAAGATATAGCATTCTTCACCATGTGGTGAGTTTTTCCTCATAGGTCCACATATGTCAGTATGAATGAGTTCAAGAGGCTTACTTTATGATCCTTCCTTGGCATTAAATTGTACTATGGTTTTCTTACTGAATTGGCAAGATTTTCATATGATATTTTCAAGTAGAGTAATATTGGGAAGATCACGAAAAGCTTTAAGTCTGCTTGATTTGTTGATTTGAGAGAAGCTCAGATGCCCCAACCTTCTATGCCATAGCCAGTTTTCTGAAGATTTACTCAAGTAACATTTTTCTTTGCAGTTCTTTAATACATACAGGTTGCTTGGAGTTCTTTTTACTTTTATAATTGTTTTACCTGTATCAAGATCACGTACCACACATTCTTTTGAACTAAAGACAACTCCAGTTACTTGATCACACATTTGACTTACACTTAACAAGTTATGCTTTAATCCATCCACATACATGAGTTCATTAGCTTTCACCTTTTCTTTTAGAAAAATAGACCCTTTTCCCTTAATGACTGCAGGAGTATCATTTCCAAATGTAACATGCTTTTCCTTTTCTAGAGCACTATATGCAAGAAGTTTGGTTTTATCACCTGTCATGTGTCTTGAGCATCCACTATCAATGTACCGTTGGTTTTCTTCATCTTTTGCAAACAACGCTATGCCAAAATTTTCAACCTGTAATTCCTTCTTTTTCCATACTTTGGAGCTTGAAGGAACATGTTATTTTGGCAGAACTTTGCTTGTACATTCAAATTCTTCATGACCAAAGTTATTTCAATAAGCACATTCAACTTCATTTTGAAGAGGAGAAAAGTTGTTATAGGTATTCTTCTTTGTTTCAATATCAATCCTTTTCTTTCTTGCTTATCTTGTCATGATAGTTTTATATGCTACACATTGAACAGCTTTATGACCAAAATTGTGACATGAGAAACATTGTCCATTGAAGAAGAAATTTCCACGATCATAAAATCTCCTTCTTGAATTTACCTATTGATTGGTGTTTCTTTGAAAGATATTCTTGTTAGTGTTCTTTGAATTGAGATGATCATGATTTACCTCCAAATATTCTTTATTCCCTTGCTGAGTGGCAGCATGTTGTATACCAACAGTAGCTGCTTTTAGATAATTTGGTGCTGAAGCCTGAGAGGATTCTCCGATATATCCAAGACCTGTCTTTATAAGGGGAGAACGTTGTACCTTGATAATCTCATCTAAGGTTTCAGATCATTTAGCAAATCTAAGATTGAGAGTGTTTACTTTCTCAAGTTATTTTCTTAGACTTACTACTTCACACTCTAGTTTCTCATTCTGTTTCTCTTTTTCTTCAAGCTAATTTTTCAGAGTTTCTATGATTATTTTACTTTCTTCTAAGCAAATTTTGAGTTGATTGTTTTTATCAAGCAAATCATTGTCTTCTAGAGCATCCACAAAAGTATCCTTTTCTTCTCTAGATTATTTTTCAAATGCCATGAGAATTCTAAGATCTTGTTCACATTCTTCCTCACTATCAGATAACCCATCACTGTCTTCATGAGTATAGTAACTTTTTCTAGTGCTATAATGATTCTTATTCCTTCTTACTACTTCCTTCCCCTTTTTATATGTTTCTTTATGAGGACACTTAGCAGCATAATGACCAACTCTTCCAGAATCAAAACATTTGAAAGGAAGCTTACCTCTGAACCATCCTGTGCCCAGTTGAAGTTTCTTTACAAATTTTATCTCATATTCTTCTGAGATATATCCTGATCCTTCTGTTTTTTGTACTTCCTTCCCTTTTGTAGAAGTTTTAAAGACTACTTATTTGACTTCATATGGTCCTCCTCTTCTCATTTCATATGCAGTTAATATGCCATGAAGTTGCACCACAGTAAGATTTTGAAGATCCTGCTTTTCTTCAAGAGTAGAAACTTTTGACTCAATTTTTGTCGTTAGTGATCTTAAAATTTTCTCAACTAGAGTAGATTCGATTATAGTTTCTCCCAGATTTATCATACGATTTACAATATCATCAAGACGTAAAAATAATTTTGAAATGCATTCCTCATTATCCATTTTTAGATTCTCATATTGAATTCTGAGAGTTTGGAGTTTAGCACTTTTTACCTTTGCATCAACTTCATAACTTAGAATGATTTTGTCCCATATTGCCTTTGTTGTATGACAAATTATGATTCAGTTAGACTTCCCAATAGAGCATTGACCGCCTTTGCATTTGTTTCATAATTCTTTCTTTCCATCGGATTTGTGGTACTACAGCTAGATATTGATATCCTCCTTCAACAATTTCCCATACCTCTACTCCCAGAGACTGAAGATAGGATCTCATCCTTGTTTTCCAGAAGATTAAATTGTTTCCGTTAAAGAGCAGAGGCCTGATAGATGTTGTTCCATCTTGATTTCTCATCTTGCTTGATCTTCCTTCAGAAGGACCTGCTCTGATACCAATTGTAGGAAAAATACTGAGAGGGGGGGGGGGGGGGTGAATCAGTATTTTAGCTGAATTTTTTAGTTTTCCTATCTCTTAAAAACCATATGTTACATTACTGCATCCAACTTCTATGTCCAGAGATCTTATTATGTCTTTACTTAGATCATTGCATCATTTATTTATCAGATAAGCAGTAAGCATGAACAGAAATAACAGAAAAAACCATCAAACAACACATATGAACACCAGGATTTAAGGTGGAAACCCAATTCGGGAGAAAACCACCACTGATGCTGTCTCAATATTCAATATTTATTATAAGGAAAACTTCTTACAATTTATGCTGCCGCAGACTTATACCAGCACGCAGGCACCCACCTGCAGAAGGCTACAACCTTCTCTCGTTTACCATCCTTTGCTGGAAGGGAGCTACAACCCCCTGTTCTCATTTACCAGCTACCACTAGAAGGGAGCTACAACCCCCTTATTGAATGCTTCGACCCTTAGCACCACTGTGGACCAAGTTTCATCAATTTTCATACTGGATCCACCAGTTTCCACACGACATGCCTTGTAGGCCACCGAATTTATTCATTCAGTACACTCACACCAATTCTTCATGATTTCATCGTTCAAACCAGAGATTCATCAGATCATTATTTCCATGGGCGCATCGTAGTTTCAAATTTATCAGTCAAGAATAGGGTTCACCCATACAGATATTCCTCAAGGAAATTTATTCATTCACAACCCTTACCATGCACACACTGTACTCTATTTCTCTTCTCCTTATATAGTTTTTCCTTTTGTAAAACCATGAGTCAAAACCATCCAACTACCAATGGTATTCATATTAAAATTTGAACCAATTCAAATTGAAAATCCAATCTTCGTTCTTCCATGCACGAAAAGTCCCAAAGGTATTATTTTTCTCTGCCAAATAATACTATAGCCAAGGTTAAATAATATTAACGTGCTGCTGATGGTTTTACTTTCTTTTATTGGAATTTTATTTATCAAATTCATGGAATTTGATAAATAAATATTATTCACACCCTTTGATAATTAAATATTAATAATCCACACTTTTATCAAATGGCCTTTTTAAAATAGACCTTTGGATCCGGCCCCACATGCATAATCGACAGCTTAATGAATATTATTTAAAAACTGGGGCCCATTGCTAACGATCGTTTTCATTCGACGGTTGTAAGAATTTCGCGCCACCTCACCTGATCGGACGGATATCGCTCGGTGAAGATGTGCAAATAATAACACGCGATGTCCCATCGTACATTGGTTAAATTTCACGCATCTTTATCAAACAACCACTGATCGATGGCCCCTTCCTAGATCAACGACTTGTATCTATATCGCTAGGTAGCCTGGGTCGAACTATAACGTGCGATGGCGCATAGTGACAAGCGGTTTTCCATGGGTCTCCTTGCCACATGTCAAATGATTTATGGAATCGCTCCCAACTCTTCAAATACCGCTCACTCCGCATAAGTGGTTCGATGAAAACCATAAACCACCTTCACTTTTCACTCGGTCATGGTTCCGTTCTTCCACGCAGGGTTTCGTTGCACTTCCTTTTCTTACGTTTTACCTCTTTTCTTCTAGATTCCGTTCATGATTCCAAAGGGTTAGTCTGGGTTTGCGCTATAACTTTGGTCTATCTTAGGAAAAATTTCCAATAATCGATGAAAAAATGTAGTTCTCTTCCGACGGGATTTCCTTACAAACATTAACTCGAAACAATTCAATGTCATTCTGTCTGCTATAATATATCAACCTTCAATTGCATGTTCGGAGTTCTATCTTGTCACAGTTCCACTTCTAACTGCACATTCAAATTCTTGATTCTACAAGCTGATCACTGTAATATGGTCCATCGCAATTATAATCTTCGTTATAATCATCATATCTCTGCAACCATTAATTCCTTCAATTTATACACTAAATCTTTAATTTCGAATCCTTTACACACGGTTTATGATGTTTACGGACAATGATTCATAGTTGTCCACAGGGACTTTACTATCCTTCCTTCTGAATTCTATCAAGAATATACATATGGTTCATAGAAAATACAGAACCTTTTTCTGTTTGATGGCCTTTTCTTCCTATACTATCTCTGGAAAACTTTCAATTCACTGCTTGTCCCTGCTCCTTGACTGATACTTCTCTCTGTAGCTCAAACTGTAGATGCACTCTTTCTTTGTTCTTCTTCTGCTACATTTAGATGCCAATTCCTTTGCCACATCCTTTTCCATCAATGACAATATTTCCAACAATTTCCCCTGATGCGATTAATTTATACTTAATTACATTGGGCCCGCTCTCTACATTCATCATATCTCTGCAACCATTAATTCCTTCAATGGATTTCTTACTTATCACATATTACCATTCACTTATTCCTTATCACAGATTACGATTCACTTATTCTTTTCTATTCAATGGCCTTTTTCTCCTACTCTGTCTCTGGAAAAATCTGCTTCAATTATGCATTCTACTTCTATTCACTGTCTCTGCGTTGTCTGTTGCCTTAGTTCCTTATCTGCCTTGCTTCCTTTCTGCTTCTTTGCTCTTTCTGCTGGTCTCTTTTCTACCTCTGCTATCTCTCTGTTACTATCTCTACTTCTTGTTTAATGCCGCTCCTTGCTTCTATGTTTGCCTTGTTGCTGTTCAGATGCTCCTTCTTTGCTACTTCCTTTGCCATCAATGACAACATTTCCAACATCAACAAGTCCATAGAGGAGTCCACATCTTGGATCATTACTTGGATATAGGGTACCACAATATTCAGTAATATGATGAATTAGTGTCATAGGTGCAGTCAAAATTATACAGTGATAGTTGCAAACTAGTAGCAATCAGATGCTGGGGAGCACAATGCAGAGTGGCACAATGCAGATTTATCAACATCGCAGATTCTTGAGTGATAATGTAAAATTCTAGTAGCAGTAATGATTCAGAAGACATATGCATCCTACTAAACACAATTGATTCGGTATTTCAGATGCTTCTCAGTTGTAATTTTTGCAGTTGCAGCGACAACATACGAGGGGAAGTTACAATGCAGATGTAGATTTGG